>OY757907.1:59826661-60386661 GCA_963585895.1 Sepioteuthis lessoniana
ACCAATACTATCGAAAATTTGAATATCTAAAGTTTTTAAAATACAAATTTTCGATTGGAAATTTGAAAAAAGTGTCATGTATCCAATACTTTTGCATAGGGTAATTTTGAACGTTGAAAAAAATGGATTCAACCATGAGTTTTAATTTTCCTTCCACACACAACTAAAACAACTTTACGCGATATTACTTACCAAATATCAGGTAAAATGGCAAACATAAACTAGAGTTATAACAGAAAATAACTTATATCCAATACTTTTGCGAGTCACTGTATATTTGTAAACGCATATATAGGATTATATATATATATATATATATATATATATATATATATATATATATATATATATTTGTAAACGCATATTTTAGAGATAACATTTTTAAACGAGCCAGAGCTCATTTGTTTGCAGTCTTTATTTGCCGTACATCCCACCAACCGAATGAGTACGACACAAGGCTTTTTTAAGGTGGATCAGAGCGCTGGGCTATTGCCCAGACACGCTCAGCATTCGCAAAAATGCCTCGTGCTCAGTTGGCATTTCCCTACAAAGGGGTGCCACTTCTGGAGAGGGTTAGAGCCTTGGGCACGCCCCGCTGAGGCTCAAGGAGTGCCGATCTCAGTGCGTGTGACATAGATGGCGGTTTCCCATTTCCTGTGTCCAGTGGCCTTGACCGACGTGACGAGCCAAGTGACCAAGCCACACAAACCGATACGTGCAACGAGAAACACGGCTGGCGAGTGATTCGATTCACGAGTCTCGCTCCCAAATTTTTGTTGGCACACTGTTGAATGGTTTTAAGTACTGCTACATAATACCAACAATTCAATTTAACATGTCATTTGTTTGCACACAGTTAAATGATCAAACAGTTTAATTTGACCCGTTGATGGGACCCTATCAGATACTACCACTCCATGTCAGAGTTGATCAAGAAGTAATGGCAATTAAGGTGTACTTCACATTCCTCAAAACTCCAACACTCGAGCCTCACCATCCGATTGTTTTGCGTCGTCTCTAGGACACTCATTGGGAAGGGGCGTCTTTACGCTTCTGTAGAGATGCAGTTGGTGTATTTTACTATTCCAGCCAAATTAGCTTCTTTTTTTTTAATCTTTTATTTATTTATTTATTGTTTTGTTTTGTTTACATGGGTGATCTGGGTTCTTTTCTTTTCCGCACCCCCCTGCTTGCCGTTGAACTTGACAGAATCAAGAGATATCTCTTTCTAGTCTGCAGGTGAATTAAGTAGGAACACCGGTCTCATAAAATGGAGAGCGGGTGGGATCGAATAACCTTTGGTTACCTTCCGCGTCATTTAGCCGCTCTCTGCACTAACGCGGCTGTTCTTCCGCCCGGTTAAAAGAAAAGCTCTAAATAAATAAATGAATAAAAGTTTTGTGTAGACTTGAGAGGCTGAATATTAAGATGCGTTAGAAGTGGCAATCCGTTTGCTGAAGGATGTACAAGACGTGATTCATAAAATAAATAAATAAATGAATAAATAAAAGTGTACAAAGCTGCAGAGATGGGAGATAGAATAAAGAAAAGAATTAATGGAGGTGCTAGTGGTGTAACGGTTATCGTCGTAGGAAATGGACACGGCGACTCGAGTTAAAATCCTGGACGAACCTGATTGCAATTCACATTGCACTTTTACCCTTGGGAAAGGTATGAATCCAATAATTCTCCCTCCAGCTATGGATAAATAGTTGGACAGACTAGATTCTTCAGCCTTGGTGAGGCAACTAGTCAAGGAGAGGGAAAACTCTGAATTCAAATCTGTTAAACTCCGCTTAAAAATTGACCTTGTGTCGTATCCTGCCCGAGCGGAGGGGTTGGTAAATAGGATAAAGAAAATAATAGCGTAGATCGAGCATAAAACTAGAAGTATGGGTCGCACGGTGAAAATTGAAATCACAAGTAATAGTCTGCTAGTTTTTCTTGCGGACCATCATATCGCTTCTGTCCACCCCAAATAAGCGAAGCTTCTATTTGGTTCGAGGTCACAAATTAATACCTAATTAAGATCGAATTTACTATTTGCAAATAGTCTTTTATGAAGTTCAGCTTAGTTTGGTATGAGGCTTGGAATAGAGAGCACTCTACTAGAATCGAACTCACTAACAATGGTCTGGTAATATGTCTTGCAAATCATTACACCACACGAGACGCACCCCTTCTCTCAAAACATAAATAAAGGAGCATCACTTGGATTTGGTCTTAGTCCGCAAATATGGAAAGAAAAAGAACTAGAGGGTTGCACACTAGACAAAAAGTGTTTGATCCCCAGTGAGAATTGAACTCATTAGTGATTGTCTTCTAGTTCAGGTCGTTAACCATTACATTACATAAGATGGACTTTTAAGGTTTTTTTCTCACCAGTGTTAGCTGAGGGTTTTTCACTGGAGTTGAGTAACATCAAGTCTCTTCAAATCTCCATGACTCTTCTCAGTATTCTGGCAGATCTTAATAATGCTGTCGTTTGGATGGTCTCTATCCGTCCTCTGATTTCCAGATTCTCCGGTCTCTTTATCAATTCTTTAATGACTGTACCGAGCGACCTCTATTTCATCCTGTCTTTTGTCAGTCTTTTCACTTTTAACAGAGGTCGGTTAGTACAAAAATTTGTCACTCAATCACTTTGATGGTCGTTCACTGGATCTTTTCTTTCTTTTTTTTTCTTTTTTTTTTTTTTGTAAAGTCATTCTTGTATAAATTGTTGACATAGACAGCATTGTCTTTGCGTACCACGTAACCAAACCACTTCAACCTTTTCTGCTTCATATCGTCAGCAATTTTATTTGGTATTCCATTGTCAGTCTTTCTATCAATCATTTTGATGTGAGAATCTTCCCCGATAATCGAGACAATAGTTTTCAGATATATTTTATTTGGTATTCCAATGTCAGTCCTTCTATCAACCATTTTGACCTGAGTATCTTCCCCGATAGTTGTGAGACAATAGTTTTCAAATATATTCACTTTTCTATTGACTTACTTCATTTAAGCTCCAAGTTTTCTTCCGGCATACAAGGTCTGTTAGAGACGAAGCTTGATTATCTTTGAAAGATTTCTCCCTTTCAATGTTTTTATCTTAAGCCTGCTGAAGGCGGAAAAAAACTAGAGCTATCCTTCTTGCAAGAGATAAGTTTACAGGTACCACGGAGCTCCCTTTCAATGTTTTTTCTTAAGCCTGCTGAAGGCGGAAAAAAACTAGAGCTATCCTTCTTGCAAGAGATAAGTTTACAGGTACCACGGAGCTCCCTTTCAATGTTTTTTCTTAAACCTGCTGAAAGCGGAAAAAAACTAGAGCTATCCTTCTTGCAAGAGATAAGTTTACAGGTACCACGGAGCCAAAAATGTAAATCCGTTGACCTTTTCGATTCTAGCATCTTTCACATTTATTCTTTATATGCAATTTTGAGCATGACTTTTCCAGTTCCTCGATGGAGAGTTTTAGCTTCTCAAATATAACAAAGATTAGAGGAGTGTCCTTGTAGACTGACTAACTCATTTATCGATAATTCAAGAAAAAATATTGATAAGAGTGGAGAACTACTCTGCTTAGAATAATTCACCGTATATTCTTCAAAGAGTTAATTAAAGCCGTGGAAAGTGATTTTTGTATAAGAGAGAGCATCGTACTATTAAATTAAAAGCAATTTAAAAAGAAAAAAAAATAAATTTCGAAATCCTGTATCTTTACTTAGAATCGAAACTCAATTTCTAGCAGCAGTTGGAAAAACGCTCCTATCTCAGCTGCAGATGAAGCTAAAATTACGTGTTTTTTGTTGTTGTTTTTTTCCTTTATTCTAACTTACATCCCGGCAGATTTTTTTTCTGTTTTAAATATTTATTTCGTGAATCCCCTCTAGCCCAATCACTAGCAACTGATATCATAGGTGACTTGTAAAGCAAAGCTGTTTATACTTTTCAATGTTTCAATCTGATTAATATAAACTTTCAGAAAACTTGCGGCTTACGATTGCCGCACAGACACTTTAACAACCATATTTCGAATTCGCTTTATGCTTTACTAACCTACTCGGGTCACTTTGCATAAGTTGTGGCACTTGAACAGAAATAAAGGCGCCCTACATTTCTGTTGTGAGAATTGAACTCACTAACAATGGTTGCAACCCAACTTGCTATTATATCTCATGAGTTGCTCGAAGTAATTTACTAAGCTTAATTTAGTTGAGGTACAAGGGATTCAAATGTCGTGCACCCAGTGAGAATCGAAATCTCAAACAAAAGTCAACGATTCTAACTTGCTAACGATTACACCGCATGGGATAACCATAGTTATTTACAAAGCTTAGCTTAGTTGAGGTACAAGGTCAGAAGATTGGGGTGCCCAGTGAGAATCGAACTCATTAACCATAGTCTACTACACTATCTTGCTAACTAAACATGAGGTGCCCATATTTATTTATTAAGTTTAACTCAGTTGTGACACTTGACCTCAAGTAGCATGGGGCATCCAGTGGGAACCGAACTCACTAACAATAGTCTACTTGTCCAGTTTGCAAAGCATTACACCACGTGTGTTGCCCATAGATATTTATTGGGCTTAGCTTATTTATAGCAGAAGGATAGAATTATTGAGTGTTCAGTGAGAATCGAACTCACTAACAATGGCTTGATAAACATTACACTACACCCAATCGTGGTGTATTAATTAGAAAACTAGTCACGCAGAGTAATAAATAGTCAGCTCGATCCTCTCTGGGTGCTCGATACGGGCGAGCTTGTTCTAAATCTAAGTTACGTGCATTTTTTTTCGAAGCGTCTCGTGTGATGTAATGGTTAACGAGCAAGGTTCTTAGACCATTAATAGTGAGTTCGATTCAAACTAGACGCTTCATACTTGTTCCTTTGTGCTAAAGACAGTATTTTTTTTTAATTTGTAAAGATTATCACTCAAAGGTAAGTACTTAAGGCAAACATTTTTTGATAAAAATGAATTTTATTCGAAATCAAAGATATCGAGATTTTACTATTTATAATGGAATATTACAAAATAAAAACAGATATTATTAAATATTATTTAAAGCCAAACCCTACCGTATTCCACTCAGAAAGTATGCAGTTTGTTGATTCTGTCTTGGATTGTCGTTGCTTTTCTACTTTCCATTTAAGTATGAGGATCATTAAATAAGTTTCCAGACATTTTTGTATGGGCACTTTTATTGATTGTACACACATGAAACTCTAGTCCCCTTCGAAGTAATCTCCTCCGGCTGCAATGCACTTGTTGTACCGTTCCAACAACTTCTAGAAGGTCCCATGGACGTTCTCTTGTGTGAGCGTGTCAATGACCTTCGTCACAGCCTCTTTCATCTCTTCAATTGTCTCATAACGACAGCCTCTGAGCTTAGGATATAACCAAAAGTCACAGAGAGCAACGCCTGGACTATAGGGAGGCTGAGGAACTGTCTTGATGCCCATCTTGGTTAAATAGTCTGTGACAAGGATGGAGTTGTGGACTGGTGTATTGTCCTGTTGGAAAAGCCACTGACCCGATTTGAAGAGTGCTGGCCTCTTCCGACAGAATCTCTAACTGAACTCCGTTAAAACCTCAACATAGTAACCCTAACCCTAACCCTTTGGTCAATCAACTCTGGTGTATTGACGTCCTTACTCCTCCCACACCTCTTATCACCACTCACAGACTCCCGGCCTTCCTTGAATCTCTTATGTCACTCAAAAACTGATGCTCGATTCATGCAAGATGCTCCAAAAGCAATCTGAAGCATTCCATACGTTTCTTTGGTATTTTTTCCAAGTTTAAAAGAGAATTTTATTGCATATAGTTTTTCTAAAGTGTCTTCACGTCCAGATTGCATTCTTGAAATTCACCAGCTGTGACAATCAGGTTTTAGTAGGGTGTATTCCAATTGCTACTGTAGCTGTTCATTTGGCCAGTCATCTCATAAGATATATAGCAATAACATAGTGAATTTTCAAGTGTCTACGATAATATTAAATGCCTGTACAAAAAAGTCTGGAAACTTATTGAAGGCACTACGTAAATTCTATAAGTGCTTGGACCGTTATATGTTCATATTTTGGGTGACAGTTTCATTGTCGTAAAATGAATAATACCTTATATTCTCTGTTTTGATTGTAAAATGGCCCCAAAGAAATAATAAAGTCCTCGTATGGCCCAGTCGGCTGCGACTGCAGAATACATCGAGTGCATCTCGGCAGAGGCGTAAGACTCCCCAATGAATGTCCTAGATATGTGGAGTACTCCTTCATTGCCATCGCTCCCAGGTCCACTCTGACCCAAAGTGGTAGCAACTGATGGGTTTGGTTTGGTTGTTTGGGCTTTATGGTATATCAACCTTTGTAGGTTATTTAATGCCATTTTTACACAAATAATCAGTTCTATTTTAAACAATTCAGTTTAGCATGAGTATACATTTTAATTGTTAAAAACATTTGTATGTCAAGCTATTCAGTTTAGTCAAACAGTTCTAATTCAACCAATTCAGTTTTGTATGACTATAAATTTTGTTTACACACCGTTAAATGTCAAAAAAATTCAATATTAAACAATTTAGTTTAGCATAAGTACAGTTTTAATGTGAAAAATAGTTTCATTTCAAACAATTCAGTTTAGCATACAAAAACAGTTCCATTTCAAACAATCAGTTGAGCATAAGTACGCAGTTTAAATATAAGTACACAGTTTAATTGTCAGAAACATTCCTATTTCAAGCTATTCAGTTAAGTCAAACAGTTTTAATTCAAGCCATTCAGTTTAGCATAAGTACAGTTTAGTTGTATGACCCTATCAGGTGCTACAACTCCAAGCTAGAGTGGAATTTGGAGTGATGGCCATGAAGGTGTACTCCGCATTCCCCAAAGCTCCAGTATCATTGGAACCTCGCTATCAGATTGTTTAGTGTCATGTCCAGGACACTCGTTGGGGAGGGGTCTTACTCCTCTGCAGGAGGTGCAGGAGGTGTATTCTACAGTACCAGCCAAGTGGGCAGGCACCTGATAGGGTTCTATCAATGGATTAAATATAATCAAATTTCGTGCTTATGCTAAAATGAATTGTTTGAAATAGAATTATTTTTACATTTAAAATGCGTACTTACAGTAAACTGAATTGTTTGAACTAGAACTGTTTAGACATTTATCTGTGATTAAGCAAATGACTGATGTTTAATTGAATTGTTTGTGATACATAGCAATGCTCGAAACCATTTAACTTAGTTGACTAAATTGAATAGTTTGAAATAGCACTGTTTTTGACATTTAAACTGTGTATTTATACGAAACTGAATTGTTTGAAATAAAACTGTTTATAAAAATGGATTTGGCATTAAATAACCTACAATGGTTGATGTGCCATAAAACCAAAACAAATCAAAATCCTAGTATGTTTTCTGCCAAAAAATTAACTTTTTATAAACAAAATTAGTTGGGGTGTACTTATTAACAGTATATATATATATATATATATATATATATATATATATATACGTGTGTGTGCGTGTGTGTATATATGTGTGGATATCTTTGGTCTGGTTTGCTTTGGTTTTATGTCATATCGACTATTTCAGGTTATTTAATGCCAAATCTATTTTTAACATAAAAACAGTTCCATTTCAAGCAATTCAGTTCAGCATAAGCACAGTTTTTTGTTTACACATAGTAAATGTCAGAAAAGTTCAATTTTACACAATTTAGTTTAGCATAATTATATTGTTTTTTTTTTCTATTTGACTCAAAGATAGGACCCTATCAGTTGCTACTACCCCGGGCCAGATAGACAGAGAGAGATGGAATACTCTATCCGTTGACAGTATGTTCCTTGTTGCTGGTGTGTTGAATGCCGACAAGTTAGAGATGGGACGAATCAAAAAGTAGTCTTAAAAGGAGAGAGAGAGAGAGAGAGAGAGAGAGAGAGAGAGAGAGAGATTCTTGAAAGATTACATTTTGCACTCGTACAGGGTGATATCGGTGATATTACAATGGATCATATTTCAGGGGGTCTTTCCTCGCAGGCAGTACTACCCACTTGCTTAATAAGGGGTAAAGGCTGGATTCATTGCCAGGGGGCCTGGGTGCTCGTAAAGAAGATTGCCGACGGACTGGGCAATTTTAATCACGTCTATCCTCAGGAGGATTGTTTCCTGCAAAGCACTCTTCTTTGTAACCGGCCTTGTGTCAAATCCTTATATCACCGAGGATTTGATTCACTATCTAGAGAGAGAGACAGAGAGAGAGTTAGAGAGAGAGAGAGAGACGACTCGTATAAGGAATTTACACATAGGGACCCTTTTGAGTGAATATATATATATATCATCATCATCATATCGTGCTGGCAGCACGGATATCCCTGACCCTCTCTCGCCACTCCTCCCTATCGTTCATCGCCCTAGGCAGGTCTTCAGGACAACAACCTGTATCCTCACATAGCTGCTGAATGTACGTTCGTGCTGGTCGTCCTGCTTTTGCGCGGCCGTGTGTGGGGATCCATAAGAGTACATCTCTTATGAGTTCATCTCTGCTTCTCCAGCAATGTCCTGCATGTCTGGTTCGTCTAACTTGAATAGTTTTCGTGATAGGGGGCAGGTGGCCGTACAGTTGGTGTCTTGTGGGGTGTTGCTGCCAGGACTTGTTCAGGATTGCACGCAGCATTCTTGTGTAATTGCCATCTAGTTTCTTCTCCAGCTGTTTTGTTAGCGTCCATGTAGTGCATCCATATAGCAGTATCGATGTGACCGCTGCCTGGAAGAAACTGCGTTTCATTTTATCGGTTAGGTCTGATTTCCATATAGTCGATAGCCTATTGATAGCTGTCCATGCTTTCGTTAACCTCGTTTCGATGTCCTTTTCGGTTGATTCGACGCTGCTTCCTAGGTAAGTGAATTTGTCTACTAGTTTAAGAGGGGTTCCTTTTAGAGTGGAGATGTCCCCCGTTTGGTTATAGCACATATATTCCGTTTTGTGTGCATTAACATGGAGGCCTATGCTTGCTGCTGCTCGTTCCAAACTATGCAGAAGTGTTTCGGCTTGGTCAGGTGTATTTGCCAGTATCGCTATGTCATCGGCGTAGTCGGCGTCGGTAATTGTTGTTGCGGGGTATCTTCTGCTTCTTTTCTTCGTCAGTTCGAAGCCATTCTCTTTGATTTTGTCAATCGATGTTCTAAGTACGTAGTCTAGACATATGATAAAGAGATACGGAGCCAGCGTGTCCCCTTGTAGTACTCCTGCTACAATGTCGAAGTATTCTGTGTCTCCATCTGGTGATCGTACTTTTACTTTAGTGTTTCTATAGAGAATCGTTATTGCCACTACGGTTTCTTTAGGTATGCCGTACGCTAGTAGGATTTGTTTCATCTTTCCTCTGTGAATGGAGTCGAAAGCCTTGGTAAAGTCGACAAATATTAATGTCGCTTGTAGGTTCTTTGCCCGTACACCTTCAAGGATTCTGCGGATGGTTAATATTTGTGAGGTCGTAGATCTATTTCTTCGGAAGCCATTTTGGTTTTTTTCTAAGTATGTTGTCGATTTTGGGTTCTATTCGGTTTCGTAGTAGGGCATTGTAGATTTTGGCAGCTATGGATGTAAGTGTTATGCCTCGGTAGTTTTTGGCTAATCCGAGGTCCCCCTTTTTAGGGAAGGGGAGTATGCATCCCTTCGTCCATCTATCTATCGGATTTTGATTGTATACTGCGTTGCAGTGTCGGAGCAGTATGTCGTCGAATTGTCTGGTCTTCCATACTTCCGGGGGAATTTCGTCCAGCCCTGCAGCTTTCCTATTTTTAATTTTTCTGAGAACCGAGTCGAGTTCTTCTTGTGTGAACGGTCCAACCATATTCAAAACTACCCGCATGCGAATTCCATTTCGCTCCACAAGTTTTTTTTTTAAATGACTATCACATTTAAGCAATTTTAAAAACTAGTCTTTGCATTTGTGAACCTTCACCCAGATCATGGCCATTGAAAGGTCTGAAAGTACTTGGGAAGAAAAATTTGAATTCATCTACCAATTCTAACCGGAAATCAGAAAGCTTGTCAGGAAGTTGGAAATGATCTTGATAAAATTGTATTGACAATATATGTCTATATCATTTAACCAAACTTGTTTGAACGAGGGAATGCTGCCTATATATATATATATATATATATATATATATATATATATATATATATATATTCACTAGTTTATTTTTCTAAAAGTTAAGTATTCGTTTCATGTTATTTGCTGCTGCCAATCACGTATTAAGATTGTACGGTGTTTGTATTAGTGGGATTACCACACTTGTCTAGTAAAGAATTTAAGATAATGATCACTAGATGTCGTTGTCAAGGAAGTATGTCAGAAGAGAGCAGGAAAGTTCAGTTTCCCTTGAGTCGCTGACTTGTTTGGAGGTTTCATTTAATTTTTAAATCTAATTCATGTGGATTTTACATAAGAGACCGGGACTTACGCATTAGTCTGACTATTGCCCCACAAAAAGGTAGGACTTTTTTTTTTCTATTTTTTAGACATTTTTTTCTCGTGGCTAGCCTGAAAAATTGTCCGACCATAATGGCATAGTTTATTACTCCTCGAGAAAGGGGTCATAAAAAACGAACAAGGACAAATCCCAATACAAAAAAATAGGGGCTTCTCTTAAACCCAAAGCTAGTTCAAAGAGTTAAACAGATTTCCCAACTTGTAAAAGAGAAGGAGCTGTTTGTCGATTTTGATCGGCTTCGACTTGACCGTAGCTTTTCAATTTTTTTTTTACTTTATGTGCCACTTGTAACCAAAGTTGGTTTCCATTCCCCTCGAAATTAATTAAATATTAAATTACAATACATGACTAATTTACTGGAGTTAACACAATTTATGAGAACAGAATCAGTAAACTAAGACTGTAAATGCACCTTTTTAATTCTTGAATAAATGGGAAGGATGGGTTTGGTAGATACTAAGATGACAAATATCAAACTACAGGTTTGTCATTTTAAACTGCAAATCACCAAGTTCTATACATAATAAAGTAAGTAAGTAAAGTTGGCGACTGTAGTCGAGGGCGACCCGAAGGCTCCCTTTTCGATAGCTACCACAACGAGGTGTAGGGGAGGGCGCTACTCCTTTACCCTTGATACATACCTTGTATTGCTGAGATTTAAGCAAGGCGGTATCAAGTACCATTTTTAAAGTCATTGGTATGACGCGACCTGGGATTGAACCCAGGTATCCCGAACCATTGGCGAACACTCTACTCACTAGACCAATGCGCCGGTTTCTGTATGCACAGGATTAAATAACCTAACAAATATTCAGTATATATGTATGCAAGTAAAGTTGGCGATCCTAGTTGAGGGTGACCCGAAGGCTCCCTTTTCGATAGCTACTACACCAAGGTGTTGGGGAGGGCACTACTCCTTTCCCTGGATTGCTCCACTTTACCCTTGATACATACCTTATATTGCTGAGTGTTAAACAAGAAGGTATCAAGTACCATTTTTAAAGTCTTTGGTATGACGTGACCTGGGTCTGAACCTAGGTCTCCTGGACCATTGTACTCACACCAAAATTACTGAAACTACCGCAACTAGAGATGATCCCGATCTCTTCGGTGAGAGCGGAATGTTTCTTTACAGATTTTATTCTTTAAAAATCTGTTACCATCGATAAGAATAAATATTTCAGGTATTGTATTTATTTTTATCATTTTTACTTTTCATCGTTTATTTCTCAAATCTACATATTTTCTGAAGACATCTTATAACCTAATATGAAAAGACTTCGTTTATAATTCAATTTTTATAAAAGAATTCGTTCACAACATAATTCTTTTGAAATGTTTTGTGTGGGAGGGGGGAATATATTCGTAAGTATTGTTAACGACACCAAAACGATCCAGATATTTTGGTCAAAGTCAGATCGTTTGTTCATTTAAATGACCCGTGTATGTATTTACCAAACGCTCAGCACGGGCAGGATTTAACACAGTCAATTTTTAAGCGGTGTTTAATAAGTTTGAATCCTGGATTATCCTTCTCCTAGACTGACTGCCTAACCAAGGCTAAAGAAACCAGTTTGCCCTATTATTTACGATGTGAAATGCAGACATTCTCGTCGAGGATTTGAACCGGTGTCGCCTTGTCCATTTCCTAAGACGACAATCATTATACAACGGCACATCCTATGTCTGTTGAATGGGTTGTAAGTGAACATCACACCTAATCAGACCTTTTCTGCAAGGTGTACGATATCTAGCAACTAGTCTACATGATCCAGCAATTTTTGTTCTATGATACAGGATTTATGCATCCAAACAAAGAAATTCAATCCCTGTGGACTCTGCTTTTATTCACGCTGCCAAAATCTTATTCTACCCGCCAACAGTTCAATACAGATGATTTTCAGAAGGCCTAACTCGACCAACAAGAAAGGACGGGGTTCATTTTTGAGGTTGACAAAAAGACTAAAGAAATTGTTGAATCAACAAAAGACTTTTTTCCATAAATTGATATTCTATCTAAAGGTGCCCGTGGTGTAACGGTTATCGTCGTAGGAAATGGACACGGCGACACGAGTTCAAATCCTGGACGAGACTGATTGCATTTCGCATAGCACAAATACCCTTGGGAAATGTATAAATCCAATAATTCTCCCTCCAGATATGGGTAAATAGTAGGGCAAACTGGGTTCTTCAGCCTAGGAGAAGGAAAACACTGAATTCAAACCTGTTAAACTCCGCTTAAAAATTGACCTTGTGTCATATCCTGCCCGAGCGAGTGGGTTGGGAAATATGGATATTCTGTCTGGAGGTTAAGGTGTCAGAAGGTTCTGCTTACCATTTCTGGGACATGCTGCTAGTCAGTTAAGATGCCATAACCATCATTAAAATTACCCTAAAATCGAAGGACATCTGGGTCGAATATTTTAGGGCAGCGAAGGACCACAGTTGTGGTAAATGAAGTTCCTTACATTCACCTCCAAATTAATTGAATTTAAAATTACAAAACATGACTAATTTGCGGGTATTTAACTATTGAATTATCTTTAAATGGGAAGGATGGGTTTAGAGAAATAGTCGGTGCTTCTCATGAGCAAGGAAGGAAGTTCTGACATCACGGTTTATATTAAGGCCTTCATCTCTATTTCCAACTGTTTGGGCGTTGACGCGCATAAGCTACCGGTAATCATAATCGGATTTTATTAAGTATTACTTATTACCAAACCCAACAGCATTGAAATTTTATAGTTATTGACTAACCTTGTGTAGTTATAGCTCAAGGCCAGAAAAATGGGATACCCAGTGAGTATCAAACGGTCTGCTAATCTATTATTACACCACGCAGGGTGCTTACATTGAAACCATATGAAGAAGAATATGGATAAGTACCTGTCCAAAAATAAGTATACTCTTATATATATAAAGTACCTGTCCGGCCACCTACCTCCCATCTCTAAAACCATCCAAATAAAAAAACAAGATATGCGGGACACTGTTGGAGATATAAGGAATGATGTTCTCGAATGGACCCCGTCACACGGACGTGCCAGTATTGACTGACCAACAAGAACTTACAACAGCTTTGTACTGACACAGGATATAGTCTAGGAGACCTACTGGAAACGATGGATGATAAGGACAATTAGAGAGAGAGAGAGAGTCGAGGGGAATCCAGGCTATCAGTGCAACATGATGATATATTACAGAGGCTTCTTTTCTTAATAAATTGTGGTTGGAATGGCGACAACACCCCACGAGACGCCAACTGTACGGCCAGTGGCCTCCCATCACGAAAACTATACAGGTTAGACGAGCCAGACACGCCGGACACTGCTGGAGAAGCAAGGACGAGCTCGTAAGTGACGTACTCCTATGGACCCCCACATATGGCCAAGCAAAAGCAGGACGACCAGCCCGAACTTACATACAGCAGCTATGTGAGGACACAGGATGTAACCCAGAAGACCTGCCGGAGGCGATGAATGATAGGGAGAAGTGGCGAGAGATGGTCAAGGATATCCGTGCTAGCGGTACGACATGATGATGAGGATGATGATGATGATGGAATGAAAGAAACCTATAACTTATAATGGATGCTATCGGACTTATCCGGAGTTATAATGAAGAAAGAAAAAAAATGTGGGTAGCAAAAGAGTCATAAAAACCAATCGCAGAATACGTTGTTGGATCTTTAGTAAAGCGCCAAACAGCCATTTTGACAGACAGACAGACGGAAGGAAGAAGCAACTTGACATTCTGCTTATTCTAGACTGCATACCAACATCTGTTTTAATTGCATAATGTAACACTAGAAATAATTGAAAAAATCCATTTACTCTTGGTTTAGAGGAAAAATAACTTCTTACAAAAAATGTTAGCAATGTATTTATGTACGGACGATGGTGATTAAGTTTGTCTTTGTTTTATGTCATTTCAAGCCGTGTGTGTGTGTGTGTGTGTGTGTGTGTGTGTGTGTGTGTGTGTTTGTTTGCTCTCTCTCTCTCTCTCTCTCTCTCTCTCTCTCTCTCTTTTATAATCTTACTATTTTCTCCATTAACTATTCTTCATGTGAATGATTTTTCCCCGAGCCATATGGCTAACAAATCTAATACTAGTAATTGTCTAAGACATCTAGAGCCACAGATGTTACCTTCTGTGTCGACCTGGGAGTAATGGCAACGAAGATGTGACTCTACACTCTCCAAGATCAAGAATTCTAGCCTTTCCACAGGGTGCAGTTTGATGGGACCTCTTTTATGCACTTGTGTAGTGAGAGTCTTAACCCCTCTACAATGGATGTGGTTGGCTTATTCTGTAAAACAAAGGGATCCGACTGATGTGGGCACATGGGGTTAAAAAAAAAAAAAGAAATAATACTATTAAAAGAATGAAAGAACTATTGGCAGTGGGGTGTACATAAAAATTGTCACATGACTTTTGCGTTCACACAAACATGTCAATACAATAGATGCATCCAGTCACAGATTCAAAAGAGATGTATTCTCGTAAGTGGTTAAAAGATTGTTTTGTTTTCCGTTGACTTTATTGATTTTTTTATTACTTGTACGTCAGCCCCAGTAATTGTCGTGGTGCCGTCAAAGGAACTTGCCTTACTTGATTACTGTGATCTTGAAAATTGTCTCAAATGACGAACGAATGTTGACTTTTTTCCCTTGTTAGTTTAGAGTTGTCCATGTTTGTCTCTATTGTTTAATTTGAAAATCATTGATGGGTAGGAT
Source organism: Sepioteuthis lessoniana (assembly GCA_963585895.1). Classification (NCBI taxonomy): domain Eukaryota; kingdom Metazoa; phylum Mollusca; class Cephalopoda; order Myopsida; family Loliginidae; genus Sepioteuthis; species Sepioteuthis lessoniana. The sequence continues at coordinate 59,841,888 of OY757907.1, forward strand.
ATGTCAATGTTAGCACCTCGTTAAATTGCCGCCCTCATTTGTATATGCTTATGTTTATGCGCAAGCGTCTGCATCATACTTCTCTTTTTGTCTTTTTTTTATTATCTCCCGTTTTCTTTGTTACAGTACTTCCTAACCTTTTTTTTTTTCTTTCTCATAAAGGTAGAAAATGAATAAATACAAGACTATCCAGGAACAAAGTTGATTCCCAAAACAGTCTATGATGTTGATGCTTCGATTAAAAAAAGAGTTGGTTTAATGGAATATCAACCTTTGTGGGTTATTCAGTGCTAAAGCTATTCTTATAGAAGAGCAGTAGTGATACTATTTAAAGTATGGGGGTTAAGGGGTTCTTGTCTTTCCCAAGGGTCGTAGTCCGAAATAGCGTGACTGGAGTTCGAACTCTTTCAATGATGTCACAAGCCAATATTCCCAGCCCCTAATTTTGACAGGAATGAAGGATAAAGAATGAGTATTATTATTCGACACGTTCACTGGGGGTGGGATTTAAGATTTTTGTTTTATTTTTATTTTATCTAATGACACCTTCGAACGCAAGTTGTTTTTATCTTTAAAACAAAAACTTTTTTTCATTTTATGAGAGGAATCACTTTCAAATTTTAATTTAATGCAGAATTATCTCCCGTTGCCGGAACAAGTATTAAAAAAGGACCCCCTCCCCCTTTTTGGAGTTAAGAAAAATGAAATAATTCAACCTGTTTGTCTTTTCCAACGCTGACTGTTCCGGAAATGGGTAATCATTCTATATTGAATTAAAATGTCAAAGTGAATCGCCCTCTATCAGATCTTTATTTTCTTGTAAGGATCACCGCGGGTTTTAGGATCTAATCAGTTCAAATTCCACCACCCCACCAAAAAAAAAAAATTAATGAGAATTTTTTTTCGGGTGTAGTGTAGAATTTTAACAAAAAATGTATACTATCCAGACGCTACATTATACTTTGTCCATAATATCTAGGTGTAACGACAAGTTGGGGTTGTTTACTTAGTTTTAATGGCATATCAACTTTCCTGAATTATTTAATATCAGAATTATCTTTGAAGAACAGTATTGGTACTATTTAACGCATAGTTGGGCGATAGTGGTTCATACCTTTGCCAAGGGTATTGATTCGAAAGTGAACCTAATAGCGCGACTGGAGCTCGAACTCGCTTACAACGATGTCGCAAACCAGCATTCCCTCTTTTTAGAAAGGAGTGAAAAATTTAAAGATGAAATATTTTGTCCGTAACATCTAGTTGTAATGACAATTATTTTTATCATCAGGTAAGTGCTAGGACACTACTCCTAATGATTAATTACGACTAATGTTAGATTACCTCAAAGTGTTCCATATTTGAACCTTGGAACAAATCTAGGCAACATTTAGTTTTGTTATAATATCTCATGTGATGTTACTGCGAACTATCATGCTAAGTTGATTCTCTGTGGAAGCTCAATAGATCTGACCTGGAGTCAGATCAATGTAATAATCACGAAGTAGTGTGCTTGCAGATAACTAAATCCTCTATAATTGTAGCCTCAGGATGTAAGGATCCAGTTCTGGAGCTCTAAGAATGTCGAGTACCCTTTCATTGCTATTACATGCAAGGTCCACTCTGGTCGGAGTGGTAGTACTTGCTAGGACTCCATCTATGGGTCATGTAGATCAATTTGCAAATTATGTTTTAGAGAGGAATATTAAAAATTATAACTGCGCAAAATATAAATGTAAGAGATTATAAAGCCTCAAAGCATGAAATTCCCTAGACGGGTTGACATGCCGTTAAAAAGAATTTGGGGTGACCCATACTTCTGTCTTTAGGCTACATTTTTTTCTACGTGACACCTCAGTCCATCTTTGTGGCCTTTCGCTTTATAATTTATTTTGTGTATTGTCTATCCTATTTACCAACCCCTCCGCTCGGGCAGGATATGACACAAGGTCAATTTTTAAGCGGAGTTTAACAGGTTTGAATTCAGAGTTTTCCTTCTCCTAGACTAGTTGCCTCACCAAGGCTGAAGAACCTAGTCTGTCCTACTATTTACCCATAGCTGGAGGGAGAATAATTGGATTCATACCTTTCCCAAGGGTATTAGTGCTATGTGTAATGCAATCAGTCTCGTCCAGGATTTGAACTTGCGGCGCCGTGTTCATTTCCTACGACGATAACAATTACACCACGGGTACTTCCAGTGTGTATTGTCTATAAAAAAAATGACACTTTTCATTAATCTTGATATTCGGTAGGCTTTAATTATTTCTCTCTATGATCATTTTAGTTTTTTCCTTTTTGTTGCGTGGAAGGTTGACCGCGTCAATGCAGAGAGGCCAAATGGCGGGAAGTAAGCAAAGGTGACACTATCCCTATCACACACACGCCCACATCATAATACAAATTAGTCTGATGTCCCTACTCGGTTCACTTGTGGACTGAGCTGACGTCCGTTGGATTTGTCAATTTTAACGGTAAGAAGGAGCTGGAGAGAAATCAAAAGCCTTCATCAACCAGGCTATAAAAAAAAATTAAAAACTATTATGAACGGAATCACACTTTTTACCCTCATTTCTTGCTCTGTGCCATAAGTGACCAAAACTTAATAAACCGCTTTACCGGATGAATTAGTTAAGTCGTCACTCATGAAAGACACGTTCCAGGCATTTGGCTTCTTTTAAAAATTGTTGTTCCTGTGTTTGTTTTTAACATCGATTCGATTATCATCGGTAGGAAATATGCAACTATTTCAACCATAAGCAGATTTTGAATATCAAAAAGCCAAAGTTATTTACATTCAAACTTAATTTCCTGAATTACCTTGTCCAGCAATCAGTAAATGTATTGCCACTTCTCATGTATCAGAATACTCAGTATCTCTAGTCTACATTAAACTTTTTTATCTATGTATGTTTTTGATTGGGGGGGGCTGTTTTGGAGGGAGACTGTTTTTGTTTGTTGTTTTTTTTTTTGTTTTGTTTTTTTTTTTTTTGTGTTGGGAGGAAGGTTGGTTCGGCTATGTTCAACACAGATCTGCCGAAGGGCTGGGAAGGTAAGCAACAGGGACTATATCGCACCCACTTCCCACTTTATATATGAGACCGGTGTTCCTACTCAGTTCACCTGCGAACTTGAAGTTCCCGTCCCTTGATTCTGTCAACCTCAACGGTACGGAGGGGCTGGAAAGAAAACAACCGAGTTGAACCAGGTAAAAAAAACATCCCTCACCACCCGTAGAATCACAAATTCGTTTTTTTTTTTGTTTTTTTTTAGAATTGTTCAAAGCAAGGTGTTGGTTTTTAAGGAACATTGATCAGTAAAAATTATGCATCTCTTTAGAACTACAAGGTAATTCTTTCGACTGGATAGAATGAAAGGGTGTTGTTAGGTGACGCGGAGCTTAGGGGGTTAAGTGACGAATTGATACGCGCGAGCGGATAGATGGATGTGTGAGATTTGGGGAAGATAGGTGGACAGATCTGGGACTGGAAGAAAGGAGTCAAGCGTGGCAACCCATTGTTTGGTGACTACTGTTGGTGGGGTAGGCTCCAGGTAAAAGATGCCAGGCGAACAGGTATCAAAGAAAATTTACGAGAAAAGCACGAAAGAACTTTGTTCTGTTGTTTTTTTTTTCTTCCGTAAATTAAAAGAAAGGAAAAGATTAAAAATTACATAAAAGAAAAATAAAGATCGAAACTTATAATATAGAAAACTGTGGACAGGGCAGAAAATGTTAAATGTATCCCTCTGCAAAGAGATACGACGACTCCTAAAAAAGTGTCTCGGTTATAACACTAAACTACAACTAATGGTAAGGCACAGTTTCCGGAGTACTCCTTCATTGCCATTACTCCCACGTCCTCTCAGACCCGGAATGAACCCAGTCGGCTCTAGCTGTAGAACACTCGGACTGCATCTCTGCAGAGAAGTAAGATCCCACCCAACAATGATTGTCCTGATATGACACTAGATAATCTGATTGTGATACTCCAGTGATGCTAGAGCTTTGGGGAATGCGGAGTAACCCTTCATTGCCGTCGCTCTCAGGTCTACTCTGGCTCGTAGTGATAGCACATGATTGGGTCCTATCCGTGGGTCAAATAGAACAGTTTGACGTTTTAAACCGAGTCGAAACAAATGTCTTATACTAAATTAAATTGTTAAAAATAGAACTGTGTAAACAAATAACTGATGTTTAATTGAATTGTTAGTGATGTATAGCAATACTTGGTACTACGAAATTTTGTTGACTAATGTTTACAAATCATATACATCTAATAAATATATATATATATATATATATATATATATATATATATATATATATATATTTGATTGAACATAATAGATATTTTTTGTCTACATATTTTTTTGTTAATCCTTTCGAATTGCCGTATTGATCTTATGATATTCGGCGGGAATTGGTTGATAAATCTTCCATAATTATTTCCCAAGTACTTCATGGGCCATGATCAGGGGAGGATATTTTACAAAAGTGATGTAACTTTTGTATGTACATTACTACTTAGTAAGAAGAAGAGCGTCTGTACTGTTGTATAGTGTAGCGTTTACCGATTCGAAAAGTAAATGCTACACAATACAACAGTACAGACGTCTATTGTGTTCAATCAAATATGTATTAATGAAGAAATGCTGCCTATATATATATATATATATATATATATATATATATATATACCAGGCTTAGCATTAAATAACCTACAATGGTTGATATGCCATAAAACAAAACCATGACTCGGCTGTACCAGTTAGGGTCCTATTTAAAGGTCAAGTAGAAATATTTGTTCATTTTCTATACTTGAAACCATTTAACTATGTGCAAACAAATGACTGTTATATTCAGTGTTACATGGCAATACTTGGAACAATCAGTGTGCAAACGAATGAATAACGTTGAATAGAATTACTAGAGCTAAATTGCAATGCTTGAAACCATCTATGTGCAAACAAATGAACTCTGCCTCATTTAAGAATTGTTACCGACAAACTATTCGTTTAGAAGTCATTTATATTTAATATAATTAACCTATAATATTCTGATTGTGTAAAAAAAAAAAAAAAAAAAGAAAAAAAAACGGATGATGCAATTTGCAAATAAGGATTATATCAACTGATATCTGAGGGAAAAATTTAATTTAAAAAAAAAGGTCTAACGGCACCTGTACTATTTGAAAAATAATCAAATATTGCTGCGATACCAAGCCGAAAGGGGGGAAAAAACGCCAGCAGAATCAACTTAGCTAAACGTAAAAAGTGTTTACTACGCTAAGTAGAGCGAATCTAAAATAGTAAAGCCTACGGAGATAGACCAATCTGCCAACGTTTCACCAACTGAATCATCAGGAAAAATCTGTTTTTGCTTTTTTGGTGGGGGTTGTTTGTTTGTTGTTGTTTTTTTTTTTTTCGATGATCCGGTAGCTGAAACCTATCTAGATTAGTCTGACTCTGTAAGCTTTCTACTTTATATTTAATATATATGTATAAACTAAATTTGACATTAAATTACCTATAACGGTTGATATGTCGCAAAACAAAACTAACCAATCATATGTCGATGCTAGCAGGAATAATTCGGTACTTGAAATAACAGTTATTGAACAAAAAAGAGCGATTATATAGTGTTGGCTTTCTTGTGATCCATACACATTACCCTTTTTATTAGACATTGTTCATTTTTACCCCATTAAAACTAAGTTATAGAAGAGATAATTACTGAAGCATACTTATCTCTTTACACTTCTTTCTTTATTATCTGCCAGTCCGGATGTAAAACAGATTAGGGCGTGATCTTATCAAATAAATAACGTTTTCTTTTTTTCACTCGATGGCCGCAAAAAAAGTCTTTCTTTCAGATCTCGCCGGGCGGAACAACGCTAAGCTGATTAGAATCGCTCGTTGGAACACCACAAAATATCAATTCCCATACCCACAAAACGCGGGAATCTTTGCAAAATGGCGGGAAACGGAATTTTCTTTTTGTTTGACTTGTTTTATTTCATTCATTATTTTTTCCTTCCGTAAAAAATTAACCGGCACAATGATTTAAGATCCATATAAAAAACAAAAACATTAGTTTTTTGTTTGATAACGGGTAAAAGTTAAGCAATGATTTAGCAATAGACACTTCTTGAATATGTGTGCATCTGAGTGGTGAAAGCCGTGAAAATCGTTTTGAGGAAAAATTAATAAAACATGCGAGGGTCCTATTGCAGACGCTGTAATTTCTTGAGAGAAGAATCTTTATTTAGGGGTACTTAAACGTTACTCAGTTGGGAACGCGACCTGAACGCTTGTGATGGCTGACTTAGCTTAGGCCTAGGCGAAGTAACCGGTCAGGATATTTTGCCGACGTAGAAAGGAAATCTACGCCCAGGAATTGTCAGTCGTTAGGAATTAATTCAACACTACCAGAACAAGTAGGCTATTATACACATTTCAATGAATGAATTGCTGCCATTTTGAATTAATAATTTCGTGCATACTCTTTATTTGCTTCCTTTTTATCTACTATGTCACAAACCGGTCAATTAGGCACTGCCTGTGAGGAAACCAGCACCATGACACAGTTCACTCTTCTAGAAATGTGAAAACGGCAAGCTGTAGTGCACGGAATTCATTCGAAAGTACCAACACGAAGATTTCACTATGTTTGGGTGACCAAATTCATGTTGGTGGTGACCTTGCATAAAATTTGTTGCCTTGCAACCAAATGCCCAGTCGGCTGGGGCTGCAGAATACACCGACTGCGTCTCTGTGGAGGGTAAGACTCCCCCAAGGAGTGTCCTAAAACTGATGATAAGGCTCCACTAACGCTGGAGCTTTGGGGGATGCGGAGTACCCATTTATTGTCCTCGCTCCCTGGTCCACTCTGGCCCAGAATAGTAGCAACTGATAGGATCCTATCAATGAGTCAAATAGAATAGTTTGGAATAGAACTACTTATATGTATAAAAATGGATTTGGCATAAAGTAACCTTCAGTGATTGATATGCCACAAAACCAAGCACTCAATCTATATCATGGTGTTTGGAGTGATCACTAACGATGATGTTATACCTCCAAGCATCTTCCCACATAGCCTTATACTCAACATGGAGGACTACATCAAGTGCCTAGAGGAGACAGTGCTTGCTGAGAGAGCCTACGTCTGGCAACAGAACCCTGCGCCATGCAACACTAACGGGAGTACCCACTGTTGGCTAATAGAGAATTTTTGACAACATCACCCCTAACATTTGGCTAAGTCCCCAGATTGTATTCCCCTTGATTATATTGTGTACGGCACGGCTGAACGGACTAATAATCCTGGGTTCCTCTACAATTAGATAACCCACTATGATAGATGTTATTAAACAAAGAAACCCAGTCACAACAAATGATTGTTTTTCTTCCATGCCGTCTATACCATTGGCTATGCATTTTTTATAGCGACAAAACTCTTTTAAGCCTCTTAAAAGAGTTTTATCGTAACAAATGTAATGTTTGATATTTAATGTTCCCTAAACGTCACAGCCGCGTGTTGTCGGTATGGCAGTAGAGTTTGAACTGTTCTGCCAATAATACTTTTTTTCCCTTAGCAACTAATTTGCAGGCTGGCCAAATGACTTTCGACATTGCTTTGTTGGCCTCGATGATGCATTTAATAAGTATTAGCTTACATGATACATTTTTTTGTGTGTCAGCGATGTTGTTGTGGGGAAAATATTCTCAGTGTAGTCCATCTTCCATCAACTCTATTCTCGCGTCTAATTTGATCGAGACACTCAACAGTTCATATGAAACGTATCTTGTCACTCGCATCGCTCTCGCCATTGCTCAAACACATGAGCCACCCCCTTGCTCCTACCCTCTGTTTGATCTCTTCGAAAGCATTCAGAGTTGATGAAAGACAGTATTTGCTTTCATTTTGGGTGTCATTTTGCCTGTCTGTCGCTATGTTGCAAATAAAAAATAAAATTATGGGTCAATGGCAGTAAAATCCAATTTCTATCATATCAACATTCGTCCCTGATGTTGTGGAATAATGATATAATAAAATTGGAGGCATTTCTTTCAGAGCGATTCTCTTTGTAGCGCAGTATGTACGTTCTTGTTTGGCTATGCATTCTAAGTAGCGACGATGCTGGTGGCTAAAAACATTTCCTGGATTAAAATAAGCACGTAGATTAAAAAAGGAAATAAATATTGCATGATATCTTTACAGCTGTTATTTCGTGGGCTGCTGCTTCCAGGGTTTGATCAATATAGTCCGTTGCATTCTTGTGTAGTTACTGGACACTGCTGGAAGAACAATGACGAACTCATAAGTGACGTTCCTTTATGAACCCCGACCTGCAAGAACTTATCTACATCAGCTTTGTGTGGACGCAGGATGTAGTCTGGAAAATCTGCCAAGAGTGATGGATAAAGAGAGAGAGAGTTCCGTGCTGGCAGCGCGACTTGATGATTTTCACAGCAAATTTGCCAAAGATGTCACAATTTTTACCTCATACAATGGCTACTAAAATCTTTTTAAAAAATTATATTTAAAAATTTAGCATATTTAAACGAGTTTTTGGTTTTGAGTTGCTTTCTTTGTTTGATGACATATTAACCGTCGTGGGTTGTTTAACGCCGAAGCCACCCTTGTAGGAGAAAAGTAGAGGTGGTATTAACCCATAGCCGGAGGAGGTTATAAAGGGGTTAATACTCTTTCCGAGATTGAATGTAATGATGCTACTGGAGTTTGAACTCGCTTAACTACGATGTCACAGTCCAGCACTTCAGCCACTACGACTCGGGGAATTCTCTCGCCAAATATGAGTGAGAAAATACCAGACAGGATGCTTCACAGTTTGGTATGCTAATCGTTTTTATCTTGTTTTGTTTTTGCTGCGTTTTTTATTATATATATATATATATATATATATATATATATATATATATATATATATATATATATATATATATATATATATATATTGTTGCCGTTGAAATTATTTAGTCTTTTGAGAACCCTTTTTTTTCTTAGAAATTAGATTAGTTCTTTATAAGATAAAAATAAACAAGTTAGCTGCGCTGGTCGGTGGGAAACTTGTTCGATTAAAAGGTCTTTTTGTACTCCGTCTATCTGTTGCAGTTTCCATTAAAATAGATTGGAAGCATTACTTTTGGAGCCTCTTTCGTACTTTAAATTTAGAGTCGTCTTTTTCCTCTACCTTCTGCAAGCAAACGTAATTTTAAATATATTTTTTGTTTTCTCTGTAGTCGTCTCTTTATCTCAAACAACAGCGTCAATTTTTTTTTTTTTTTTTTTTTTTTTGTGGGGTGGGTATATTTTAATGTTATTCTAATGGATTTCATTTCATTATTATTTTTCTTTAAAGCAAATGACTGTTACCACTGGACTGTATCATTGCTCTTTTGTAACGGACAATAGCGACCAAACGTGTTGCCGGAATAAAACATGAATCACGTCTGACCTCTACTGCTGGCTTTGAAGCAGCCGACAAATCTTCTCGATCTTACCTACCTCGACCATTTTAAAAGCCTTTCACCCACCTCTTCTGAGCAGACAGGTCCCCCCTCGTTCTTCTTTCTCTCTCGTCCCTCTCACCCATTCCTCGTTGTTCTCTCTGTGTCTCTCTTTATCCCCTTCTTCGTTGTTCTTTCTCTCTCTCGCCCCATCTTCGTTGTTCTCTCTTTTTCTCTCTCTAACCCTCTTTGTTGTTCTTCTCTCTCTCTCTCTCTCTCTCTCTCTCTCTCTCTCTCTCTCTCATTTCTCGTTCATGTACTTTCTTTCTTCTCTTCGTTCTTTTTCTTTCTCTCCTCTTTTCCCTCTCCTCGTTCTCTCTCCTTTTTATGGAAGCACGCTTAGCGTAGGAAATGGAATCGGTGTTCCGTGTTCAAATCCTTACGTTTTACATTGTGTTAATACCGTAGCGTAAAACAAATCAGTCTTACAACTCATCGCCGAGGAATGAAGAGACTGGGTTATTTAGCTTTGGTAAGGCAATCAGCCTAGAAGAAGACAAATCTGAATTCAAACCAGCTCAAAAATTGATTCAGTGTCACATCCTGCTCGTAGCGGAAGGGTTGGGTAAATACTATTTCTGTCATCAACAAAAAGCAAGATCCTTATACAGTTCAACTAAAGAAATATTTCACACATCTACTAGTCTTTCGTTTATCTTAATTTCATTTGCTTTATACTGCAACTATTCAGGTCGTAAATAAATACGCCAGTTGGTACCTAAATAATTGTCTCAGGGTAAGATTTAAATCTTCATTCCTTTGGTGCTTGGAGTTTCTTTTTTTTTATGTATGGCCGAAGAATCTCTTAATAGTTGACAGTTATTTGAGTTTGGCACAAGACTAGAAATATAAGGCACCCAGTGAGAATTATACTCTTTATCAGCGGTCTGCCAGCGCATTTTGAATTGACTGGGACACCCAGTGAGAATTGTGTTAATTAAAAATAATCTAGCCCAGTCGGCTGTGGCAGTAGAATTCTCCGATTGCATCTCTGCAGAGGATAAGACTCCCCCAGTGAGTTACCCAGATATGATATTAAACAATCTAATGAGGCTCTAGTCTTGGAACTTTGGAGAATGTGGAGTACCCCTCCGTGGCCATTGCTCCAAGGTCGACACTGGCCTGGAGTAGTAGCACCTGAGAGGGTCTGACATTTTAAACTGAGTGCAAACAAATGACTTATGCAAAAGTGAATTGTTTGAAAAAGAACTGTTTGATCATTTTACTAAGTGTAAAAAAATGATTGATGTTTAATTGAATTGTTAGTGATAGTGTTCGCCAATGACCCGGGAGACTGGGGTTTAATCTCAGGTCGATTCATACCAAAGACTCAAAAAGGGTACTAGATACCTCCTTGTTTAAGGTACGTTTCAAGCGTAAAGTGGAGCAATCTAGGGAAAGGAGTAGAGCCCTCCTCTAACCCTCAGTGTAGTAGCGATTGAAAAGGGAACTTTCGGGTAGTCCTCGACTAAGGTTGCCAACTTTACTTATGCTAAATTGAATTGCTTGAAATATTACTGTTTGTAAACAAATGACTGACGTTAGTGTTACATAACAATACTTGGAACAATTTAACTTTTACTTATGTTTACAAACCATATAGATCTAATATAAACCAAATTTGGCGTTAAAGAACCTATAACGGTTGATATGTCATGAAACCAAACCGAACCTTGTCGTTGCATGTATATCTTTAAAATAACGTGCAACTAGTTGTACTGCGTTATATGGTACCATATAAAAGTAATGATCCATTGCCAGATGTATCTTCTCTATAGTTTTTTTTTCCCCGTCAAACCAAACCCAAACACTAAAAAATCTTCTAACCTAGTTTACTAGCCCTTACAATAGAAAATTACATTTTAAAGAAAAGTTTGAATAATTTTTTTTTATCTTATGATATATTCCAACGAACTTTATAAAAACATGTTTGTGACACACCTGTAGGGTGCGATGGTTTGTCTACTAGACAGCAAACTAGTCAGTTGGACATTGTCAGAGGAAAGCAGCACTGTTAGCATTCATACCAGAAGTCCCAATACATATATTTATGTCTCCATTCACAACACAAGGATTACATTAAGTACCTGTAGGAGGTGGGGCTTAACTACCCTGACTTCAATCAACTTGATTATTATGTGTGCCATCCAGTTGAGCGTGGGCCCATCAAAACTCGATGCAACACCAAAAATGAACTGAAGGCAAGGATAACGGCTTCATTTACCAATTCAAACAAGGAAACCGTTGGAAAGGCTTTCAGAAGATTCTAGTTAAAACAAATGGCGACTTCTTTTGAATAGATTTAATCTATATGAGACGTTGGTGTTATTTTCTCTTTTACGTAATTTAGACGACAATTTATTCATCGCACCCGATGTATTTTACAACATAATTTTCGTTTAAGTTACAAATACCATAGACATTTTTTTTTAATTTCATAAAATAGCAATTACCATGGAAACTGGTATACTAGAAGCATTTAACAGCTAAAAAAAATTAAACTAAGGAACCAAAGTTTGTGTTTCACAGACTGTTCTTTAGGTACCAACTGCGTTGTTAGACGACCTGAATAGTTTCAATAAAAAGTAAATAAAATTAAGATGTAAGAAATAGAAGAATATATCGAGAAAATTTTTTTCTTTTCTTTTTTTTCTATTGATTTATTTGTTTTCATATACTATTTTCTACATTGTTGACACGTGGGATCTGAATTTAAGCAACTCTACCTTTTAAAAAAAAATTGCAGGAAAACTACAAATATCCCAAATCTTTCTACACTCAGGCCAGAAAGTATCCCATATATTAAAAACAAAAGTTTCACTCTATTTTATGGAAACAAGATTTTTTTAGACCATTGAAAATGAACACTGATGATATTAAGTGTTCGAGAAGAGAATTTCAAGCAAGTTTTGAGTAAAACTTCATCAGCCCAGTCGGCAAGAGCTATTAAATACACCGACTGTATCTCAGCAGGGGGGTAAGAATCCCCCGCCAACGAGTGTCCTAGATATGACACTAAACAATCTGATGGTGAAGCTCCAGCCCTGGAGCTTTGGGGAAAGTGGAGTATCCCCTTCATTACCATGGCTCCTGGTTCACTCTGGCCTGGAGTGGTAGCACCTGATAGGGTCCTATCTATGGGTCAACTAGAACTGTTTGACGTTTAAACAGAGGGAAAACAAATGACATGCTAAATGTAAGCAAATGATGGTTGTTTAATTGAATTGGTAGTTATACACAGCAGTACTTGGAACCATTTAACTTTGTTGACTCATGCTAAATTGAATTGTCAAAAATAGAACAGACGGATCATTTAACTGTGTGTTTCTACAAAATGCCTTTACAGATCATATTTACCATATATGTAAAAACAACCATTAAATAACCAACTACGGTTGATATGCCATAAAACTTAATACATCTTGTGACGATAAGAAAAAAAGTTTAGTACCTTGATAATTGTTTCTGGCAAAACATACGTAACAGGCTACTGTTTAAACATACATCTTAATATAATCAGTCAGAGATCCCAGTCTCACTCAGAAAGAAATTATGTTATGATAATATGAAGCATTCGAAGAAAAAGTATGACTCGTGTTGTTATAATTGAATTTATCATTACTCCATAATGATAACAGATTGCATCAAAAATTAAGAATACAAAAGACAACCTTTATAGATAGCCGCCTGTTTGTCGTTCAAACCATCGCTTTTTTCCTCCTCAAATTAGTCTCTATGTAGCCTGTGATGTAACTTGACAAAGGTAGCGATTTTTCCTGAAGGTATTAGCTTATTTGTATTTTTTGCTTTAATGACCGTTTACTAAAATGATGACAATGGTTTCTTTGAAAATTAAAAATTAAAAACTATTTTTTTAAAAATAAACTGCTTTCTTAGTTTGCTGATGATATTGTCATAAATTTTTCACCTTCTTGTAAATCGGCAATGTTCATCTAATTGAAAATCAGATTCAGCTAAAAAAAAATATTAAATCTTCCCATTCTAGCATCTTTTATTTTTATGGCAGGTCAATCTTCGTAGGTTATTTAATACCAAAACCACCCTTGTAGAAGAACAGTAGTGGTACTTTTTAACTCATAGCTAAAGAGATAAGGGTGTTTATACCTTTCCCAAATTCATTAGTCTGAAAGTGATAGCGCCACTAGAGTTCGAACTCGCTTACTATGATGATGCAGTCCAGCACGTTAGACACTATGCTTTTTTTGAGGTTATATTACATTTATTTGTGGTTATGTCAAATGTGTTATTTCATCGAATTTTGAAATGGAAACGGATTTATATCAACGCTTAGTTCAAATTTGTACAATTCCAATGTATTCCGTTGAATTTCCACGTTTCAATTTGGATGTGTTTTATATAAAACACTATTCTAGGTGTAGATAGTTGGTTGGGTTGGGTTGGGTTTTATGGCATTTCAACCATTGTAGGTTATTTAATGCCAAATCCTCTTTATACATATATAATGAATATATATGATTTATAAACACATTTTGTAGATAATTTTTTTTAAATTAATATTAACTCTTTTTCTTTCTAATCTGAAATGCTCGAAAGCATTTAATTAACTCGAATAATTCTATTCACTTTAAATCATTTGTTTTCATACGTCTAAATGGATGTACATATGATTTGTAAGTGAATAGTTTGTAGATAATCTCATTCTTTAATGAGAACTTATCTGTTAGCACACTAGTATTGCTATTGTTTCAATACAGTTAAATGTTTTAAACAATGGCTATTTAACACTAATAATTCAATTCAATACAATATTAATCACTTGTTTGCACGCTGGGAAGTGGTTACAAGTATTACTATTTAACACTAATTATTCTGTTCAACATTATTCAACACAGTTAAATGGTTCCAGACATTGCTCTATATAACTAACAATTCAATTAAACATCAGTCATTTGTTTACACATAGTTAAATGACCAAACAGTGCTAACAATTCAATTTTACATAAGTCATTTGTTTACACACAATTTAAATAGTCAAACGGTTCTATTTGACCCATAGATAGTCTACTCCCGGCCAGAGTAGACCTGGAAGCAATGGCAATGAAAGGTGCTCTACATTCCTGCAGCCTCGCCATTAGATTTAGTGTCATATCTAGGACACTCGTTGTGGGAATCTTACCATTCTGCAAAGATGCAGTCGGTATATTCTACAGCCCCAGCCAACCAGGCTTCCAAGTTTAGAGCATACTGCCAAATCTTTACAATAAGAGATCATATAATGTTCTGTTCAAGGTACTTGCAAAAAAAAATAATGATAATTTCCATTCACCGAAAGAATATGCTACGATATCAGTTCATTTATCATCGCGTCTTTTGTGACGAATCAACAATTTTCGAAACAGTTTCTTTAAACGTTTTCTTTACAAAAACTTTTCTCCCGATGATATAAGGTCAAAACTAGTCGAGAACAATTTTGAAAAATAAAAGAAATATTCATGTTTGTCTTATCTCATTTGCCCATTTCTTTCCAATACCATATGTACTTAGGTCAAAATTCTGGACTAGACCTATACCTGCTTGAATAGTTCGACCTTCAAACATACAGTATGCTCTCCATACGACTAGCTTTCTACTAAAAACATTCTTTTTAAATGGAAGACAGAAAGCGATCCTACTTGTCCTCTATGAAACGACAAACCGCAAACATTGGAGCATATCCTCAGCTCATGTAAGACAACTCTTGGTAATATATCAGGAGGCACAAAAGAGTATTGGATGAGTTGGTCAGGTATATAAAGAATTATATGAAATCTAAACCAACTATTTCAACCCAGAAATTTGTTTCCGAGAGGAGTAGAATATACACCGGCCCTAAGCGAACAATCAAGCATCGAGCTAAAACCGATCAAAACCTTCTTGGATCAAGTAGAGATTGGGAGGTATCTGCTAACCTACCTGGATGGCATAATAATTACCCCAAAACAATAAATAGTAAAAATAATAAATAATCTGCAAACAGATATTCTGATCCTGTCAAAGACGAACCTTATAGTCATCGTGGAAGAATAATTAATACTATATGAAATCCGTATGAAGCCACGAGTATAAAACTAGCAAATATGAAGATCTTTAAAAAAGAGCTAGAAAAGAAACGGTATAGTGAGATCGTGAAAGCTGTGGAAATAGGAGCAAGAGGTTTCGTTGCAGGCACACCGTACCATTTTCTGGGTCAAATCGGAATCAAAGTGTAATAGAGCCAAATGAATAGGACGCCTCATAGAAATAACAGAAAATAGTTCCATATGGAACAAAAAAAATATCCACAGGACCAATTCAAAATAAAGTTCAATAAACTGACACTTAATCGCGAATACGTCACGAGATTCACGCAATATTCTCATATCGCACGCAGATATTTTTCAAATCGCAGGCTCCCTTCCTTCCCTCCTTTGACCATCCCCATTATCCGGCTGTATTCATTTATTTTCATGTTGGATCTGAAGTCCTGTTAAAATTTTTTGGAGTTTTTGATTCATATCAATGCTCTTAACAGGATAGAAATAAATTTATAATCCTAATGTGACCGAATATTGTTTTTTTTTTCTTGAAATATTTGCTCTGTGAAATTATTTACATTGAGCTCTTTACCAGGAATATTTAAATATTCGAAAATTGGATAATTTAATTGTCCTGACGGAATTGATCCCTACTCCAGATTTACTGGATTGAAGAAATAAATATATATATATATATATATATATATATATATATATATATATATATATATATATATATATATATATATATATATATCACTGTGTGATTTATCTATTTGTCGTTTGGGTTTGGTTTAATTTGTTTCATTGTTGTCGTAAGAAATATTCAAAATTATGATAATTCCATTTTGATTGAGAATGTTCCACTTGAAATGAAAAAAAAAAAAAAATTTTTAAATCTAGCGGATGCCTCGGTGATTGACAATCTGACATAAGTCATTACGTAGCCAAAAATAACATCGGACTGTTTTGGGGACTACTTCACCTGATAATTATTATTATTATTATTTATTAATTTTTTTGTTTGTTTTACTGTCTCCGAGATCAGTTTATCCGCTCACCCTGTATGTCCTACTATTTACCCATTGTAAAGAGGTGAGAAAAGAAATAGATCCATACCCCTTTTACAAAGGTATTAGCTGAAGGTGAAATACAAACAACCGCATCCTTGATTTGAACTTGCATCACCGATTTCATTTCTTCAGACGATAACCGCCATGTCATGGACGTATGTGTTCCTTATTTTGGTTTCTTTGTTTAAAGACATTAACCTTTGTGGGCTATTTAATGCCAAACTCATCCTTGATAAAGAACAGTATTGGTGCTATTTAACCCATAGCAAGGGAGATACGGTTTTTCTCAAGATCATTAGTCCGGACGTGAACTTAATAGCGTGACTTGAGTTTGAACTCGCTTACTCCGATGTCACAGTCCAGCATGTTAGCCACTAAACTACGGGGACTCCATCCGAATGTTTCTTCCTATATATTTCTAAAATTTTGCTCGGCAGCCTTCGTTTTTGTGTGTATTTACCCAACCCCTCTGTTACAAACAGAATTTGGCACAAGGGCAATTCTAAGAAGAGTAAAGCTAGGTTTGGTTGTTTGGCTTTTTTATGGCATATCAACCTTTGTAGGTTATTTAACGCCAAATCCATTTTATGGAAATAGTCAGTTCTATTTCAAACAATTCAGTTTAGCATGAGTACACAGTTTAATTATCAAACATTTCTATTTTACCTAATTCAGATTTTGTTTAGACACAGTTAAATGTCAAAATAGTTCAATATTAAACAATTCAGTTTAGTGTAAGTACAGTTTAAATGTCCAAAACAGTTCTATTTCAAACAATTCAGTTTAGCATAAGCACGCAGTCTAAATGTAAGTTCAGTTTCATCGTCAAAAATATTTCTATTTCAAGTTATTCAGTTTAGTCAAACAGTTGTAATTGAAACAATTCAGTTTAGCATAAGTATACAGTTCTATTTAACCATAGATTGGGCCCTACCAAGTGCTACCATTTCGGGCTAGAGTTGACGTGGGAGCAGTGGCAGGGAAGGAGGACACTGCATTCCTCAAAGCTCCAGCGTCACTGGAACCTCATCATCAGATTTTTTCGTGTCATATCTTGGACACTCATGGAGTGGGGGGGTCTTTCTCCTCTGCAGAAGTGCAGTGGGTGTATTCTACAGCCTCAGCCGACTGGGCAAGAATAAAGTTAGTTTGAATTCAGTTTTCCATTACCAAGACTAACCCAGGCGGAAGAACCCAGTTTGCGCTAGTATTTACCCAGAGCTGGTGAACGAAGAGATGGATTCATGATAATTAGCCGTAAGTAAAACGCCAATGGCTTCGTCCCGGACTTGAACCTGGGTCTCCGATTCCATTTCGTACGACAATAATCGTTTCATTGTTCTTCCTTTTAACTCCGCTCTATGATGATGATTCATTTGCTTTGAAAGGAGTGAAATATTATTGGCTTTTTTATTTTATATATAATTAGTTACCTCTGTTATATCGAGAACTTACATAATTAAAAATGAACTCAAAAATGTTCCTTAAGTTACAAATTAGAATGGAAACATTTTTCTCTGATTTAAAATATTTTAGCAGTTATATTTATTTACACCTGGTATTCGTGACAGCGGGTACGCAAACGGCTCGATCCAGGATTTGAACTCGGGGCACCGATTCCATTCCCTCGACAATTACCGTTGCGCTAAGATCCATTTTCTTTCTCTCTCTCGTGTGTGTATATGCTTTCTTTTTCATCGGCGCTTTGCCCGGCGTCAGTTACTCGATCGTACGGATAAATAACGCTTATCTTGCCAATGTGCGCGACCTCGTATTAATTGCTT
Organism: Sepioteuthis lessoniana; assembly: GCA_963585895.1. NCBI lineage: Eukaryota > Metazoa > Mollusca > Cephalopoda > Myopsida > Loliginidae > Sepioteuthis > Sepioteuthis lessoniana. The sequence goes on from OY757907.1 coordinate 59,860,311, forward strand.
TAGAAATAATGCTGGCAACAGGTGCTCCTCTGACTGCTGCTAAGGCTACTCTAGTACTCAACTTCCTCCCACTGCATCGAGCAATAACATCTTTTGAACCCCCTAATCACAAAAGCATGAAAATAAGTGATAACAACAAATAAAAGAACATGTGTTGATCGAGGGGGCCAGCCTTTTTATTTTTTATTATTTAGGTTTTGGTTAGGGCAGTGTTTAGGAGCAAAAGTAACAGTCTTGTTTGTATGAGGCATCCTAGAGAAGAAAGGATAAGAAGGTGATTTGTGGGGGGGGCGTACAGTTTATTTTATCTATTTTTATTTGTGCTTTAAAAGAAAACATAATTGAAAATTTTGTTTTTTGCAGCAGCTTCATCTTTCCTAAACAATGTTTTTATTCTTCTTATTTGATTGTGGAATCGGACAAATTGTTAGAGATATTGACTTTCTATGTCAGGCGAGTTCAGTCTCAATCCGGTCTCTCACATGTACTTTCGGACACATAAGCTTGGTCAAACCCCCATTCCTCCAGCTATGGGTTAAAAAGTTGCATAGCTGTTCTTCTCTCCTGGCGAGCGTTCTTTTGTGTCCTGTGATGGGGCGCTCTCGACTGGCTGTGATTGCGTGCTGCACGGTTCGGTCGGGTGTGTTCCACCACTGGATACATCACCTCTGGCCTCGGGGGGCCGTCCCCCCAGGCTTTAACCCTCTTCGGAGGGGTTGGGTTTATCGCCCGGCGCCTGAGGCGCCCCGAAAAGGGGAATGCCGACGGGGTCCGAGACATTTTTGGAACTGCCTATCGCGTTGGGCTACGGCCCTGCGACAGGACCCACCTTAAAAACGGCCTTGTGCCATATTCGTACGTTGGTGGGACGTAGGATAAATACAGCTGTTCTTCTACAAGGATAGCTTTAACATTGAATAACCCACGAAGGTTGATATACCATTAAACAAAGGTTCCAAAGATTATCTGCCGAAGAAAGTGAATCTTGCTTAATCTTTGATTAATATATTTAACCTTGCTTCTCTTTCATTAATATATATAGTCAGAATATTTCTTTGTAATTTCATAAAATCTCGTCTATGTCATTTTAAAAAGTTATATTGTGCTGCTCGCTCCTCAGGAAGACATTTGGTAGCGTTTCCATCCACTAATAACTAATATTATCATTAGTAAATCCGTGATATACTCACACTGAATAAACGGAAGAAAGGACAAAATAAATTCAAGACGAGATAAGTTTATATACACATACAAATAGTAATAAAAGAATGAATACACAAAACATGTCCTATGATAAAATTGTATACACGTTTATTTTCTCTGTGCAAAGAGTAAGTGGAAGAGGGACAAAATGGAAAAAAGCTTACTTGAAAAATGTGGATAATATAATTCTGTATTATACTCATATAGTCGTTTTTCCATGAACCATGCCCCATTGTAGATTTATACACATAGAAGTTATTTCTATGAAAAAGAGTATATGGAAAGAGGTACAAAATGGAAAAGGGCTAACTTGAAAAATGTTGGTGATATCACTGTGACTTTACCGTTCCCTGACTGGATAAGACACGACGTCTCAACCTTTCAAGAACTAGAGGCAATAAGATGGGATTTCTGAGAGTGTCACGTGACACTCTTGGGGCCCAAAACAGATATACAAATTATCTAAGGGAGATAATCATTTATTCTTTATTCAAGAAGACCAAGCTGTAACCATCAACGGCATTCAGCTCAATTTTTGAGTTATGTGGTACGTGTAGCACTAATTGGAATGGAGAACTACAGGTGAGTTTTCCCCGATTGCATTGAGAGTTTAAACTTTAATAATTCACCTTTCTCCAAGGTTTCTCAAATATATGATGATACCGCTTTTCTCTGTAATGAATTCAGTGTCCTAATTTCCCTCATATCAATTTCAGACTCTCCGGCCCACCAGTTTAAATCTAAACTGCGTGAAACTCTGCAACTTTCTAACTACCCTAGAACCCTCTATTTCGAGCAGCTAATGAAAACAGATAATTTCAAAGGGGATGGTTTGATCAATTTGGCAAAACCTTTTTTAATAATCATGGAAAATTTCCCGCTATGTTCGATCGTCCAGCTCACATCAATCTCGATAAGGTCCAATTCCCAAACCCAGACAGACCTAACCCTATCCCAGCACCATACTATTTCAAAAAGCAAGTACCACAGTCTCTTTGGTTCGATGTGAAGAGGTGTGATTATACCCCTAGCAATTGGTGAAGCCCCATGGTTATCACCGCAAAAACATGTGGCCGGCTCTGCTTTTATACAATCTTTGGTTCTCAGAGTAGTGATGGCTTGACTCGACGTCGTGCATCAATACGCAATTTCAGAGCTAACTGATGCAGTTAGCGTGCTCGAGCATGGCCCTGAGTCAACCCCGTGAGCCTATCACTATCAGCCCTTCCAACCTCATCAACGTCGGACACTTTGCGCAGATAGAATCACCGACTGCCTCTGCATTTATTCCATTTGGAACAAGAAAGATAATTCTCTTGTGTCTACAAACACCAACCTATCAGTCTACAAGAAAAGATTTGGTTTAGTTTATTTGTGTTTTGTGGCAAATCAACCCTTGTGCATTATTTAATGCCAAATCCTGTAAGATGATTTGTAAGCGAATAGTTTGAAGGTAACATTATTTTTAAACAAGCCAGCACTCATTAGATTACGAAGTTAAATGGTTTCAAGTATTGCTATCCAGTTTTAATAATTCTATTTAATATTAATCATTAATTTGCACGCATTTAAATGGTTTCAAGTTGTGCTATCTCGGCGCAATTTACCCTTAGCCACAGCTTTCTAACACCTTTAAGATTAAATAGGATTGGGTACTTGTTTGCCATTGGTCTAATGAGTAGAGTGTTCGCCAGTCGTCCGAGAAGCCGAGGTTCAATCCCAGGTCGAGTCATGCCAAAGACTTAAAAAATGATACTTGATGCCGCTTTGCTAAACACTCAACATTATAAAGTAAGGATCAAGGGTAAAGTGGAGCAATCCAGGGGAAGGAGTAGTGCCCTTCCCTACACTTCTGTGTAGTAGCTATCGAAAAAGGAGCCTTCGGGTCACCCTCGACAACGGTCGCCAACTTTACTTTTACTTGTTTGCCACAATGACAAGTTTAGGAATACGGTAGGGAGAGTCATTTGGTGCTTGAGCTTGACATGACTAGATGATTTATCAGACTAAGTCTCTCCGACCGTCCATCTAATTTAGTAAGGGCCGAAACAGAATGTTGCAGATTACGTGAGTATTTCTATTGCCGGGCCACGGACTGCTCAACTATTATGATCCCGTTCTCAAGCCTTAAGGGTCGCTATCCCCGGCCAACAGACGGCCTCGTTGGATGCTGAACTACTCCTCTAGAGGAGTGGAGTCGGAGTATTCTACAATACCAGCCGACAGGGTGGTGCTAGAAATAGTAACATATCGGCATTTTATGCTTTGAAGAAAATTAACGTTATCTTTACTTTTATTTTATTCTATTTCTAGTTGGTAGGGACAATGAATTTAAAACGTTATATAAGCTTTAAAAACATTCAGCATTTTTTTCGAGGTTCCCTTTTGAGATCTGATTTGATTGAAAAAATTAAAATATTTTTGTTACTCCAATATCTATATAATTACTACTCCGGTACACAGCAAAGATTTAACTATCATCAAACTTCGGTGGGCTCCAATTTAATACAAAGAACTGCATGTCATATCAGTTCATCAATCTAAATCGACTGGACGTTGATAATTTGAGCTCTTAAATTTTCGCGCTCTTCAAACCAAATTCTAAAAAAGGTGATTTTTTTTTTTTATGGACTTTTTTAATATCTCGGTTGTCAAAAAAATAACATTTCTATGTGCTTCTGTCTATACATTTTGATCTTTACGATGAATTTTATTCTTTATTTTCATTTTTTTTTTTTACTTTTTGTCTCATAGAATCAATATCTGCTTTGCATTATTAAACAACTATTGTGTACAATATATGCATTGTACTGAATAGGGGAGGATATGCACTAAGTGTATCTTACACTACCAATGATATTTCTTTTTCTGAAATATCTTTGTTCCAGAACCGAAGTTTGTTTTATTTATTTAATCTTTTTAAGGGTGTTTTTGAGCCAATATCCTCGAGATTAAATAGCTATTTACTCACCTTAGCTTAACGAAATATCTGGCAGTATCTCGCTGGGTACTTGTTCCCATACAGGATTCAAAAACCGTTGATCGTCATCACTCTTTGAGTGACAAAAAAGGTTGATTAACACCCATTCATAGCTTGATTCCTACGTCGATAACTTGATGTCTTCCTTTGACAAGGCCGGCCTTTTCAATGAGTTTCCAAACATTTTTTCATAAATTCACTTGGAAAAGAAAATTATTTGTATCTCTTCAGATTCTGCTGAATCATCTCAAAAGGAGTTTATAAATATAAAAACCCTAAAAGAACATCCGACTATTTCAGTCATTTTCAAAAAGCCCAACGTATCTTTTAAAAAAATCCCAATTCTTTCCTTTTTTGTCATGAGATTTCATTCAGTTAGTTAATCACCTTGTATCCATGATTCCAAATCGATAGTTTTCCTTTTTCATCCAGTTCATACATTGACTCAAAAGCTTTTATCTCTCGGTAACCAGTCACCACCTCCGTAGATGTTTGACCTCTGGATTAAACCCCGTTACCAGGGTTCTGTACTTGACAACGCATTACTTTATATCCGTTTGGATACAAGACCATAGGTGTATAACATCCAGCGAATTCCAAAATCACTACCCCATAGGAAGACTGGGGAAAAGCAGGGTGGCAGTTGGCCGGGGACTACAATTTTGAGGCCTACGCCACACATGTTGTTCATATTTTTTGTATGGAAAACTCAAGTACAGAACCTCATATACAGTACATTTCTATACCAAACACATACATTAGTCACGTCTATTAACCATGGATTATTAAAATAGTTAATACCAATTTGAAACAGAGAGGCTTCTTTTCCTTATTGGCTCCAGGTATAATAGCGGTTGTCCTCGGTCCTGTGCATTAATAAGTTTGCATGATTGACTTAAGTTTGGTTTATTTATTTATTTATTTAACGGCATTTCAATTCTTTGCCAGCCCAATCGGCTGGCGCTGTAGAATATACCGGCTGTATCTCTATAAAACGGTAGGACTCTCCCTCCCAAAGCGTGTCCTGATATGACATTAAACTATCTGATGGTGAAGCTCCGGTCCTGGTGCTTTGGAAAATGCAGAGTACCGCTTCATTGCTCTTGCTTTCAGATCCAATTTGACCCGGTGTGGCAGCACTTGATAGGGTTCTATTTATGGGTCACATAGAACAAACTTATATGTGCAAACTGTGGGACTCTTAAATAGCAATATTTGAAGCCATTTAACTGTGCAAAAAAGAACTCAGACTCGTTTAAGAATGTTATCTACGAAATGTGTTTATAAATCATATATAGGATTTGACATTAAATAACCAACAATGATTGATATACCAGAAAACCAAACCAAACCAGAATACTTGTTATCATAACTGTGTAAATTATTTATATTAATAGTTATTGTAAGGAATTATCATATTTACCCAACCCCTCCGCTCGGGCAGGATATGACACAAGGTCAATTTTTAAGCGGAGTTTAACAGGTTGGAATTCAGAGTTTTCCTTCTCCTAGACTAGTTGCTTCACCAAGGCTGAAGAACCTAGTCTGCCCTACTATTTACTCATAGCTGGAGGGCAAATAATTGGATTCATAATTCAAGGGTATTAGTGCTATGTGAAATGCAGTCAGTCTCGTCCAGGATTTGAACTCGTATCGCCGTGTCTATTTCCTACGACGATAACAATTACACCACGGGCACCTCCATTATTGTAAGGAATTATATTATAAATTGAATTATCATGACAAGAAAATCCGGCAAGTACTGCGTGTGACAGATGGAACCTCTGGACAGCTGTTTAGACCTTACTAGGGCTCATCAGCAGTGTATACTATGATCTCCTCCATTTGAGATCGAACCAGCGACTTCAGAATGCTGAGTCGAAACTCTACCTCTGAGCAACTGGTCCACACCGCACATAAACGATGCCAAAATGGTCATGGTAATTCAATTTATGATATAAATCCTCTATTCAACTTAAAAAAAAATGTAAGTTGCCTGAAGCTATGATTCTTTTTTATACAGAGGATTACTATTAAATACAAACATCTAATTGTTTAAATATTATAAGTATTAGAATAGAATAACTGTATGCAAACTTTTTATATTAAGAATAGTTACTTGAAGATATGATTGTTTATAAAATATTTTCATTATTAACTTGAAAACTTACAACTGCTTTCAACGAAAAGAATGACTTTGGCGTTTAATAATTTAACAATAGTTGACATTTTGAATAACCAGCCAACCAACATCCGACAGTGGTTGCTAAAAATCTCTACTTTCTTCTTAAATATTTGTCCCTAAATCTAATGATAACCCAAGGAACAAAAATACTACTGTCACTAATTCAACTTTTGGTACTTACTATGAATTGCTATCTGTTCGTAAACGCAAACAATGTACACAAATAGTGAAATCTCGTTGTTTTACGTTTAAATCAACAAACCCTGATCCTGAATGAATGTGTTGTACACAATAATGTATGACGTTATAGATGGTCTATATTTCTTGGCATTCCTGAATAGAACTCGATTCTTAACAAATACAGAATCTTGATCTGGTATTACTTAGTGCTATGTTTTAATTTCTGTCACTGGCGCATGTTTTATCTCGTTGGTTTTTGAATCCGACTGAACTCATGTTTACATATCAGGTATCGAATGAGAAAGATTAATTATGGCATGTTTTTTTTCATAATAATCTAAAGAAGATTACATAAAGTGTGATGGTTAACAAACTACACTAGCAGACCATTGAGTGAGTTCGATTATCACTGAGTGTCTGATTCTTCTGAGCTCATTTTGAGTGAATGAGTCTTTTGGGTACCTTGGGTAATCTAATCGTAAGAACAATAAGTTGGCAAACCGATCGTGAGTTTGATCCTCACTGGGTGCCTCATACTTCAAGCCTTGTTAAACTAAGCTAAGCTTAGTCAATGACAAAGAAATAACTGGGTTTACTGGCCCAGCGGTTAGGGTGTTCGCCAATGGCCCGGGAGACCTGGGTTCAATCCCAGGTCGAGTCATACCAAAGACTTTAAAAATGGAACTTGATACCACCTTGCTTAACACTCAGCATTATAAGGTACGGTTCAAGGGTAAAGTGGAGCAATCCTGGGAATGGAGTAGCGCCCTCCCCTACACCTTGGTGTAGTAGCTATCGAAAAGGGAGCCTTCGGGTCACCCTCGACTATGGTCGCTAACTTTACTTTTACAACTGAAAGAAATGGAAAATATACGAACAAATATATTTTACTAGTGAAAACTATATTACTCAAATCTAAAATTAGTAAACCCTTAGAATAATGATTTACAAAGTTTTTAGTTTGCCACAAGGCAAGATGAGAATCGAACTCGCTCGGAAAATTTGCCAGAGAATTTGATACTCAACGAGTGCCCCATACTTTTGTTTACGTAACAAAACTAGGTTAAGCTTACTAATATATATATATATATATATATATATATATATATATATATATATATATATATATATTGTGTGTGTGTGTGTGTGTGTAAAATATGTTTTTCGTTTTGTTTTTTCTTTTGTCATAAGAGAGAAAAAAGTAAATATTTCAAAATGAATATGTCCACTTAGAGATTTGTATTTTTTTCTAAGAATTATTTATTTATTTCGTTCTTACATACGTGTATGTTTCCAGTTTGTTGTTATCGTCAGAGAACATTTAGTTATATACACAAATGTCTTAGTGGACCTATTCATTTTGAAATATACAAGCTTGAAATAATCATTAAAACACTTCGTATGAAATCCTTTAAATCCTTTGATACTTATGCTCACCGACTCAGCAAATTGTTAAATTTTAGCCTCTTCCCCTTTTCTCTCATTCTCCTCCTTTTTTCTTTCTTTCACCTCCTTTTTTCTTTCTTTCTCCTCCTTTTTTATTTTCTTTCTTTCTCCTCCTTTTTTGTTTTCTTTCTTTCTCCTCCTTTTTTATTTTCTTTCTTTCTCCTCCTTTTTTATTTTCTTTCTTTCTCCTCCTTTTTTATTTTCTTTCTTTCTCCTCCTTTTTTATTTTCTTTCTTTCTCCTCCTTTTTTATTTTCTTTCTTTCTCCTCCTTTTTTATTTTCTTTCTTTCTCCTCCTTTTTTATTTTCTTTCTTTCTCCTCCTTTTTTATTTTCTTTCTTTCTCCTCCTTTTTTATTTTCTTTCTTTCTCCTCCTTTTTTATTTTCTTTCTTTCTCCTCCTTTTTTATTTTCTTTCTTTCTCCTCCTTTTTTTATTTCTTTTTTCAACTAATTCTGGTTGATATGCCACCAAGCCAAACCCAGGACCCAACCCTTTTTTGTTGATGGGGTCTGTAAACATCTACAGGTGATACACTAGGCATATCCTAAGTCCTGCTCCCAAATGAAAGATTTTCTGGGTTCTCTCGAAAATGTTATACCTCCCCCACCCCCTGAGTTCCGGCACCTCCCTGCAAGGTCTCTGGGTCCAGTACATCGTATATGATAATCGTAAATTCGTTTTAACAGCACTCTTGAATTCCTGAGAGTGCCGTAATAACGAGTCTACTGCTTTTTCAATTATTAATTCCTTCAATCTGATTAAAGCAGTTGCTGATAATGCAACGAATAATGTTACCTTAAATGTTAATACCTTTGTAGGTAGATAGAATGACGTAGCAGTGTTTCGAGGTGTATGGTAAGAAAAGTGATAGTTGATTAACTTAATTTATTTTTAAAGGGATCCAGGTGTTCGGAGACAAATGATCAATAATTGATTCGATCGTAGCGAATTGTTAAATCTGCCTTCTTTTTTAATTTCCTGATTTTTAATATTCTATCAGCCAAAAAGTGTTCTCAATCATTTAGCACGTGGCCTGGACTTTTCAAAAATAACAACGTGAAGTTTAGCATCTTTGTTGCTGTTTATTTGTACAACACTGGATGAAGTTTAAGCTTAGTTTATTAATCGTCACTGGATGCTCTAAAATTGCATCCGTTGTACCAGACAAAACTAAGGTATTTATTTCTCGGAATTATTTCGTATATATATATATATATATATATATATATATGTGTGTGTGTGTGTTCCTATCTGACACCTATGCGTACTTACTTATATTAAACTGAATTATTTGAAATATAACTGTTTTGATATTAACTGTATAAACAAAAAACTGTTCTTATACTAAACTAAATTGTTTGAAACTTTTATCAAAAGGACATAATTCAGCGTTAAGTGACCCGAAGAGGCTTGATAAAACAATCAACCAACATATACGTACACATAAATACATACACAAAGCATATAAAATACAAGGCCATTTTCAGAGAAATTTCTGTTAAAGACGCTTAAAGAGTCCCTTTTACATTACCGCTCGGATTTTTTTAGATCTGTATTTCCAAAAGCCATTCCAATGACTAATTTTGCTGAGTCCACTATTATTCGCTTGAATCACATTCTCATTTGGGACAAGATAATAAACCATTATTCTATTTAGTACTGACACCATATATCCTGTCTTTGGCGAAAGGGTTGAGTAAATTCATACATCTTATCTGAATTTAGAGTTTTTTTTCTTCTTCAGTATTTGCCGAACCAAGGGTGAAAAACTCAGTTATCTACGTGAAATGAAAAGCAAGTATTAATGTCAAAGAAAGTTATGCGACGTTTTTTTTTTCCGCAAATTTGTCAACATAAATTGAAAATCTGTTATTTATTGTTGATAATTCTGGTACGTATGTACTCAACTCTTCCGCTATGATTAGGATGCGTTCCAAGGTCAATTTTTAAGCGGAGTAAGTTCAGTTTTCCTATTCTTAGTCAGGTTGTCTTACCAAGGCTAAAGAATCCTTTTTGAACATATGAATTCATGCCTTTCTCAAGTGCATTAGCGCGGAACTTGGGCAAACTTACTAAATTATACCGATAAGTATTCTAATACCTCGGCACTTGACTAAACAAAATCTAGGAAATAACAGCAGGACATGTAGATTTCACTATAACTCTTTAAAAACTACGTAAGCTTTTATTATACGTTAATAATCAACATGTCTCAAAAAACAATTTTCTTGGGTAACGAATGCCCGGCTATTGGGATAATCTTAGCTTATAGAACTAAGTATAAGACCTTGTTCTGTACTTAACTAAGCATAGTAAATACTTCTCTGTCGGCTGGAGCTGTATGATACGCCTGCAGTTCTGCATTGAGGGAAGACCCTCCCTACAACGATTGCTCAGTCAGCTGGGACTGTAGAATACACCGACTACACCTCTGCAGAGGGGTAAGACCACCCCCCAATGAGTATGGATATGACGCTAAACAATCTGATGGTAAAGTTCCGGGAATGCTGAGTATCCCTTTATTGGCATTGCTCCCAGGTCCACTCTGGCCCGGAGTGGTAGCACCTGATAGGGCCCTATCTATGGGTTAAATAGAACTAATCTGTTTACTTATACGAAACTGAATTGTTTGAATTAGAACAGTTTGACTAAACTGAATAGCTTGAAATAGAAATGTTCTTGAAAATTAAAATGTGTACTCATGCTAAACTGAATTGTTTGAAACCGGATTGATTATTTGTATAAAAATAAATTTGGCATTAAATAACCTACAAAGGTTGATATGCCATAAAACTCAAACAACCAACCAACCCTACAACGAATGTCCTGGAAATGGCAATATGTAACCTGTCCTAAAGCTTTGGGGAACGTGGGGTACCCCTTAATTGTCCATTGCTCAAAGGTTCCCAGTGACCCAATGTGGTTGTACCGATTAATCCCATCTATAGGCCATATAAAACTATTCAATCTTTTACTATAGTTGAAACCATTAGCAAACAATTGATTAATATTAAATTGGAATACTTGATACCGTTTGATCTCCTTGGAATGACATTAAACTGCATTTAATGTTGAAGCTCCATTCTTGGAATTTGAGGATTGTGGAGTACTCTTTCATTTCATTAGCTCTCGGGTCTTCTCTATGTAGTAGTAACTGTTAGGGTCCCATCTATGGGTCGAATAGAACTGTTCAGTCTTTTGCTCGGGATTATTATTAGTTATTTGAAACTATACAGCAATGTGCCTGTTATTTGTATTAGATAGGAATACTTGATAAATTATGAGTGCTGAATACAGCCCATTTGGCTGGAGCTGTAGAATACAACGCCTAAATCCCTGCAGGGGGGACAGACCTCCCTTTCAACAATAAGTGTCCTGGATATGATACGAAGCAATATGGGGGTGAGGCTCCAGTCCTAGAAATTTGAGGAATGTGGAGTAGCCCTCCTTTGCCATTGTTCCCATGACCACTCTGGCCCGTAATGGTCGCATCTGATTGGGTGATATCTATGGATCAAATAAAACTGTTTGACATTTTAAACTGATGGCTTATATTAAATTGAATTGGAAGAAATAAAACTTTGACCATTCAACTGTGTGTAAAGTAAGATTGTCAAATATAACAATACCTGTAACCACTTCACTGACGGCAAAAAAATGATTACTATGAAATTGTTATTAGAGTTAGCAATAACTGAAACTGATAAACTGAGTAGAAGCAATAGTTATACTTGTGTGAGAACCGAAATAGTTCTAACTCACTTAAAAATGAAAAAAAACCTACAAACTATTTACTTGAAAATTGTGTATGTGTATCCATTTAAATCTATGCAAACAAATGACTGATGTTAAATTGTTACTGTTACATAGCAGTGCTTAAGATTAATTAACAGTGTGAAAAGAGCTAGGGTTGGTTTTAAAATGTTATCTATGAAATATATATATATATTAAATATGATTAGTAAACAGGATTTCATCATCATGTCGTGACCCTCTCTCTCTCCACGTCTCCCTATCATTCATCGCCTCTGGCAGGTCTTCAGGGTTACATCCCGTATCATCACATAGCTGCTGTATGTATGTTCGAGCTGGTCGTCCTGCTTTTGATTGGCCATATGCGGGGGTCCACAGGAGTACATCACTTACGATCTCGTCCATGCTTCTCCACAACCAACACTGGTTGATATGGCGTAACACCCAACCAAATCAAATCATATATATTTAATATATATATATATATATATATATATACAGGATCTGGCATTAAATAACCTACAATGTTTGATATGCCACAAAACCCAACCAAATGTTAAATTGCAGTATTTGAAACCTTTTAAATTATGTACAGACAACTGATTGATTGTTAAATCGCAATATTTGACACCTCTTAATTTTGTGCTAACAAATGCTTAATATTAAAATAGATAGGGATACTTGATAAATAGAATAACTAATGTCAAATAGCAATACTTGAAAAAGTTACTGTGTGCAAACAAATAAGCTTTAGCCCGTTTGAAAATGTTACCTACAAATTTTTCGCTTTCAAATATATGTATAAATATGATTTGGCGTTAACTTAACCTTAAGTGTTGATATGCCATAAAACTAAATGACTTAAGTAAATAAGTTTGCTTGGTATGGGTTTATTCAGTAGTGTACTTCCTATCGGAGCCAGTCAAACCATTAGATTTTCCGAATTATCCAAGGCAGCCATAAATATGGTTACCTTAGTTTATCTCTTGGACAGAAGTATGAGACACATGTTAGAATCGAACTCATTAACATTGCTCGTCTTTTGAAAGACTGTAAGAAAATGTTCTTACTCTGGATTTCCCAATGTAAAACTGCTATGGTGATAGCTCTGCAGTAAGATATCCGAAAGGCGTAAAGTTTCGATCGCAGCTTGAAGCATCTCGCGTATCTTAACCATACTAAAGAGTTGTGATTCAAGGAAACAGTCAGTCTGTGGATAACTTATATATGTTATATGGGTGTGTTCTTGGTAGTTTCAGGTGTGTATAGGATATAATCTTTCGAGGAAAAAAAGTTTTTTCTTTTTTAATACACAAAAATATTTAGAAACTGACACAAAATCTCTCGCCAAATTCTTATCCATAAACAGATTTTAATCATTGATAATGGTCCACCAAACTATTAATATAAACAAAACATACATTTGAAAACCTCAGTTCGATTGTTTTTCGATGTGGGTATATTTTTGTTTTTATCTATTTACTTACTTTTTGTAAACGTATCTAATTACTGCCTGACTAAGCTTAATAATATTTTCCGGCATTGAAGGACAAAATTTTAAATTTACTAATCACCGCCTGATACATTATCTTACTAGGGTTAGAAAACTTGAGGTTATGGTTGACTCTAATATCGACTGAACTTTATCAGGCGATAATTATGCTCACCTTTGAAAATCTACTTTATAATCATATGCAAATATGAGCTGAATTTTTTTTTTTTTTCTGTAAAGATCTGATATCAAAAATTTTTGATGACCGCTTATAGATTCACTGGCTGAAGAGGTAAACATTATCCTGAACAACGCTACTCAGCGTGTACTGATATAAAAACAATATAAGAATCATTAGAATGACAATAGTATTGATCGCACCGTTGCACGAGGCAGGTAGTTTCTGTTCTATATACAAACAGGGCTGACTTTAGCGAGACGTAAAATAATGTAATGTCTGCGCGTAGTGTTCCTGGACATGATGGACAGAGATATAAATGTTTAATGTCTTCAAAAGAATAGAATGAAGTTGACAGAAAAAAAAAAGATAGGCAAGAAAAGAAAAAAAGGTTGAAATCAGGTGAAAAAGAAAATGGAGAAAGAATAAAAGAAAAATTAATGAGAAAAACAAAGAAAAAAAATAAAGCGTGAAAAAGAGAGACGTCAGAAAAGGAAAAATAAAATAGTAAAAGGATGAAAAAGCAATAGTGAGGAAAGGGAATAAAAGGGGAGAAAACTATCTAACAAATGAAAAGAAAAAGAATGAAAACAAAATGAAGTAAAGGAAAAAAATGAAATAAAAATAGATTTAAAATATAAGAATAAAATAAGAAAATGCGAAATAAAAGATGTATTTTTTAAAAGGTACTTTTTTGAAATCAATAAAGAGAAAAAAAAAAAGTAAATGTGAAGAAAGAAAATAACGAAAAGTGGGAAAGGAAGATTATAGAAAAGAAAGAATATAAAGAAAAGTAAACCGAAAGGAAAGAAGTGAAAGTTTTTTCGTTTAATAAAGAAATCAGGGAAAAAAAAATGAAAAATAATTTTAAAGTAGTTTAAAGAGAGGAAAAAGTAAATGAAAAACGGAAAAAGACGAAAATAAAAAAGAATGGCTAATTAATAGATAGCAAACAATTTGATAGTAAATGTAAAATTTTTAAAAATGAAGAAAAAATTTACCGAAAGATAAAAAAAAAAATACAAATGAAAGCTAGACAGCAAATAAAAGAAGCGTAAAGAAAAAAAAGAGAACAAAAACGAAATAGAAAAAGAAACAATGAAAGAGATATTAAAAACAACAAAAAAAAAAACAATTGAAATAGAAAAAGATTGATCAAAACTAAACATAAGAGATATAAGAAAAAAATGTCGAAATTATGAAAGAAAAGAATGAGAGCAAAAATGAAGAATAAAAAGGACACACATAAAGAAAGCAGGAAGGAAAATAGGACGAAAGTGGAAGTAAAGAAAAAGCAAAGAAAGATATGACAAAAAAATAATATAGAATAACTTACTGAAATAAAGAAGGAAAATAGGAGAGAAAAAAAAACAGAACAAAGTAAAATAATGATATCAATAAAACCAATAACGATAGCAATAGAATGGCTGAAGAGACTTGAAAGAGACAGCTTTCAAAAGATAAAACGAACCGAAGCTTGTATCTATCGGCAGAGAACAGACGACACCCAACTACACCGATTGCTCATAACCAAACTTTATTCGCCCCTAGTGCTTGTATTGTTGCCGAAACCAACGTTCAAATCCTCGGGCGTTGTACGCCTGCACACAAATGACTTCGTTTTTGATAATAATCGTCCCTTGAGAGAAATTACTAACGATTGCCTCTTAGATGAACCCAGTGGTGGCGGTAGGGTTTAAATGGGTGTGGTACGTAAAACCAAAGAGAATGGACATCGGATTAGTTTATCTTAATGGTCTGATTGACTGCATGAAGTAGATACCAGCAAATCTATCGGAGTCGAAGGGCGTTAACGTCTCCTGTTTCTATCAATCGTATGCACAACAAAAGTGGGTGACATATTAGTCTCGCAATGTATTTACAATAATCTCAGTCCTCATTAAACCTAAGTTCGCTCAGTCCAACAAATATTTGTCCTGTGGTGGTACAGTAACGAGTAGATTTTTAATATTCAGCAACGTAGCGTGATGTTGAGAGTCATGGCCGACGTAATCAATGGGTGTATAAGGTAGCATTTTATAATTGAAGTATGAATTTAGCTTTCCTTCTCTTAGACTGGTTGCCTTATTAAGATTAATTAACCTTGTGCGCCCTGCCCTTTACCCAAAGCTAGCCCAGTCGACTTGAGCTGCATAATATACCCAACGAGTGTCCTGATATAAAATATTAAACAATCTGATGGTGAGGTTCCAGTAATGCAGGAGCTCTGGGATATGTGGAGTACCCCTTCATTGCCATTGCACCCAGGCCCACTCTGACCTGGAGTGATAACACCTGATAGATTCCTATCAATGGGTCAAATAGAACTGTTTGACATTTAAATGGAGTGCAAACAAATGACTTGGGATAAATTGAATTGTTAGTGACATAGCAATACTTGTAACCAATTCACTGTCAGCAAACAAATGCTTAATATTGAATAGAATTATTAGGGTTAGATTGTAATAATTTAAACCATTTAACTGTAAAAACAATAGTACTACGAGAGTTCAAACAAATTAGTTGTATCTCATTAAAAATGAAATTATCTGCAAACTATTTACTAACAAATCAAATATGTATATCCATTTAATTGTGAGAATTAATTTTTATTTATTGCGGACTTTTTGTCCTCATCTTGGTAGTTTTTTGTGTTGTTTCTTCTTTCATTACGTTTCGGGGCCCGTGGCGCAGCGGATAGATGCGTTGAGTCTCTACGGTTCCAGGTGAGCATTGTCAGAAGATAGCGGTTTCAAATCCTACCCAAGCTTTACGTGGTCAAAAACATGGTGCGATAGACAACAACTATGGAAGACAGTAATTATTGGGGATACGGTTACAAGACTCAGCATTCCTATCCGAGGTCGCGGTAAATCACCTGAAGAAGGCCAGAGGTGAAATTTGGCTGAAACATAGTGAAAGAAGAAACAACACAAAAAACTACCAAGATGAGGACAAAAAGTCCGCAATAAATAAAAATTAATTCTCAGATTAAGAAGCCTCATCTCAAAATGATTCCAATTAAAGACCATTTAATTGTGTGCAAATAAATGTCTGATATTAAGTTATTAGTGTTACGTAGCAATACTTGAATCCATTTGATTATAGGCAAAAACATCAGCTTAGACTCGTTCAAAAATGTTATCTACAAAATGTTTACAAACCATATATATTTAATATATTTGAATAAAGATGATTTAGCATTAAATAACTTGCAACCCAACCTCATAACGTTGCCATAGCTGGGTAGGAGAGAGATCGATCTTTCACAAAGGCATTTATGTGAAAGGAAACATAACCAGCCTCTTACTGGATTTGAAATCAGATCGCCGATTCCATTTACACGCCCTCAAGTGATTTTGAAATATTTCCTGTGTGACTTCAGTCTGCTGATTACGAACATCTTGCCAGGTTCTAATTTGACCTCAGTTAAAATCATAAAAGCGACCAGGAAAGCACTCGCGAACAGATACTTTCTTGATCTTTGATTGCTGGTACAGGTTGCTTTGCTCTTGCTCCGATCCTGACCATTTGAGAATATTGGATTGTTCAGTGGACAGATAATTGTTGCTTGCAGTCCGATATTCTCGATGAAGATTCGAACCCGCAAATCGTTCTTGGTAACTATCATCGATTTTAAACCGTGATGGAAAGAAGCATACAAACAGCTTTTTCAGGATTAATACCCACATTATTCAGATTTACGAGGTGGCTCTTAAAATGTGAGCTCCCAAGTGTTTGTTTATATATATATATATATATATATTAAAAAGTGTTTAAATGATTGAATAAAACGCTGATCCACAAATTAAGAAATTTCATTTCTTTTAATTGAGTGAAGAGTTTGTTGAATAACCGAAGTTACAAAGTCTCTTGTAAGAAAAGATATTAAAGTAACTAATCTCCAATATTTATAGCAAGAAAGAAAACTTCATACATTTCAATGTAGCAGTTTGCATTTTCTAAGTCTAGTGTAGCAGCCCCAGATTTATTTCCTTTCGCGAATCAATGCCCCCGCCAAACAATTCGGCTATAATCGACAAATCACCAGGCAGAGCGCATTGATTCCTTCTTCCTCTCTAGAACTATTTTTTCTAGTCCTTTTGGTAGTCAGCCGACGACCTTAGAGAGTAATTAGCCAGCAACCCAGACAGACCTCTCTCGCATCCACTGCTACTGATTCCACATGGAATCCCTTCGCTGAAGAACACGCTGCTACTAGCTCTACACACGCTCCCTACAAACTCAAGGACCAACATACTAACCGGCGACGCCAAAAGAGACACTTTCTCACTCTTACTCTTTTACACCTGCTACTATAATAAACCTTTCGTTGTTGTGCCTTTAAAAGAAGTTTCGTTATTCATTTGCGTTACCAAATAATTAATAGTGTAATAGAAACTAACTATTTCCAAAACACTAAACTAGCTTATATTGTGGGTGTGTGTGTGTGTGTGTGTGTGTGTGTGTGTGTGTAAAAGATTTTTGTGTGAGTTTGTTCGTTCGTTGTTTTGTCTTCTGGCGTATCAACCCTTTTCGGGTCAAATAGCACCGAATTAAATTTCAAACAATTCAGTTTAGTATAAGTATATATATTTTTATTTTTTTTTTTTACTGTTAAATGTCAAAACTGTTCAATTTCAAACAATTCAGTTTAGTACAAGTACACAGTTTCAATGTCAAAAACTGTTCTTTCAAACAATTCTGTTTAGCATGAATACACAGTTAAGTTCTATTTGACCCATAGATAGGACCCTATCAGGTGCTACCACACCGAGCCAGAGTAGACCTGGGAGCGATGGCAATAAAAGGATACTCCGCATTCACCAAAGCTACGGCATTACTGGAACGCCACCATCAGATTTAGTTGAGGGTGGGGTGTCTTACTCGGCTGAGAATCAGTCAATGTAACATACAGCCAACTGGACAGCTTGTGTAAGTTTCTCAATTTGTGGGAGAGAGTTTATTTATGCGCTAAAATGTAAGTGTATGCAGTTAGAACATTTCTTCAGCAATGACAGATTATATATATATATATATATATATATATATATATATATATATATATATATATATATATATATAAATGTTTTTCTCGTATAAAATAGAATAGCGATAATAGAAATTCGACCATAAAACATAGTAAAAACTATTAATTACAATGGTTTTTATTGTTCAATTACAATTATATATACATATATTTATATGATCAATTATGAAAACGCTAAAATTTCATTTCAGTGGTCAATCATCAAAATACTAAGCTGGTAGGGGTGTCCTCGTGGTGTAATGGTTAAAGTGGTGGACAGCGGAATCGTAGAACGCGAGTTCGTACTCCAGTCGCGCTATTGCGTTCACTTTCGGGCAAATACCCTTGGGAAAGGTATGAACCCCTTATCCTCCCAGCTATGGGTTAAATAGTATCACTACTGTTCTTCTAGGAGACTAGCTTTGGCATTAAATATCCTATAAAGGTTGATATGCCATTAAACAAAGAAACCAAACCAAACCAAACTAAGCTGGTTTATCGCTTGTTGAGTGATCGTGCATGAATTCGTGCCTTCAGTGCGACTTGACAGTAAATCTAAATTCAAAAAGTTGTGTTGTATAGAATAATGAAGGATAAAAGACAACGCTTCTTTATAAAATATATGTCTTTTTATCTTTTCGTGAGGTGAGACAGACAGACAGACAGACAGACGGAGGGAGACAAGACAGATAATGACAGTGCTATATTGACCAATAACTTTTCTTGAACAAAGCACACTGTGTTATTTTCAAGACCCCACTTAGTACTTCTGCTTTCTTAGTCGATGCTCAACCGAAGGCGCGGTGTGGGCTACGGGCCTCAAGCAGGGAGCTCTCAGTGACTGCGAGTTGGCTTTGACTCGGCCCTCACCGATCCAACTGACAAGCAGGCATCTGTATATATCATTTCATAATGCCTGCAACTTCCGATTAGATCACGTGATCTTTTCTGCTAATTTACACAGGTGCGTCTCTGACTGACGGCTCGGTAAAGGGTCAATATGCAAAAGTACTTTGGAGACGTTTTATCTATTCCTCTTCGTGTGTTTCCATTATAACCAACGTGTTAAGTTTTTTTGTTTGGTTTTGTTGGGTTTTTTTTTTTTTCTATTTTTGTTGATTTGTTTGTTTTGTTTGTTTACTATTTTTTTTTACGATCTTCAATTTTACATATCTGATAAAATTGTGACTGTTTGAGCGGATTGTAGTTCTGTAAGTATTATTTTATAATTATTGTAGTTTATTGTATATAAATTTGATTCTGTGACTGTAGTTAGGATTGATTTATATATGAGTGAAATCAACAAAACGTTATAAAAATGTTTTTTCTTAAATCAGAAAAGTACTGGCCACTTGAGCACGATAAAAGCTAAAATGTCTTCTCACCTTTTCATATCAGTCCCAAGATAGTAAGTTTCATGTGTATGTAATTTTTTTTTAAATCTTCAAATAAAAACGTATTTTATCTGAAGATAGCATTATTATCCTTATATATAAGTACATGAAATTTATAGTCAATAAACTAAAGAGGAGGCGAGAAAACATTATCAATTCTAGTAATCAAAACAATTCAAATTATAATGCGAATAATTTATGAAAGAATGGATGACAATCTTTCGTCTAAGAACCTTAAACAAGATTACTACTTGAAACACTAATGCAATAAAATGATTAAGCCTGAGTGAGGCCTCTAGGTCAATGAAGTTAAGCTGCGATGAACTTGATCAATACTTAGACGAGTGACTACTAAAGCAACGGCTGCTACTGTAAGTAACTTGAGGCCTGTATGCCACATCTAAGCAAAAAATTACTAAATAACAACAACGTTGTCTTGTTTGATCAAGTCATACTGAAAGTATCAGTTTCTGCTAGATTATCAAAGTTAAGCAGCGATGAGCCTGTTCAGTATTTAAATCGATGATCCCTTAAGAAACTGCAAGTAACATTCTTGTGCTCTCTCTCTCTCTCTCTCTCTCTCTCTCTCTATTTACTTTAATCACAAATAAATGTTTCCCTTTCTCATCGTCTTCATAATTCTCATTCAGCTATATATAGCTTGAAAATAAAATTGTTTAAATTAGTCACAAGTGCCCATTATTTTTATTCAAACTTTCATTTATATATATATATATAATTTTCTCGTATAAAATAGAATAGCTATAAAAAGAATTTTGAGCATATAGTATGGTAAAAACAACAAATTAAAAACGCTTTTATCACAAAATTTTAATCTTATATATGAGATCAACAAAAATAAGACAAATATTTCTTTCTGTTGATTTATTAACATTCTTGTGCTCTCTTTCTATGTCTCCTTTTTATTTACTTTAATCGGAAATAGATATTTTCTTTCCTCGTCGTTTTCATAATTCTCATTTATCTATATATTGCTAAAAATAAAATTATTTAAATTAGGTAGGAATATAAATAAATATATAAATAGAAATATGAGATAGATACAGGAATAAAATGAGACAGTTCTTAGTTTCTGTTCTTTTCCTCTGTTCTACGTGTGTATACGGGTATCGATTCGTTTGCTTTTTTTTGTCGATAATAGGTGGCGCTTAATTACTTTGTCTTATGTCTTTGTTTTCTTTTTCACTTTCTTTTCATAGTTTTTATTCTATGTATATATGTCTGCATATATGTGTCTCTGTTTTTTCCACTTTCTGAAAAACGCTTAAAACAACTTGGTACAAACGAATTTGTTTGCGGATTACGGAAATCTCTTCCACACCTTTTATCTCACAAACCCGTTATTTTCAAACTCCTCAAACTATTCTTCTTTTCCTTTCTTCTTCTCGCTCTCAACGCCTGTGCTTTTCTCTCTTTGCCTTCTTTACTTTATTTTTTTTTTATTTTTTTTTTTTTTTTCAATCGCTACTAGCGACTTTGCCTCTGCACGAACATACACAAAACCTGAGTGCGGCGATTGCTCTGGTTGTTCGGTATCCGGACGGAACTTGTACAAACAAGGGAAACAACTTTGTAGCGGAAACCATAAAAAGAAAATGCTGGCTTCCGATATCTGTTGCCGGTGGTGCATTCACATTATTGGCGCCACCTGTCGATTGATGCACAACGCTCGTAAAAAATCTGTTAAAGGTTTTATTAATGGCCGGATAACAATAGTTTTATGGCAACGGGTATTCTCAGATCGGTGTACATCATTAGTGAAATATAAATTTCAAATAGCATTTTTTTTTCGGGGTGACGTTTCAATTTCAAATAGATATGAACATAATGAGATTGATAAATAGGCTTGGTTTGGTTGTTCTTCATTGTTTAATAGCATATCAATCTTTTTGGATTATTTAATGCCAAAGTCATCCTGGTAGAAGAATAGCAGTTCTATTCAAGAGAAGTTCATACCTTTCCCAAGGGCGAGAGTCCGAAAGAAAACGTAATAGCGTTTAGAGTCAGTCTACTTAGATTAAAAAGAAAAAAATATCCGAGGATCTTGTCCACAAATTTATAAAAACAACGTAAAGATCTTTTTAAGACAAGCGGAAAACCAGATTGAATTTTGCCCAGTCGACTGGGGCTGTAAAATACACCGACTGCTTCTCTGCTGAGGGGTAAGACTCCTTACCGATGAGTGTCCTGATATGACGCCAAACAATCTGATGGTGAAGTTCCAGTATTGCCAGAGCTTTAGGGAATGCAGAGTACCCTTTCATTGCCATTGCTCCCAAGTCCACTCTGGCCCGGACTGGTAAGACCTGATAGGGTCCTATCTATTGGTCAAATAGAAACTGTGTACTTACGCTAAACTGAATTGTTTGAAATGGGACTGTTTTTGTATGCTAAACTGAATTGTTTGAAATAGAACTGTTTATTTGTATAAAAAAAGATTTGGCATTAAATAACCTATAAAGGTTTATATGCCTTAAAAACCAAACAAACCAGATTGAATCAATTATACATTTATATACATATGAAAATTTGTGATTTATAAAGTAACTTTTTGCTTTGTTGTGTTTTAGTCGTAACAGACCAGAAGTTCGTTAATATTAACAAGTATCAGTCAATATCATATGTGCATATGAGTGAAGTATAGAGTGTGTTTGGCTGCTGGCTGTGTGTGGAGAATTGTGAAGTCTGATTCACGTGGTTTCAAAAGTGGATAGACAGAAAGATGGTAAGACTTACTTTCGTCACGTTTATGAATATTTTTTGTGTAAGTGAAATCGCAGTTGAATTGTGTTGTCATGGTGACGAGATGGACATGTGAACTCCGACCGAATTTCCATGTAGCTACCAGTGTGTGTCGTGGTTACTCAAGAGGACTTTTGTCGAGGGCTCGCATGTCCGTTCTCTGGCTGTGAGGTAATTGGTTGTAAAATATAAAATTTCATATCCTATAAGCACAACTGGAAATCGAACTTCTTTACTAAGATGTCACAGTCCAGAACGTTAGCCACTACACTACGGGAAATCCTTCTCGATAAATAAATTTAAATATGAGATAAATATATTGTTTGCTTTTGTTTATTTCTTTAACAGCATATCAACCCTTTATTGGTCATTTAATGCGATAACCATTACACAATGGGTACTTCCAAAAATTTGGCGTATAAAGGGTTAGTACGTGAGCAGGGAAGGTCATGCGAATAACCATCTGCTATTTGTAAATATTCGCTTTTTTCTGATTTTTTATTCATTGGTGATTTCTTTTTATAAATAAAATTGGTATTTTCAATCTTTACACTATGTACTTATAGGATTGGGTGAGTCTCATAGGACACCCAGCCAAGTCGGCTAGGGCTGTGAAATTTACAGACTGCGTCTCTGAAGACGAGTAAGACTCTCCTGCCAAGTGTCCTGAATATGATATTAGACTAACTGACGGTGAGGCTCCAGTGGTGCTGAAGCTTTAGGGAATGCGGAGTACCTGTTCATTCCCATCGCTCCAAGGTCCACTCTGGCTCGGAGTGGTAGGACCTGATTGTGTCCTATCTATGGGTCAAATAGAACTGTTTGACATTTAAACTGAATGCAAATAAATGACTTATGCCAAATTGAATTGTTAGAGATAAAACAGTTTGATTATCTAACACTGTGTGTAAACAAATGTCTGATGTTTAATTGAATTGTTCGTGATAAATTGCAATACGTGGAACCATTTAACTTAATTGACTTATGCTAAACTGAACTGTTTGAAATAGAATTGTTTGACATTTAACTTCATCTACAGAATGTGTTTACATATTCAATATGTAAATATAGGATTTAGCATTAAATAAACAACAACATAGGACGCTAGTTGGAAAGATTTCTGGAATAAATGTGACGTTACGGCAAAAGGAATATTAGAGTATGTTTGTGTCAGTAATTGAAATCATTTAACAAAGTAAAGACCATCATCCCTCCCACCATTTTAGGCCATGTGCCATATCTGTATGTTTGGTACAATAAATATTGCGAGGTTATTTTGTTTTTCCTCTTCTCCCTGACTCCCATTAAATGAAAAAATCTGAGTTCTGGGGAGATGTGAGTGTTTTCAATTTTATCTTTTATCTCCACCTCACATGTCATCTTTCTGCTATGTTTGTAAGCGAAGAGGTGAGTTTCCGTGGTGTAATGGTTAAAGTGCAGGACTACTACCTCAAGTAGGCGAGTTCGAACTCCAGTAACGCTTCTACGTTTACTAACTAATACCTTTGAGGAGAGATATGAACTCCCTTAATACTCCTGCTAAGAGTTAAATACTATCACTGTTGTTAGTCTCAGCCTAGTCGGCTGGGGCTGTAGAATTCACCGACTGCATCTCTGCAGAGGGGTAAAATGAGGATTCTGAACATGACATTAAACAATTTGATGGTGAGGCTCCAGTGATAATGCGGAGTACCTCTTCACTGTCATCACTCCCAGGTCCACTCTGGCTCGGAGTTGTAGCCCCTAATAGTATCTTAGCTATGGATCGAATAGAACTGTTTGCAAACAACTGACTGATGCCAAATTGAATTGTTTGAAATAGAACTGTTTGATCATTTAACAGTGTGCAAACAAATGACTGGTGTCTAATTCTATTGTTAGTGATACATTGCAATACTTGGAAGCATTCAGTTTTGTTGACTTACGCAAAACAGAATTGCTAGAAATAAAACTGTTAGATCATTTAAGTGTGTATATCTACAAAATGAGTTTACAAATCATATATTTAACATATATGTAAAAAATAGGATTTGGCATTTGATAACCAACAATGGTTGATATGCTATAAAATCAAATTGTTAGAAACAAGGGTGGCTTTGGTATGAAATAACTCGTGAAGGTTGACATGCCATTAAATAAAGATAGATCATTAGTGAGGCGAGGATTTTTACTAACAACCATTTTACTACTTTTTTTTCTAGCATTTTTGTTGAGGATTTCTTGTCTTAAAGAAAAATTAAATTATTTCCCCCTCCTTCACAATATACGTAGATATAGAAATAATTTGGATAACAGCTTAGTTCCTCTGGGTCTTTCCACCAGGCAGCACCTTCCTAACAGCGGATAAAGGCAGTTTTCATTGCTCAGCACCCCTGAAGCCAAATGCCGACGGAACCTAAGCAATTTTTACCCCGCCTCGCAAGAGTCTCGATTCTTATGAAGTGTTCCTCATATTAAACCGATCTTGTGTCACATTTTGGCATTGAGAGAAGTCAAATACACTCTGGGAATGGTTGATTTTTGCCTCTTGTGGTATTACAGATTTTCAGAAAAAATGCAATGTTGTCATGATATGATTAATATAGTATGTCTGGGTCAGTGACTGGTACTAGTTGTGTTTAAGTTGCCTTTGCTCCCTTTTTTATGGCATTGAGCCATATTTGGATTTTATGTTTTATCTTATATCATCTGCAAGGTAGTGCCTGTGGTGTAATGGTTATCGTCGTAGGAAATGGATACAACGACACGAGTTCAAATCCTGGACAAGACTGGTTGCATTTCACATTGCACTAATACCCTTGGGAAAGGTATGAATCCAATTATTCTCTCTCCAGCTATAGGTAAATAGTAGGACAGATTAGGTTCTTCAGCCTTGGTGAGGCAACTAGTCTAGAAGAAGGAAAACTCTGAATTCAAACCTGTTAAACTCCGCTTAAAACTGACCTTGTGTCATATACTGGCCGAGCGGAGGGGTTGGTAGATATATATAATCTGCAAGGACACCTTGTTATAGTTGACAAGCTAGTATTGTAGATCAGTAACTACTGAATCATATCTTCACTTGGTGTCATGAGCGAAATGTTAGCTATGAATAGTTTAAATGTGCCCGAGTGGCACAATAGGTCATGGTCAAGATGCTGAAGATATTTACTAAGCTTTTTGCTTAGATGTGGCACAAGGCTATAAGAATATGATATCCAATGAGACTCGAATCGACAAGAGAAAGGTTGCTAGTCTAGCTTGCTAACCATTACACCACCCGAAGCGCCTAGGTAAAGGCGCTGTACTCTTTATTTCCATTTGTTGACAAATAGCGAGCACGATTGTCTTATGGTTTTGTAGGGGAGGGGAAAGAAGCGGCCAAGCTTTATCTATGTGTTCTAAGCTAGCCACATTCGCCGACCCATTCAACAGTACAATATATAGCCAATCATCCGTCACCAATCACGCTGCAAACACCGAAATACCACATTTGCGCTGTGAAAGGACCTACTTAAAAACCTCGAATTGAATGAATGATTTTATTTACAATATATGGTTAATTTTAAAGGTGCTGTACTCTCTCACTTCCCGTGAACAATACATTCTATAACGTCACCAAAGTGTATTCGTTGTGTGACGAGGAAAAATGACACCCTCATTCATTCGCCGGGTTATGGGGAAAGGAGGTGTGACTCACTGACCGTCAGCAGACTATGGTAGTAAGCAGAATAGTGGAAGTGGAAAGGCCGTTTCTCTTCAACTCTCCCTATTAGCACAAGGTGATAAGGGCATGAGAAAACCCCACACTCTATAAGTCATGTATACGTCAGCGGAGAGGGACAAACCTGCGACCATGATTGGTACTGAGGAATAAACCGCCAAGAAGCCAACACGTGGTAAATTTTCAAACTACGGAAACTAACTAGTTTCCGTTTATTCGTCGAATATTGTTATTAATCTTGTTGACCAAAACACGGCAGTTCAGAGTCCTTTTTTTGTTGTGGAAGCATTGTATTTATCGAAGGCCTTGTATTTGAGAGGGAAAGCTAGCCAATTAGCTGTGTCGAATTTTAATAATTCACCTAAAACCCACCTATTGGCTTTAAAATATGGTTCAGCTAGGGAGTTGGTGATATCTGTAATATTAGATAGCGTCGGCAAACCAGAGCCAACGTGTGTGCCTTACTTGAACTGGTGGTCTTGGCAGGAATGAACGGCACCCTGCAAGCCCATTCTGTCGTTTAGTCAAGGCTTCCAGGCATGAATACGGGGAAGCCTAGCACTGACGCCTTGTGGCTGAGACCGAGATTCTCTAGGGCCTTAAGAGGTCACCTTTACAGGCTCTTACCTGCTTCTGCAGGGCTTGGTTTATCACCTGGCGCCAGAAGCACCTCGTTTTAAAGGGAATACTGACAAGGCCCAAGGCATTTTCGAAACTGCTAGGCATGTGTGGGCTCCCGCCCTGCGCCCTGTACACACAATAAAAAGTCTTTTTGTCATACTCTTGCATACGTGCCCCAGACAAATAGCAAGTTCATTCTGTTGTATGTCTTGTTCGCTAAATTACTGCCGAAAACATAAATAAGCTATTTTTTTTTATTTATATTGAAGGAGTTAATTTTGGAACCGAGCAGCGTGATAGAAATATCCGCTCATAGGGTCTGATATTGTATAAATGGTCGACAGATATGTGGAGATTTTTCTGGCCTGATTAAAAATTTGAAGACAAGAACGTGAATTCTTTGGAGTTTGGAAGCAGCTTTTTATAATTAACTATGTCCACCCAAAAACAATTTGTTCCCATCACCTGGAATACAGTATTACAAAAAAATAAAGACACTTCCTTTTTTTTGTTTTTTTTTTGGGGGGGGGGCGATTATAATAATTATAAAAAGTTAATTTTATGCGGAATTAAACATGCCATGATTTAATATTTCTTATGGAACATTTTACAATCAAAATTAAAGTCATTGAGTATTATTCATTGCCAAAGTCAAACGCATTAAAATTCTTTAACCAAAAATAAATTTGAATGAATTTCATGTTTATATAATGAGAGAGAGAGGGGGCTGAGTTCGATTTACATTTTAAGCCTTGTTAGCTTATAAAGAGGGAACATATAAGGTTTTTTGTTTGTTTGTTTGTTTGTTTGTTTGTTTGTTTGTTTTTTTAAGAAATAACTTTTTATTAATATTTCGTTAGAAAAATTTTCCTTTTTAAAGACCGCTTTGAAAAAGGACTATTATTTGTTCCCTTTGATTTGTCCCATAAATAATCTTGTGTAACTGTTTCTATCTTATAGAATTTGAAATTCTACTATCCTTAAAAATCAAATAGTTTTTATTCGGTTTTGTTTCTTCTTTCGATTTCATCTAATTCCATAAATAGATTTCCATTGACGACTGATATGTGATGTCATACATTTCTTGACATTTCTAAATAGAATTACAAATTTGCCCAATCGGCAGGAGCTGTAGAATACACCGACTGCTTCTCTTCAAAGGTTAAAATTCCTCCAACGAATGTCCTGATATGACACTAAACAATCTGATGGTGAAGCTCCTGTAATGCTGGAGCTTTGGGAAATGCACAGTAGCCTTCATTGCTATCGCTCCCAGGTCCACTCTGGCCCGGAGTGGTAGCACCTGATTGGGTCCTATCGAACTAAACTGTGTTCTTATGCTTGACCGAAGTGTTTGAAATAGGGTTAATACGCCTTAAAATAAAACCACCAACCAACCAATTCCAAACAAGTACCCAGTAGCTTTTTGTATTATCATGAGTCACTGAAAGAACTGTTTAGAATACTGACCTCTCTTATGTTATTGTTCACATGTATGTACACACACATATATAATATAATATAATATAATATAATATAATATAATCTTTTTAATGAGAAATATTCCTTAAAAGTTTGCTTCATCTTTGCAAATTCTGGCCATGTATGAAATGTGTGTTTGTGTGTTGTTTTTCTTAACAATGAAAATAATTAAATCTTCACTGTAGTCTTAGTTGACGCTAGCTAATGTAATTTGAAGCCAAACATAGAATTCCTGGTTACTACAAGACATGCTAGTGCTTAGCGTAACGGTTGTCGTCGTAGAAAAATGGAATCGGTGACACGTGTTCAAATCCTCGGGGATGTTATATACGATTCAGTTCATACTAACGTCTTAGGAAAAGGCGTGAATACCTCTGTTCTCCCCCTCCCAGTTATAGATAGTACGGTAGATTGCGTTCTTTAGCCTTGGTCAGGCAACCTGTCTAGGAGAATGAAAACTGAATTCAAACCAGCTTTACTGCGCTTGAAAATTGCCCTTGTGTCACATCCTGCTCGTGGTGTCGAAGTTTGGTCAAAAACAAATATCCACCTCTGAAGTCGTGGGTCAATATGGTAAATTAAGTTAAAACTTTTGGTGCGACTCTTCTAAAGATTTTACAACTTCTGATAAAAAGAAACCTGCCTCCAGTGTTTGGAGTTTCTTTTGGTAGGAGAAAGTTTAGGTTAAACTTTGTAAGAAGACCTTGTCTCATTGTTTCCTTAGTTATCTTGTATTTCCACTAAGGGGTTTTAGGCGCTTCAGGTGGTATAATGCTTTACAAGCTAAACTAGTAAACATTCACTAGTAAGTTAATCCCATTGAGTGTCCCATTCATACAACTTGTGCCACATGTAAGAAAAAAGCTTTGAAAATTACTACTTCCACGAAGGGGATTTGGGCGCCTCAGATGGTGTAATTGTTAGTAATCTAGACTAGAAAACCTCCAAGAGTGAGTTCGAGTCCCATTAAGTGCCACATCTAATAAAAAAAAGTTTAGTAAATTACTAAACAAAGAAACCAGGAGCGTCTCGGTTGGTGTATTAGTTAGCAATCTAGACTAGAAAACCTCTACGAGTGATTTCGATTTTTATTGGGTGCCCCATTCATACGGCCTTGTGCCACATCTAAGCCAAAATCTTTGTAAATTACTATTTCCACTAAAGAGTTGCACTTTCATATAGGCCCGTGTCGTTAGTCAAGATGGCTACTATTAGGAGTGTGCACAGCCTAGTCGGTGGGGTTGAGAATATTCTAACTATTCCTTTGAAGAGGAATAAGACCCTCCAAAAAGGGATTCTGTGGATGACACTAAACTACATCTAGTGGTGAGGCTGCAGTTCTGGGGAGTATGGAGTACCCCTTCACTGCCATTACTCCCAGGTCCACTTTGCCCCGTAGTGGCTGTGCTAGTTAATGTCCCATCTATGGATCAAATAGATTTGTTTAAAAATATAAGTATTCGATAAGACCCTTAAAAAAAACTACCAAAAAATGTAAATATGAACGCTATTCCCCAACCTTTAGTCATAAAATAACTCTAAATGGGTTGATATGTCGTTAAAATCAATAAATCAGAATGACGCAGAAAAAATAAAACTGACAAAAATCCGAACAGAAATTCTTTATTCCAACTCTCACAAACTGTACAACTTTTGATAATGTTGCATACATTTAGCACAAAATATTGCACTGCCGTCTCGCGTCCCTAAATCTGAAAGAAAGAGATGGAGGGGAAAGTGACGAGAAAAGAAACGAGATATGGGGCTGGATAACGAGAAAAAAAGGGGGGAATAAATAGTTTTATTAAGAAAGAACTGAAGATTTTTTTCATGTAGACATCGGGAATAGAACCAGTGAGATTAGTCGCAATGTTTGTAGTTGTTGAGGAAAGCGTAACAGCTATAGTTTCAGGAAAGCGTGATGGGATTTTTAAAAAGTTTTTTTTTTCTTTTATGTCATAGCCAAAAAGAAAGAGGGAGAAAAATATACAAGAGATGAGCGTAAAGGACAAGGTATACTTTTGATAGATATAAGAGAAAACTAGCATTAGGAGAGAGATATATTAATTATTAAGAAGGAAAAGCAAGAAGAGAAGCAAGAGAACGGACAACGTAGCTCTTCAATAAAAGAGGAAGAAATAAAGAGGGTTCTTTTTATGCTGTGGTGAAAATGTTTTTCTTAAAGATTGATTTGTAAAATAAAGACACGGGGAAAAGACAGGAAAGTCTGTACTGAAGAATAACCTTCAGTAACTAAAGAGAAAAATTAAATACAAGACATAAATGGAATATGACCTTTGCAAAATGCTTTAATAGAAAAAAAGGAAGATATCTTTAAGGATTCCTTTACAAAGAAGGAAAGCGGATAAAGGGATTGTAAGGTTTATTGCTGGACATAGAAAGAAATAGAGAGAGCCCACTATATTTCTGGTAAACTTGTGTATTTTATGAAAGTAAACAAGCAAAGTCGTGACTTATCTTAAGTCGCTGACTTTTGTTATTGCTCTAACGTTACTATCCGAGTACAATTGTCCGAATATAGTTATTTACAAAGTTTTTAGTTGTGGCATAAGGCCAGATTATGAGGCACCCAGTAAGGCTGTTGTCCGAATATAACAATAAAAAAATCTCCCCAACCTTTCGCCTATGTTAACCAAAAAATGTTCTCTCATCTTGGAAAAATGATTGTTATCATTGAACTAAGCCACATAATTTACTCTTTTTTGTTTTGTTTTAGTGATTTTCTTTTTGATTTTTTTTTTTTAAATTTACCAAACAAAATTTTATTTCATTAATTGCCATCACGTGCCATATCATTTTAAGTATTATAACAAATCGTTAAATTAGATTGTATTTTGATGAAAAAAATTAATAATGCAATAAAATTTACATAGGAAATAATTTGAATAAAAATTAAATTCATACCAATTATTTAAGTTTAATCCTGAAATTAATTAGTTGTCAAATTTAGCAAATTATTTCCAATGTAAATTGTTTTAGCATAATTCAAGAAAATTCAAATACTATTCAAAGTTAATAAAGGTTATATAAGTGATTTTTTTCTGACACGGAAGTTCTAGTGGTCATATTTCAAGAGGGGTTTTTCCTATATACGACTAGATACCAGAAGTTTAATAGCACTAATTTAACCTCAATGAGAATCATATTGGACAAATGGAGCAGAAAAATGAAACATATGTTTCATGCATTTTCAATTCAGTGGATCCTACAAAATGCGATAAACCTGTAATCTTAACGAAAAATACTATCCCATATTCTTACAAGCACGTTTGAGTATATAACTCAAAGATAAAATCTTGGAAGCTCTAAACTGGACTGGAATTTACTGATGTCCCACTTCTCCACAACTTGACACAAGTTCTACTGATGGAATTTACCCCTTAAATGCCTGTGATTACCCCTTTAATCACTGCAAATATAAAGACATTATTTTTTAACACTGAGAAGATACAGTCTGAAGGACGGATCCCCAGTGTCAAAACTGTGGTTATTATTGTTTTGACATTTATCACTTACTAAAGTCTGGTTTCAGCGATCTCTGATCTCGGAATAGACTTAACTAACCTCACAATAGACTGCAATGCGGGACCCATGCATGTGAAAGTACAAAAATTACAGTCACTCCATGATCTTCCCTCTTTTGGTGCAATGAAGGAGTGCTGCTGAGAAGCTAGAACCCCTGAGTCCGAGGTATAATCAGTGATGCACATAATTTTATTATACAAATCGATGCAAATTATCGAACATGAATCTCTTTGAATCAATCTTTTCGTCGCAGAAGTATAAAGTATTTTACAAGCATTGTGCTGACCAGTGTTGAGCTTAACTTAGCACCAGTTGAGTGGAATTCTCAGTGATAGGATTTCTTAACTTTAGTTTGAATTTAAGACACGTGTCAAATTGGCAATTTGATAGTCCTGCGAAATTAACAAACCTCTAAACAAAAAATTTGGAATAGTCTAGTATCAAACTCAAGCAATCATTATCAAACTTTTATTTCAATAATGAACGGAATTTTTTTTTAATTATTGATAATCTACTGCTTAGAAAACCAGGAATTTGTCATTAATGTACCATCCAAAATAAAATTCGGGAAGCTCTCAAGGAGTGGGTATTAAACACTTCCTCCTCTCCACTCTGAGGTTCATTATCCGGTTAGGTTAACGTGAGACCCATGCGAAGATATGGACAAGAATTGTCTGGCTCACGACTAGGGTCACGAAAGTATCAAACTACTCCAACTCTCGAAGTACTGGAGAAGTTGTTGCCTCGGAGTTCGAAATATCTGGAACTAGGTGTGTTTCATGCTGTGAGTCATGATTTTTTTTAAAGCGTCAGCATCCAATGAGGGATAGTACAAAATACGAGATTTGAGATTTAAGAACGATTTCAGACGGCTAAGACTTTTACGTTGGTATCTACTCGGCAGGTCCAACTACAGAACAAGAGTTGGGCAAGGATTAAAATCATAAAAAGCCAGTCTGCAAAAATGTCTGGAAAGTCTCCCACAAACGAACAGATATTCAAATCTGCGGCGGTAATAGTGAAGTCACCATAGTTTGAGACTAGCTCGTTAACCATAATCCAATATCCGATCAATATCACTTTTGTTCTCGTGCATTTAGTCACCCCAGAAACGACTGGAAAAGTTTCAAAAATATTTCAAATTATAAACTTATTTTTCTTGCATGTATTCTACCAAAATATAAAGTGATGAATTCCAAGATTTTGTGATAGCTTCTACCTGTCAGTGGGCAATGTCACGTGACTGCTACAAGATTACCGAGACAGTTGAAATATCCATAGATGGGCCCTAGCGATTGCTGTACATGTCCGAGATAATGACTATAAATAAACATCTAGTTTAGTGTAGTGTCAAGGAAAGATCAATTTAGCAAATTATTTTTAATACTATACGTCCCATAATAGTTATATTTGAACATAAATTTTATTCGCTAAATGTAACATCTATTATGGGACAGAAAGTACAATTTTCTTTCAAATCAGAGGCCAGTCTGATGGCAACTTGTCATTGAAAGAAATAATGGGAAAACTACGGAAGAAAAAAATGGGAAGATGCAAAGAAAGAAAAAAGGGAAGGAAATAAAATATTTGCTGGAAGAAGAAATAGGCGTGATCAATCAATGAGTGAGGAAAAGGAAACGCAGTATCTGAGCAAGAGACGGAGACAGAAAGATGAGGAGGAAAGTCACATAGAAAGAAAGTTGTGTGTTCAAAGATGGCGTCGGGCAGCGGCTATGGCAGACACCCGGAAATGCGTTTATGCGCCTGCGCACACCTGCTCTCACAGCAATTTTATCAATATAATAATCCAAAAAATAA
Source organism: Sepioteuthis lessoniana (assembly GCA_963585895.1). NCBI lineage: Eukaryota > Metazoa > Mollusca > Cephalopoda > Myopsida > Loliginidae > Sepioteuthis > Sepioteuthis lessoniana. Next base: position 59,894,085 of record OY757907.1, read on the forward strand.
ATATAATTTGTTTTATTGCTTTTTGAATATTTTGTCAAGCTACAAAGAGGAATAACCGGCGAAAATGAACAGGGTACCTTGAGCAAAAAGATGAAGCTCGATATTTTATTTTTTATTTTTTTTTTTCTTTTTTGTTTTACATAAAAATAAACAAAAAATAAAATGTCGACAACTTTCGATAATTTTAACAAAAAGTTGAGTCGGTGAAATGCAGATGCCCTTCGATTTACAACGGTTCCAGGGATTTTTTTCCGACTTTACGATGCCACGATAGCAATGAACATTCAATAAGTATCAAACAGTTTTGTTTGCTTTTTTGTTTTTTTTTTTGTTTTGTTTTGTTTTTTTTTTGCAGCTAGCGATGCCGTGCGGGCCTAACGATGCTGTACGCTATTTCTACCAATACTAGGATTAGGTAGCAGCATCCATCCAGTGTTATATATTGGTGCTTTTTTCTGTGATTGCTCTTTTTTAAAAAATCACTATGACAAACAGACAAAAAATTACAACGGCTGTTATATTATGCGATTACTGGAGCGTTACTCTATCTTAGGTTACGCTAGGGTCAAGTTCGCTTTCTGATTGGCCGATTAGAATGTATATACTCCATCGTAAGTAGAAGAGCATCTATATCTTTAAAGACTCTGCAAAAATTGAAATTAAACAGATTTTGAGCGAAGGTTACCATGGGAAGTGTAAGCATATTCATACATACGTATGTTAATGTGAATATCAGTATCTCTTGGATACAAGATATTTTATTGGACACAGGTCATGAAAAAAAAAAATTAAGGATGAATCACTTCTAAAATGTTTTTGGCATTATTCAACACCTGTTCAAGTTCAACAGGAAAACATTTCTAGTAATTGCGTGTGTGACTTGATTTAATTATACCCTCAAACTCGAAGAAATTTTTCTTTTTTTTTTTTTTTTTTTTTTTTTTTTTTTTACATTTTATAATGGAGAAGGGGCTCACTTCCGCATTCTCATTCAATGTACAATGATCCCCCATTTTTGGAACAAGTATTAAATAAAAAAGAACTCCACCCAACTTCAAAATACAAGAAAATCGACTTGTCTGGTTATTTGTCTTTTCCAACGCTAACTGTTCTTGAAATGAGTAAACATTCTACATGGTAATAGATGTGAAAGTGAACCACCTTTTATAAACATTTGAAATATTTATTTTTATTTTTTCTGTGGAGTTTTAAAAAAAGTCGTGGTAAGTTTGAGGATTAATTAGTTCAAATCACACTTACGCACAAAAAAATATTTCAAAAATTTTTTCCTGGTGAATTTGTATGGGCGCTCTTGTAGAATTTTTACCATATTTTTAAATTACTTTTATAAAGATGATCAGTGAAAGGACTATTTTTTAAAGACATGCCACACTTATCGCCCTGCCTTTTTTTTTTTTAAATGTAACTTCAGATAATCCAAGCGTAAACAAAAAGATTTAAATTGAAAAAAAAAACAAAACATTTTTTCTGGGGAAGCTTCTCTTGATCAGATAGCCTCTTACAAACATTTTCTCTCCTGAATAACATTTAAGAAACCTTTTCATGTCTATATGATGAAAACTTATGTTTTATAGACAGTATTTTCTACCAGGAGTTGACGGTTATAAGTGTAAGAGTTGTAAAATACTAAAATTTTCTGTAAAAGAAATTATGAAAAAAAAAAAATCTTAATAAAGTTATATTTATTAAAACCATCAATAACACTTATGATTTAATTGTAGGCATTTTAAAACGCATAAAACTCTTCGAACATCAATGACCTCACGAACACTCGACACAATACTTTTTTTTTTAATTCCTTTTTAGAAATTCCATAAACTGTGATCTATATTAAAATATTTAACTTTCTTTTTTTTTTCTGACAATGGTTGATGACAGCCGAAAGTAGCCAAACACTCAGATATTTACAGACTTTATAAACTTAAGATAGTTTTTCAATAATTTTGACACCACACCGAGATAAAAAATACGAAAGCAGGAAAAGCTTTATAAAAAAAGGGGGGTGTATATTAGACTTAAAGTTGTCTGTTATCTTCAATAAAACATGCCTAAAAGGTTTGCTGCCTAAAGTACACTCTATTAAAACCTTATGTAGATAGCATGTGCGTTTCGCAGGCAATTTAGAACGGGTCAAAAAAACTGTTTAAATATTTGGACAACAGAGTTTTTTCTTTTTTTTTTTTTTTCTGTTTAATTATTATTTTTTGTGTGAGTGACCCTGATAGATGTTACCAAAATGTTTTTAGATTGGATCACTTGAAAGGTCAATTAAAAATTGACCTGTTTTCATAATAACGACGATATAGTGATCGTTACTAAATTTGCATGTATTTTTGCTATGAATTAATTTTTTTTCATTTCATTTTTTTTTTGTTTTAGTTGCTTTTAACCAAAAAATATTTTAATTTTTTTTCTATAATAAAAAAATGAAAGCGGAATATTTTTGCACTCGATACGAAACTAACTGGTCTTTTTCTTTTAAAAAAATTCACGAAATTGTAAAGAAAAATAAGACAATTTAAAATTGTTTCTAATTATGCAAAACCTAAATTGACTGATAAAGAGTTGAAACCTCCACTATAATTTCAAACCGAACCTGTCTCAAGTCATGGTAGCGATCATTACAATTCCTTATATTAGAAAGAAACCTATAGAACCTTTCAAATCCTCTCTTGTAATACTTAATGTATACTGTGAGTTATAAATAAAAAAAGATTTAGTGAAGTTAGAATTATATGAGGATTAACAGAAGCACTAATACTTTACCAAATTCCCTCTGTCTGACCAACAGTCTGTCTGAAAATAAAATATCCCACAATTCCTATCCCGTCGAAAGTTTACTTTCCGGTGCCAAAAAGAACACTCTTCGGGCTTTGCCAACCCACTATATAATACGTGCGTTTTGCAGCCTCTCGAAAAGAGTAATTCCATATTCTATTTTTTTTATGGTAACAATAATTATGAACTTAATTAAAAAATAAGTCCTTCGTTTTTCTTTTGGCGTTATACAGTTCTGTAATTCAATAAATCTAAAAACAAAAGGTCTGCCTCGAACTCAACCCGACATGAACCAAATGTTTCATTTCGTTTATACCTATTTGCACGATGAATATGTTTCTCTATCTCATATTTGTTAATTATTGTTTTACCAAGAACAGATTGCACAAATGGTTAGAGTGAGGATCCGCATGATGTTGTGGCTAACGTGCTGGGCTATGATGTCATAATAACAGAGTTCGAACTCCAGTCGCGCTATTCTGTTCCTTTTTTTTTTTATTAATACCCTTGGGAAATATGTAAACTCTCTATCTCCAAGCTATGTTAAACAGTGCAACTACTGTTCTACAAAAATGAATGTGGCATTAAATAACCCACAAAGGTTAATATGCCATTAAATATGGAAACCAAACTATAAACTGTCTGTAAGGTCTACTTAATAAAGATGAATTTATAAACTGTTTTCTTTGAAAAGTATCACGCAAATTTGTTTAAAACGTCAATGAGGTTCGTTCAGTTTTGAACATGATCACGATTTCTCTTCTGCGTTCCAATCAATGTTAACTGTGTTCAAGATTTTCACAAGATGAATAAGTCCCACATTTTCTTTTTTTTAAATACAAGAAAAATAGTGACAATAACACCATATAATGATATCAATATTGCAATTAATAAAATCATTTAATTATAATCACAAATTTTATCACTGACTACTGTCAATATTACATTTTCCTTAAATTCTTCAATGTATATAACTGTAAACCAGCAAAAATGGTACACCATTGCGAGATTCTTACAAGAGCAATACACTTTAAATACAAAGCACTTTCCGAGCTAATTTGTAAATGTGTGATAATTATGTAGGGTCAGTATTCGTACTGAACATCTCTTAATTATCCAACTTCTCTATATAAGGGAAGTTACTTATATGATGTTTGAGTCTCTTGTTAGTTTCGACGTATGAAGGCCAAACAGCTGTTATCAGTTCTTATGCCTGTGGATAATATATTTCAAACCAGTTACAGACTTTCATACAAGTTCGCAAATAGTCAATGCAGGAGAATTATTAGATGAAGGAACTAATATAATTTATTTAGGTTTCGTCTTCTTCCTCAGTTATTTAAGATACTAGATATTGTTTTTGTTAAAGTTTTTAATGACTTTGTAGCATTTTGCACTTCAAATTTTGCGAATTGAACTTGATCGAATGAATCAACAGGTATCCCCAAAGCAATAGAATCATTTCGCGTGTCCCTATACCTGAGATATGGTCATTCAACATTTATCATTCTTTGTGTGTTAATTGTTATATAATGACGACAGTGGTAACAGGTGATTATGACTAAAACAAAAATAATTATTAGAATGATCAACCCTCTCGTGTGTCAAAGTGGTTATAAGAGTGGAAATTATGACGTTTATATATAAACTGCCATGACCTTACAACAATGAATGATAATATCAATAAGGATGCTGTGCCAACGCAGTACACAGCCATGTTTGTTGCCTCGAGGATCAGATGAGCAGTCACAATGGGTAAACCATTTCCAAATGAAAGGTGTCCTTGCTGAGTTAGCAAATCATTTAGAACACAAAATGGACAAGAATAAAAGACATCATCTTAAAAAAAAGAATAAATAATGCTGTTAGTGGTTGTAGTGGAAGGAAAATTTCGTATTTTGGTTTGGCGCGCAATTTAATTCGACACTTAATTTCACCCAATCAGGATGAACTATCCTATTCAATCCGGATTTCCTTTCCCGGGCAGCAGAAATTGGGTAAGCTGCCAAACACTTTCTCTTTAGCTGGACAACGCCAGCTAGTGCAGACGTCCCATTGGCCGCTCTTGAATAGCAGTAGCATGGACACATGAGGGAACCTATCTAATTTATGGATTCCTTGCGTTTAATAACATTTAGACCAAGGAATCCCAGTTGAATATGAATTAGATACATTCAATACGCCACCACAGGAACAACTTTATGTCACCCCCAAAATTTGCTATGTCGATGCGATGCTTTTATTCCGCTCTCGACACCTAGCTCTCAATTCACCTCTGGGCCACTTTAATGGAGACAACGCACGCCTCTCCACCAGATGCACAAAACTCACGGGGACTATAAAGTTTGTTTCCTCTAACGGCAACATGGCTTTCGCTAAACTACGGCGAACACAATCCCCCGCACGTCCGACGACACGCGCTGTCTTCTCAACTATATCATATCTCCATTTCGTCTCCTTACTCACATTCTTGCAGCTCAAAAAGCAAACCCAATATTCCATGCTGCAAATAAAAGCTATTCCTAAAAACACATTTCGACTATCGGCATCTTACTTCTTCATCCTTCCTTTTATTTCTCACAACTTAGCGAGGAAACAACTCAACGTAAATACACACGCACGTTACCATCTTCCTCGCTAAACACAAACAAATATTTTCCCCGCATAACAACAAAATTATCGCTAAATGGTAATGAATGGTAACTAGAATAATAGTTGATAAATAATGAATTGGAAGCATTGAATGAAGATGCTAAAAAGAAGACTATTGCTACTGCCACTGTCTTATAATAGAAATTAATGTGATTCTGGCAGGCAATGTAAACAAAAGCTTAATTCCTGCCGAGGTCATGAGCATCTAGAAGATTATGGTGCCTTATGCTACATATAAAGTCAACAGATTCTTTTTAAAGAATGTTCACGCGAGCCTCCTTGGGACAGTTACCAGATTCTGATTTAGTTTTATTATTCAAAATTAATGTGTACAAGGGTTGTGCAACAAGTTCTAAACCTCACCCAGAAGTCATAGGCGAACATTTTTAACTATGACCTTGCTGATTGACCCTAAGAATTCTGATACCAGAACACAAGTCGAAAAGTATTAACATTTCGTGGACACTTCTGACTTTCCGACTTCTTCTGAGTGAGGCTTAGAGAGCTTTTTGAACGACCCTCGTATCATTATCATTACTTCATTTGAAAATAGTTCAGTTGTGTAGCAGTCACTACTCTAATGTGTAGAACAACAACAATAATAATAATAATAATACTTACCGTTTCAGGAATTCCAACTAGCGTCCAGATGGAATCCCTGGACCGGTAAGTGTTATATATGTTCTGCAGTTAATTTTATAATGGAAAATCTCAGTGGTGCCCATATTTTCCTTTATATACATGTTTCTTTTGCTCACTTGTTATTCTAGTTCTGACGTTCACCCTTCTAAGTACTAAGAAGGCTTAGAGCAGCTTAAGCGATCAAACCAATTCATTCAGTGCGACTGAACCTTAAGTTCTGTCCCATTGATAGTTAATGCATTTTCATATTCTAAAATTTAATAACTATTACGGGATAGGTAATTCCCAAAATATGTTTAGAATTACCTTTTTTAAGCAAAACTTTGCAGAAACAAATGTTCACTTTATTTGAAGAGCAGGAAAAAAATGAAAAAAGTTTTTTCAGTTAACCATGTTACAGGGCCGAAAAGTAGGGGTTTAAAAATCTAATTGTGAAGAAGTTTGCCCTTAAAAACCGCCTACGAGTTCATGGCTTTTATTTGGGGTGCTTTGCGGGGAAATACATAATTCTTAACCACAAATTAATTCTACATTAATATCTTTAAGAGAAAATTACTGACTTTTGCTAAGTCTGGCACAAGACCACTATAGCGAGGTACTCACAGAGACTAATTAGCTAACAAACACCTTATGTACAAACAAAACTCAACCGCGTCCTGTTCAGTGCCGAAACGGGGAAACAGTAGAAAAGATTAGCGCTATACACTCTTACAAGTAATATTGGCTTGTTCTTCAGCTTTGAAAATCAGTATTCGAAATTTCGATTTTTACTGCCCTGATTCGAACTTCGACTATCAGTATTGTAATGAGAACATTAATAATTACTCCTCCTAGGAAAAGCGGGACACTCACACACAAGAAACGAAGTGCATACATTAACTTTTTTTTTTTTTACTATTGAATGCCTTTGTGATGTTGATTGTGCTACCAATAAAACGAAGCTCAGGTAGAATGTATGAGCACTTAAATTCGAACTTCTATGATTAGACCGAATAGTATTATACACACATGGGCATCAAAATACGTGTGTATTTTTTTTTTTTATCAGTACGTGAATATTTTTCTTGTAAACTAATTTTAACACTTTTTTCACGATCTTATTCTACTTCATAATATAAGTAAAGTTGGCGACCTTAGTTGAGGGTGACCCGAAGGCTTCCTTTTTAATATTTACCCTTACCTTATAATGCTGAGTGTTAAGCAAGGCGGTATCAAGTACTATTTTTTGAGTCTTTGGTATGACTCGACCTGGGATTAAATCCCGGTCTCCCGGACCATTGGAGAACACTCTGTTCATTAAACCAATGGCCCGGTTCATAATATAACAGACAAAAATTCGCAAGAAGTTGGGTTAAATTCCAAATACTATTTTTTAAAAATTAACAATCTCCGAATCAAGCAATAAACGATCTGTGTTTTATATTTATAATGAATGTATATTAAACAGCTCTATTCTGTCGACCACGCTGTCGGTAGTGCATAGAACATTCTTACTGTATCACCTAAGAGACGAATAAGAACCCCTTCCCCCACAAAAGTGGGGGTCCTGAGTATGACATTAAACTTCATCGGATGATGAAACTCCAGTTCTGGACGTCTAGGGAGTGTGGAGTATTCCTCTATTGCCATTACTCCCAGGTCCACTTTGACCTGGAGTGTCATTTCCTGTTAGGCTCCTATATATATATATATATATATATATATATATATATATATATATATATCTCAAATGGGTATTTTTAAAAATTATTTGTTATCGATTGATCAATGCGCAAAAAAATCTCTTCAGAAGCAATACTACAAAAAATATAGATACGAATCTACAATGAATGCAATTCCCTAACCTCTTGGCATAAGATAACCCAAGACGGGTTGACATGGCATAAAAACCAATCAATCATCACTTCGTTGGATTCTATCTATGGTTCAAATAAATGTTAAAAATTATTCGTATTTGATGGGACCACATGCAAAAAATCAAACTGAAACAGTTGCATAAAAATGTAAATATGAATGCGATTCCCAAACCTTTTGGCATAAAATAACTCTAGATGGGTTGGCATACTATCAAAATCAATCAATCACTCAGTTAGGTAGTTACGTTCATTGTATGCTAACTTCTGGGACAGGTTGACATGCTGTTAAAATTAATCAATCTTTCCCTGATCAAGTATGACAAAAAGAAAACTTTGTTAAATATATAAATCTGTTTTTTTCTCTTTTTAATGACCTCCATCCGTTATTTAAAGATCTTTAATGTAATGAAGTAATATTTGTGAATTTATATATCAAAATAAGAAAAAGAAAACTTATAAAGTGTGTAATTTCAACAGGTACAACTAGTTAATCCTAATAATTAGAGAAAAATTAAAATCATTACATAAAAAGAATCATTGAAAAATTATCAAGAAGCAATGAGAAGCCAAATAAGTTCGGTTGCCAACAGAGGATCAATTAAACAACTCGAATACTGATGGTTAGGTTTTCGCAATGAAATAACCAAAGGCATAATGAAAAGACAAAAATGAAAAAGTGAAAATACACTTGTCTTTTTTATACTTTTGGTGATTGGGTGTTAATACAAGAAAACCATTAAGGGTTCTTTCTTTTTTTTTTTTTTTTTTTTTTTTTCTAATTAAAAAAAAAGATACCCGAATGACATTGCTCGCATCTGTCATTATTCTATCACCAATTTAGCAAAGATGAGCCATTTTTTAATACATACACCCCGTGAAGGGTAGGAGAGAAAAAGAGATCCCCGGCAACATTAGAGTTTATTGTACCCGAAACGAAATCGAAATTCACTGATCCTATTAAGATAGTAAAATTTGCTCTCATTAACAATGCAACTTAATTTTTGATAATATGCAAAATATTATGTTTTTCACATGACACCGTCTTTTCCCCCCACATATGTTGGTTCCAATACGACCCGTGAATGGCTATATTCGTCTTCTTTAAATATTTATATTATGGAAGGCAACATGTTAAGAGTGTTTGGGATGTTTTCTAAAATAAAATAAGAAAGCTGTTTTAAATCTCTCGGTTGAATGGGGACATTTTTTTTTTTTTACAATGACTATGAAAAATAAAAACATTTAGATATTTTTTTATTTTTTTAAATCATATTTGTTTGCTTTTTTTAATTTCAAAAAGTAAATTGCACAGAACAGAAAGTGTTATGCTAATTTGTGTCTGTTACTAATGCTATATATATTAGTTTGATTGATCATATCAGTAAATTCCTTTTTATGATGATTTCCTTATAGGGCTGTAGTTTCCATATGAGAAGATATAGTAGCGTTACCAGATTTGTTTTTTGGGAATACAGGTCACCTCAATTTAAATTCAGAAGATCCTTAATAGTTTTTTAAATAAAAGTTTCTTCCGTGAGGTAATCTTTTTTAAATATCAGTTTATCTATGCATAATCAGACATCATTCGAATCTAAATTTGAACAGGATGTCTTGTATTTCGATTTGGCAAATCTAATAACCTTAATAAAAGTAAAAAATAAATAAATAAACAGATAAACGTTTATATTTTATGCCAATTTTAATTTTTATTTATTTATTTTATTTTATTTTATTAGGAAAAATTGCTCTAATTACTAAAACTTCTCTTTAGATAACATCTCTTTAATTAACAGCTTATTTTCAAAGAGACCTTTCTTCCAGACAGAGCCTGTCCTTTTGCCTTAAAGTGGGTAAGACGTAGGTTTATTGCCTGACCCCGCTGAAGAGGATTGCTGAAGAAATCTAAGCAATTTTTAAAACCGTCCCACGGTAGTGACCTTGTGTCACATTTTGGTCTTAAGGGGAGTCGGATAAAAAAAAAATTTCGCAGATAAATCTAAATTACTTTTTTTTTTTTTTTTAAGTTAATTATTATACTTGGCGCTTTTTTTTTTCTTTGCTTTTTCAATATATCTAAAATTAAGACTATTGATTTTTATTAAAGAGAGCTGTCTCGCATGACATCAATTTTTGCGCATGCTCACAGATAAATGTAGAATTATTTAAATGCAATATCCCAGCCATCATAATAAATGAAACGAAATTTTGATGGTTTTCATTTCATAAAACTATATCACTTAAATTCAAACTGAGAGAATATGTCTTGGCACATGAAAGTTTTAAAGCTCAAGCTATTTATACCCCCAAACTCAAAATCCACTGACAAAAGTACTTTATATTGTTAATAAGGACAAACTTATTTTTCCAATGCAAAAATAAAATAATGAATGATCTAAGGGAAGTAACTCTAAATCATAATTTTCTATTTCTTATTTTACTATAATTATTATTTGTTAATTCATTATAGTTAGAGGACAAATATTTTTTTCGTTGAGAATTTTTGGGAAATTAAAAGAACTAGATACAAGGATAAATGATGATTAGCAAATTGTGAATTTTGAATATTTATTTTTCTGAATGAGGCTGTTGAATTTATTTTCAATTTAAATGGTTTAACTATCTGTTTGATATATGTATATATTCAACTGCATAAGTATTTGCAAATATTGATTTAAGTTATGACATCAACTACCAAAAAAGAAAAAAATGGCAATGCACTGAGAATCTTTTTTTTTTTTTTTTCAATGTATTAATTTTTCTTTTATGATATAATGACTAAAACTTGACATTTTATAAGTCATATTTTTCTTATTTTGATGCATAAAGTCTTATGCAGTGAGTTTTTTTTAACCTAATCATAAGTCATGATCATTATAATGATAATAATGAATTTAATATCTTTGGTTGGTATTCTGCACTCATCAAGCTCAGCCACAAAATATGCTAAAGTAGTTTATTAACCTTCGTGACACAGGACTAAGTTATTTGAGCATCCAAATTACTAGCTGAAATTTTGTAGTTGATTTCTAGTTGATTATGCAGAAAATTTCTCTTAAAGAAAAAAAAAAAAAGTAAAGGGGTAATTTCTCTATCATTAAAAGCATCCTGGATGAAGTTTATTGTCATACGTAGGACACCTTTATTTTTCGGTAGAGGTCTTACTTCTCTGCAGGATGTCCTGATCCTACAATATCATGCCATTTTTGCTGGACTACCGTTACTTATACAGTCTCTCTCTTATATAAGAGAGGTCCTAAGAATTATAACTTTTTCATCTAAATCTTGTGAGCAGTGGTAAGGGAAATTATGAAATTCTTTTTGTTTCTCACAACCAGTGAAAGAAAAAGTATCACATACTATAAAAAGTCACTAATATATCCATTTTTATAACCATTGCACTCCTTTGAGAACTATTGATATTAAGTTTTTGGCCAATCCATTTACAGCTTTCATCAGGTCTCTAAAAAAATCCTGAAGAAAAAGTGAGGGATCTTTTCCAGGGATGGGGTAAGGTTGGTCTAGTAAGAAGAAAAAATTTTGGGAAAGAAAACATGAATTTATTCCTCCATGTGACATTAATCCTTTCTATATTTCTTTTTTCCTCAACTCTCTCTTTCTCTAACAAATTTTCTTTAACTGCTCATTCTTTTACTTTCTTAACTCCCTACTCAGAACTTTCTCCACTTTCTTAAAATTCCCTGTGGAACTTTCTCAATTACTCTGTCAGAATCTCTTTTGAAACTTTTGCATTCTCTCTCTCTCTGGATCTCCCCCCACCAATTTCTTTATATTTTGTATAAAGAATTGTGCATAGATTAACTATTGTATAATTTTATTTTCATCCGAAAGTTGTTGTTTTTTTTTTTTTTTTAAGTTTTAAAAGATTTTGAAATTTGTATCAAAGTATGGCCTTTATGAGTAGAGATTTTATATACAGTGGTATTAAGTAGTCAAGTTATTAATCACAACACCTGGTGATGATTATACTTAAATATACAAAACTTTCTTTTTCCAAATTATTGACTCTTTTATTCTTGTTTACTGATGAACATACGAAATTATCATTTTATCATAAAATAATTCTATTTTAATGTTTAATTCCAACAACAATTTTATGTAATAATTCACAACCTTTTTTTTCTCTCTTTTCATAACTAATAATCCCAATTTCCTTGATTTGTTCTCATATATAAAATTTTATAAAAATATTGGCAGTTATTATAATAACAATGGTAACGAAAAATATAAAAAGGGAATTATAAAATATTAATTCACAGCTGTATTTTGACCAAAATGTTATGACAGTTATAACAAACAAGATAAGGATACTAGCCAGAGTACATCAGTGGTTAATAATTCTTCATTTTAGAGATTCAGACAAAACTTATGAAGAATTCATAGATTCCACAACCAATGAATGCAAAATGATTAATAAATATCTATACATTTGATTAACACTAAATTCTAAATATCATTCCCTTGTGTGTGTGTGTGCGTGTGTGTGTGTGTGTATGTATATATATATATATATATATATATATATGTATATATATATATATATATATATATATATATATATATATATATATAATCTCCATTATTGAAAATAATGAATAAGGATTTAGTGTTTATCTTTTTAGTTAGCTTTTCTTGATAGTGAATGAGATGTCTTAACTGTGGGTGAAGGCACTTTTAAAACTGTTCAAAGTTACTGTTAATGTAGTCTGAGTATGGCTATTTTTAACCATCTTTGGTCATGGTCAGGAATATGAATAATTAACATAGGTGGTCAAAAGTATACATACTTTGACTGCACTAACAGAAACTTTGGACAATCTTGGAACTGCTTTCAACCACAAGAACAAGAAAAGCTAAACACTAAACCCTTGTCTGTAATTTAAAAAAAAAGTTTACAAGAGAATCTGCTGCCTAAATACCCACAAATTTTATATATAACTGACTCAACAATTTCAAGAAAGTGGAATGATCTTGAAATATTTGGATTTTAAATTTAGAAAATTCTCTTTCTCACACAATTAAGTTCTATTCTGTCTTTCTCCTATTTCTACATGTAGCTGTTTCAATTTTTTTTGGATTTTTAGTAACTCATTTATTAACTCTTAAGTCATCAGTATTACATTTTTTTTGTATTTTGTTTTGAATGGTGTGGAGATATAGTCATTCAATTTTTTTTTTTCAATTTTAATATATATATATCTATGTTTAGATATCTATTTGCAACTCTACATTTTTTTCAGATCATTCTCTATTTTGCAATAAATAAAAAAAAAAAGAAGAGATTGTGTGTTGCCTCAAACATTTCATGGGTATAGAATGCAGTTGTTATAAATAATGAGTTTTAAAAATATTTGAATATAGAAAAAATTTCATTTAATACCTGGTCATGCTCAGTTGTTAAACTTCTTTTTCGAGCATCTTTTAAGGTACATCAATATTTTGAAAAAAAGAAATTTTGGATACTCTGACTTTCTCTTGAGAATGATTTAAAGTAAGAAACATTTTAAGTTTAAAATGTAATTATTAAGATTTTTGTCTTATATTCTTGTTATATATATGAATTCATTTGTTAAAGTATAAGAAAATGTGTTTTTTTTCTTATATATACATATTATACAAGGGTCATTCAAGAAGTTCTAACATCACCTAGAAGAGCATAGCTGAACATTTTTTTGTAACAATAAACTACTCTTTCTTATAAAACTGGAAAAACTAATTCATGTTTTTCTAGTTTTATAAGTAGCAGTAGTGTGTTGTCACAGCAAAAATATTTAGCTATGTTGTTCTTTCTGAATGCGACTAGGAACTTTTTGAATGACCCTCATTAAGTCTACATTCTCAATATCCTAAATATCTGGTTGTTGTTCATCCTTTATCTCTCATAAAATAAATTCATACAACTGCAACCACAAAGTCAACAGCAGCCAAGCTACCAAAAAACCCATCATCAAATAATGATCCTGGGCTTGAGCAGAATCATTTTCACTAACCCAGGGTGCCCCTGCAGTAACTTAACGTACTGCCAGGATTCAATTTTTTTTTTTTTTTTTTTAACATCAGTTTGAGAATTCCAGATCCATCTAGATGCAGATTCTATCTGATCTTGGAGCCTCTTGACATATTTTTGTTTTTCTGCTTGTGACTAGACAAACAGTCAGATGTGCAGAGGCTGAATTAGTAATAAAACCTCACCATTTAAATTCAATGGGAAATATATTGGCAGTCCATTCATTTATTACAAATCACTCTTACAGATCTTTGTATTATACTCTGTATTTCTTCAAAAAGAACCGTTAACTGTGTGACCTATTTCATTAACTAGATAGGAGGACTCGTTTATGGGAGCATGGATTTACCTGACTTCCCACCAAGTCTGCTTTGACATGAAGTTATTTTATAGACTGATGGACCATGAATTGAGACTCGTGCATGGCTGTCTCAAAAATAATGCTTATCTCTCTCAGCATTCCCCCTTTAGGAGTGCCTCATGCACTAAATGATAAACCCAGCCTTACCCAGCACATACTACCTGGTGGAAAGGCTCTCTGGGACCAGGCAATCAATTTAATATTACCCACTCAGCATGAGTGCGAGGTAAGCATGTTTGTAGGAGTATAAGATGGCATGCTGTTTTATCTTATATATATGTTGTTTTATAGTATTAGTGTCAGATAGGTGGTATGATAGTGTAGTAGTTGTATAGCCAATGTAGATATTATTTTGTGGGTGGCACTCTCAAAATTGGCACATTTGTTTACCCCATACAAAAAAACCTACCAGTAACAATTCCTCCCATCTTAACTACCACAGTGAATGTCCCCACAAAATATAAAATAGCTATTATGAAAAACTTAATTCATAGAACATTTTACATCTCATCTTAGACAATACTTTACAAAGAACTTAATAACATAAAACAAATTCTAGTTAATAACAATTCCCCTGATAAATTAATTGCTCAACAATTTAAACTATATTTACATAACATCCACAAAAATAACAACACTACCACCAATAAGAATACCAACAAAATTAATTTGTATTACAGAAATCAAATGCACAATAACTACAATCCAGATGACCAAGCAATTACCACCATTATAAAACAAAACATAAAAATCCATTGACAAACAAAAACAAATAAAATTTATCATCTAGTACACTAAATTTAAAAAACAAACCTCATAATCAAAATACAAACTTCCCTAAAACACTCCTAAACTAAACCAATGTACTTTATAAATTTAAAAACCCATTTCTACATTGGCCATACAATTACTACACTATCCCGCCACCTTACATATCACCTATCCAACACTAGTGCTATAAAGCATCATATAATTAAAAAACTTAATAATACCACATAACTCATATCTCACGACATAAAAAAAATGCTTGCAGATAATACATATATATATATATATATATATATATATATATATATATATATATATATATATTCACTTTAATTTTTGTGACAATTATGGTCAGCATTGAGTAGCATCATATTTATACAATTTCTAGTTTAGTTAATTGCAAATAAGGAGAAGAGTAAACACATAACTTTTTTTTTTTTAAACAGAAATATTAAGTCTTTGAAAAGTTCAAAGAAACTTGAAGAGATGAATCTACACATAAAGTTATGCAACATCTTTTTTTTCTTTTGTGTGTGTCTCATCAGACATTTCAGTCATTAGTTAGAATCCCTCAGCCAGGAAATGAAGTGATTCATTTTCTATCAATTTATTCATTTTACTTATTTGTCAAAGTTAGTTTTTGTCTTTCTTAACCATTCCTTCAAAATCCCTTAGGGAAATTTTTCTCCCACTCACACAAAATTGGAGATATATATATATATATATATATATATATATATATATATACACACACTACTACTATAGAGACAGCAGCAACTATACCACCTATGTTAAACATACAACTCTAGACTAATTATTCCACACAAAATTTCTCTAGAAAAGTAAATACTTTAGCAATCATGATTTTCTAAAAGATGATTATTTGTTTGACTTGAAAAAATTTTTTTCTCAATTTTTCTTCTTTCCAAAGCCTTTTTTTAATAAATATCTTCCTTCATCTATCAAATTTATACATCCCCTTCCTATGACATATGATGAAATGTTACTCATCCTTCCTTCCATATTTTTGTCACTCTCCCTTTATTCTGCCATCTACCCAGTGCCATGGTACAATGAGCTCTGGGGTATGAGGCATACCTCAGAATAATTACCAGTGGGTATTTAATGACAGGTCATAAAAATTAGTATCTCATGAATATATTATTGACAGGATGTAATGTTTATGATCAGTTTATCATTTTGTGGGCAGATCTCACTGAGAATGCTTAGAATTTATCACAAAAGAAAAGAGCCAAAAATAAGTGATGAATTACATGTCTCAAAAAGAAACACTTGTTATCAATTTTTTTTTTTTATCCAATCAACACTCAAAATAGACTAGCAAAATCATAAAGAAAAAAATCTTATACACACATTACACTATATAACTTTTTGCAAACGTCTGTGCATTAATAGGATAAATGACTAGAAAATTTAAATATATGTGCTCGTGGTGTAATGGGTAGTGTCGCAGGAAAGGAATAGGGTGACCCGAGTTCAAATCCTAGACAAAGTTGTTTGTATTTCCCATAGTTTTAATAACCTTGGGAAAGTTATGCATCCAACTATTCTTCTTACAGCTATGGGTGAATAATTGGGTAGACTGCACCCTTTAATCTTGGTATGGTAACCAGTCTTGGAGAAGGAAAACTCAGAATAAAAACCTGTTAATTGCTACTTAAAAATTGATTTTGTTCATGTAGAAAGCTTTGGGGTGTATATGTGCATATATATATATATTGACTGATCCTCCAAGTGCCATTGACTATGCTAGTAAAACTTAGATCTACATATACTCTATTGCTGATATTGAGCACACTTTATTAATAGATATAGCAAAATATATATATATATATATAATAGAATTGGAGGGATAAATGCAACTGTTTTCCCTTTTATAAATGTATACTCACATATATATGCAAAGTAGAGGAGAGTAAAGTCATCTTACAAACCATTGGTATTATGTCAGTCTTAAGTTGGTATTAAAACGTAGTCTTGTACTAGACTAAGCTGAGCTAAATAAACATAAAATGCACATTTATAAATTCATATATAATTTATCAGTTAATTTTACTGATTCCTACATTTTTGTAATGTTCTTTTTTTAAAAAACATCTTTTATTACAATATCCTTCAATTTTTATTTCAAAAAACACTATTTTAATACCTTTTAAATAAGTTAAATGTTACAAAGTTGATAGAATTTTCTTAATTAAAAAAAAACGATGGATTTATTGTCAGAATTAACAACAAACTCTTCTGCAAAATTCTTTAATGAAAAATATAAACTGGATAAAAAAGAAACGTAGCATAAAATTTAACTATTTGCAAATGGTGCAGTAGTAAGAATTTGACTCTAGCTGCCTACAGCAATTAAAATGATTAACAAAACTACACTTGGTTTTAATCTGCAAACAAGCTAGCAATCAGATGGTCAATTTGAACTTTTTCTGGCAGTAAAAACAAAGTGCTTACTCACAAACCATGTTAAAACATGTTGATGTATTTATCATGACTAATTCTAAGAAGAAAGAAGAGGATAAATAAGCCTTGACTAAACAATTCATGGGCTAGTGAGATAGATATCAAATTCAAATTTAGAAGAAAGACAGATGAACAGAAAAAATAAGTACATATTGACATTGGAATATGACAGGAAAAAATGACAGATGAATTCTGTCCAATAATACTAGTTTCATTTAGTGTATAAAATTTCTAAGCAAGTGTAATAATTATTATGGAACAGGTGTAGTATTATACAATTGCTAAATACATGACAAGAGCTTAACTGCCTAAGTGTTTAGTTTTAAAAAAAAAAAAGTCTTCTTTTTTTCTTTTTTTTTTTTTTTTTGAGGGAGGAAGTAGTTTGTCTTATGGTTTCTCTGAATGAATATTTGCAAATAAACACACTTTTAATTTTAATTTTATGTATGGAAATGAATACAAATAAGAGAATATTTTTTCTTTAATTTTTTACTATGAAATAAAACTGCTGATCTTTATATATAATCTTCCATTCTTTTTATGAGCTCTTATATATATAAATATATATATATATATATATATATATATATATATATATATATATATATATATATATATAATGGAAATCTGTCAGCATAACCTTCATTTCTATCTCTTCTACAAATAGTGAGTAAATGAAAACTTTAGTTAATTTCATTAATACTAAAATAGCCCAGTCAGCTGAGGCAGGAGAATACACCAACTGCATCTCTGCAGAGAGTTAAGACCCCCTCCACTTAATGAGTATCCTAGATATGACTTTAAACAATATGATAGTGAGGCTCCAGTAATCCTGAATCTTTGGGGAATTTGGTACACCCCTTCATTGCCATTGCTTCCAGGTCCCCTCTAACCCAGAGTGGTAGCACCTGATAGGGTCCTATCTATGGGTCAAATAGAATTGTTTGATATTTAAAATCTGTGCAAACAAATGACTTGTGCTAAATTGAATTGTTTCAAATAGAACTGTTTGATCATTTGACTTGTGCTAAATTGAATTGTTTCAAATAGAACTGTTTGATCATTTAACTGTGTGTAAACAAATATCTGATGCTTAATTGAATTGTTAGTTATATATAGCAATATGCAGAACCATTTATCAGTGTGCAAAAAATGAGCTTGGACTAGTTGAAAAATGCTATCAACAAAATGTTTACAAATTATACATATGAATATATGTATAAACCGGATTTGGCATTAAATAACCAACAATAGTTGATATGCCATAAAACCAAACCAGACAAAATCATATAAATTTAATCGATATTTATAAAGAGGAATTAGCATTTAATAACCTACAATGGTTTATATGCCATAAATCCAATCAAAACATTGATATTTAATATATATGTATAAATATTACTTGGTATTGAATAACCTACAAGGGTTGACATGCCATAAAAACACAGCCAACCAACACTAAAAATTCAGTCTTCATTTAAAATTTATTGTAAAAGAGAAAAAAAAAACATGTTTAATCATAAAGTGCAAAGTTCCAAGCACACTGTAAACTTTCCTCTTAAAAATATATTTATCATAATTTGAGGAAATTTTTCCTTAAAATTTTTTTTAAAGAAACTAAAATTGGTAGAAAATACACACATGAATATGTTCAATACTTAGCAATATTCTATAATACCAAAAAACCTGATTTGTCTAAAATAGTATCTAAATAAATTTAAACACTGAAATATTATATATACTAAAGAACTGAGACATTTTTTGTATGTTTCTCTGTATATAGTTTCTGTCACACTAAAGTAAATAAATCCTATTCTAATTCAGACATCTGACCTGAAGGTCACTCTGTTAAACTGTTTGATTGTCTCAAGAGGACAGAAAAACTCTTCCTAATTATCAAAATAAGAAGTTGTGGTGGTTATTATCATTATTATTAGTTACTATTAACCTCATTATCATCCAGTTACTGCTTGCACAACACAACTCATTTAGAATAGAGATTGTTTAGCAGACAACAGCAATCAAAATATAACTCTCAGACCTTTTACACAGCATCTCCTTACAAAATTCCTTTTGTACAGCAGGAAGATAAATATAAAAAAAATTAAATTCTTTCATTTAATTCTATTACAAAAAAAAAAAAAATAGCAAAATAAATTCACTCACTGGACACTCACAGTAAAGATGGGTGAGCTAGTTTAAGAAATGGACTCGAATTTTCCTGTTTGTTTTCTTTCTTTTTTTTGCTAAGAAATGAAGTTCCAAAAGCTAATGGGGGTGGGATGTCAGTGAAATTGGGGAGGACGTGTGACTGGCTGGATCTGTGGATATAAACATGAAGAACCAGGGTTAGGTGTTCACCTTGCCCTCATCTCCACAAAATTCAAGGGCCCGGGTATGGGAAACACAAATTAAGGATATAAAAATGAAGTACAAGGTTTGGTTACTTAAATGACTTGAGATATAATGGGTTTTTCATTGGGGTTTTTTTTTTTTTGTATTTGTGTTTTTTTGGGGTTTTTTTTTTTTTTGGTTTTTTTTTTGCTTATTTTTTGTTTTTGTTTTTTAAGAGGAAATTAATTGAATGATTTAAAAAAAAATGTAGATTGAAATAAAATAGTTTAGAAGAAGGTCATTCATTTAAAATGAATTAAAATTTTTGATTTATTTTGGTTTAAAGAATTAGAGTAAAAGGTTTGAAAGTTTTAAGTCAGTCTAAACTGATATTAAAATTTAGAATGAAGAAGATAATTTTTTTTTCTTGCTAAAATGAAAATGGTTTCTTTGAAAAAAATCAGACAAGAGGATATTAAGTGAAAAATTTTTAGCAAAGGTAACTTTTTTTCTTTTTTTTTTTTTCAGTTTTATGGGGAGAAAAGCTATAAGATAATGTATCATTTTGACAATTTTTCAAATTCTGAAGACATGACAATTACAACTTATAAAAGAAAACACACATGCACACACACACACCCCAATGACAAATTTTCTGATTCATTTTTCTCCTGAGATATTATTGAAAATAAAAATAGAAACATCTTTTTGTTTTATAATAGCATATATTTCTCTTTCTATTACAACATATTGACGATAGACTTCAAGGCTAATATGCTATATTTCTATATCCTTTACATGGTAAGTATTGAACGTATCTATTTAGCATACTTTCAGGCTTCTAAATACAGAAACTTACTTTGAGAATTAATTTTTTATTTATTGCAGACTTTTTGTCCTCATCTTGGTAGTTTTTTTGTGTTGTTTCTTCTTTCACTACGTTTCGGCCAAATTTCACCTCTGGCCTTCTTCAGGTGATTTACCACAAAGACAAGTACAAAAATTCAGTACGGACCCGACTCTGGAAGACCAGATAAGGATTTATAAGACCAAAAAATCCATCATTGATCGCCCTTCGGGGCCCGTGGTGCAGCGGATAGAGGCGTTGAGTCTCTACGGTTCCAGGTGAGCATTGTCAGAAGATAGCGGTTTCAAATCCTACCCAAGCCGGCCAGAGGTTTACTTGGTCAAAAACATGGTATGATTGACAACAACTATGGAAGGCAGTAATTACTGGGGATACGGTTACAAGACTCAGCATTCCTATCCGAGGTCGCGGTAAATCACCTGAAGAAGACCAGAGGTGAAATTTGGCTGAAACATAGTGAAAGAAGAAACAACACAAAAAAACTACCAAGATGAGGACAAAAAGTTTGCAATAAATAAAAATTAATTCTCAGATTAAGAAGCTTCATCTCAAAATGATTCCAATTAAAGACAAGTACAGAAACTTACTTTTTAAATAGATTATTCAAACTTATGAAAAGTTTTGGTAATCAGAGCAAAAATTTGAGACTATTCAGACTACAGTTCCGTATCAATTAACAAGAATACTTAGAAGAGTACTGGAAACTTAAACAGACTTGTTGTCACTCAGCATTCAGTGAAAAAACCACTTCTGAGTTAAATAATAATACTTTAAAATAAAAGATGAGTAACAGATGTAATTTCAATTTCTGTTATACTGATTGTTCTCATAAATTAGTTGATTAAACTGCTGATCCAAATAATCAGCTTTCCCCTAATGCAAAAGAGAACATAAAAATTCTCAGCCTGACCAAATATATTACATGAAGCAATAAAATATACATTATTCTACATGGGAATGTCTTGGATATGACACTAAACTGCATCTGATGGTGAGGCTCTACTTCTGGAGATGTAAGGAGTGTGATGTACTATTTCATTGCCATTATTAGCCTAATGGGTAGAGTGTTCCCCAATGGACTGGGAGACCTGGATTCAATCCCAGGTCACGTCATACCAAAGACTTTAATGTACTATTTCATTGCCATTACTTCCAAATTCATTCTGACCTGGAGCGGAAGAACCAGTAAGGATCCCATCTATAGATCAAATTATTTGTATTTGATAAGACTGAGAGCAAAAAGAAAAATTACTGAAGAAATAATTACATGAAAAATGTAAATAGGAATAAAATAACACTAGAATGGTTGATATAACATAAAAATCAATCGCCACATG
The DNA here is from genome assembly GCA_963585895.1 of Sepioteuthis lessoniana. Taxonomy (NCBI): domain Eukaryota; kingdom Metazoa; phylum Mollusca; class Cephalopoda; order Myopsida; family Loliginidae; genus Sepioteuthis; species Sepioteuthis lessoniana. Next base: position 59,916,214 of record OY757907.1, read on the forward strand.
ACTGAAATTCCTTCCTAGTTCATCAGATATGATAAAATACAAGTCAAAATTATGAATAATCGATAATCCTTCATTTAAATCTTTTTTTATTTTAAGTATACCATGTATTTGCTAAAGTCTATGAAATTCTATAATCTACCAAATACAAGCATCTTAAAGCAATAATTATCAATTTTTTGATTGGCATTTTCTTTCATCTTAGGTTCTTTTTTAATTGAAACTTTGACGTATTATCTGCCATAAAGAGTTATTAATAAAATATTTATATATTAAGAAAAATAAGTGAGTTGATGAGAATGCAAAAGTCATGTACAATTCTGATAGATGCCTATGAATAAATTTTTATTTTAGTTTGATACAGCATCAGAAGTCAATCCCTGGAAATGACTAAGACTTTTACACTTATCTCATTAGTAAAGCTCTTCAAGGAAAATAGGTTTTGCTCAAATAATCTAAGTAAAAACTATTAATGTATTGATATTTAAAAAAAAAAAAAAAATATGCAGTCTTAACCGTGGAAAAAAAAGTAGAAAATCTTTACTTTTAATCTAAGGGAAATAACTCTTGTCAATATGGCACATAGGGATATTTCAGATGAAAGTGTAGAGAGTTAAAGGTAGAAAGATTGTGTAGTGTGAATATATTAGAAGGAATTTTCAAATGAAAATGACCTGTTTACTTTTTTAAAATTCAACTTTCAAAATCTTTTTTACCTGGACTTAAAACACAGACCTGAGACACCAATAAGAAATACCTACCTATCTCAACCACAAGGTAAGGCCTGTAGTCATTAACAATTATTTTGTTTTTGTTTTTTGTTCATTACTTTTAGTGAACGATAGTACCTATGAGGTCAATATAGTGGACAAAGAGGATAAACAATGCTATCATCTACAGACACTTTCAGTTAAAAAAAAAAAAAAAAAATACAGATGAGAATTAAAAGCACTTATAGTTAGTGTTGGCTTGCATCAAATTAGTTGACTTTTTGTCTTTTGATTTGTAAACTGATGAAATTTTGGAAAATAAATATAATATACTAAAGTTTAAAAAATTCACTGGTAGTAGACAGCAAATAAAAACTAAATTCTATTATGAAATAAATGAATAACTAATGAGTTGGCTTAGATGTCTTCATAGCATATGCAAAAATTTGTTTGGTAGCTGTATGCTACAAAATATGTTTAAAAACTAATTTTTCCGGTGGTGAAAATGTTTGATTGGCAGGTTTCAACAGTCTGGAATATCTTTTCTATCAAATATTTTTTTCCTTAAATAATTCACTGACCTTTTAAGCTTAATATTTTTAGTGTGTATATAATTGTGGATACATGAGAATTGGTAATTGACATGAGAAAAAATATATACAGTGCTATAAATCATAAACAATTCTAGAATATGCACAAGCATTAAAATAAAAAAATGAATAATCAAAAGGAAAATACAGTAAATAAAGAAGACCAGTTTCCCTTAATGCAGGGGTGGCAAACCTTTTCAAGAATGTGTGCCTATATTAATGATAAAAAAATCCCTTATATGCCCATGGGAATCTTTTGGCAGAAGTTAACATTTTTACTATATTTGCATGTAACAAATTATTTTATGGGGAAAGAAATAATGCTTGAAAGCATTCTTAAAGAAGTCTGTTTAGACTAGGATTTCTCAAAGTGATCCATATACATCCCTGGAGTTGAATAACATTTTGGTAGAGTGTATAAAAGAATAGCAGTCCCCAGGGTGTGAATTTATTACTTTTCATTTATAAATCCCTTTGTAATGGAACAAAATAAATAGCTGGATCATGTAGACTAATTGCCAGATATCATGCACCTAGCAAAATGTTTGAATGGGTGTGGTGGCCATTAGTGATGTGTCATTCACATACAACTTGTTCAAAATATACAGAACATTTGAATGAACAATGTGGCGCTGACAAAAAATTTCAGATTTTTTCGGCATCGTTAATAACACATAATATAATATATAATCATATTTTCACAAAAGATAAAATAATATTTTAAATGAATTATTTTATAAAAATACTGAATTCTAAAATATCCCTTTTTATAATAGGGTTATGAGATGTCTTTGAAAAAAATTTAATAAAAAAACAAAAATACAGATTTAGAAAAAATAAAAAAATTAAAATTCAATGCCTGAAATTTTCTTATGCAGGGTAACAGTTTTTTAATGAATACAATCAAAATTAAATTATAAATGAAAAAAATTTGACAAGTCAGTTTCTCTATTGCCAGGGAATTGTTGGTGCATATCTTATTATATGATTCAATATTTCATTCATAACAGCTTCTCTGTATTTTGTAAAATTTAAATCTTCAAACCGAAAACACTTTAAAAAATTGACCCTTCTCATCATGGCCTCTGAAGAAAAACGTATAGGCAATATTCAATTAATTTGGTTACAAGTGGGTATAAATTAAAAAGTTTGAGAACTCCTGGTGTAGACAAAAGCTTCTGAATTATTTGAATGTAACAGCTTAAGGAATTACATGATTTATTTATAACAATTTGCAAAAATAAAAATAAAAATATCAATGAATAAATAACAATAATAATAAGTTCCTTGTCAGGAAAAGGAAGAATTTTAATATATACTTATGTATTTACTGTTTTGCTATTAAAAATATAACATGTACTGAAATAAATGAAAGCAATTTATGAAGTATATTTAAATAGTTGGAGTTTTTTGTTTAAGAAAATTAACAATTATACAATTTTTTTTTATAAGATAAAAATAATTGATATTAATGTTTGGATTTGATTGAATTATAATTTAGGTTTTATGATAGGTAAATCTGGCAAAGAGGAAAATATTCCTCTTAAAAAAAAAAACACAATTTTTCTTAAATTATACTAGTAAAGTATAAAATGAATATTATTTAAGGTGATTTGTTTTCTTTTTAGATTAACATAAAATGTCAATGAAATGCCGTTGAGCTATGTTGGGCATACATGGCCTGGGTTTTTCACCTATACCTTCAGTTTGCCACCCCTGCTCTATTGCGTTCCCCACTTCATATACCCTTAAATGACCTTGTGCCAAAATTTTATATTTAATAAATGATTTTTTTTTTCTCTTTGAAAAGGTGGACAGATCTGGTTAGTAGATAGGAATGGAAATAAAATAGGAAGAATTTTGAGATTTAGGTCAGGGAGACGTACGACTTAGTAACACATGTGCAACAGAAGAGGCATGTGAAGAAAATAGCAGAAAAAGAATGAGAAAAGGAAAGTTTGAAAGGAGTTGGGGAGAGAGAGAAAATAAGGTGAGGTAATTAAAGGAAGAGTGGGAATTATAACAAAAAAAAAGATTTTAAAAATAGGAAAAAATTAGTAAAGTTGGTGTAGGGAGAATAAGGGAACAGGAAATAAAAGAAAGGAGAAGGAAAAAATGCAAGAGTGATAGCAAAATGACCAAATAACAAACACATTTTCACAACTTTTCCTTTTTTTTTGTTTTTTGTCTTCATTTAGAATTTTTTCATTCTATCTTCTTTCAGTGTGAAAGAAGAAAATAGAGAAAAAATATTGTTTTTTTTTTTTTTGTTGTTGTTGTTGTTTTTGGTTGTTTTGTTTTGTTTTGTTTTTTTTCAGTTTTGGTTCTTTTATTTTATTTTTTTTGTTTTTGCTTTTGTTTTGCTTTTCCAAAAAAAAAAAATAACAAACTGGAAAATACTTAAGAAAAAAATTTAGGCTTTGAAGGACAGAAAACATGATTTTTTTTTTTTTTTAATTTTTTTTTATTTTATTTATTCCTTTTTTTTTCCTTTTTTTCTTTAACCAGAGCCGAAATAAATGTTGACAATTATACACACACACACAAAAAGTAATTTCTTTTTTTTTTTTTTTCTTTTGTTTTTTTTTTTCCTTACCATCCACACATGCACACACACATTTGAAAGAATTCCAATATTTGTGAATCATTTAGGGGTTAAGGGGAGAAAAATTTATTTGAAATCCCTTTAAACATTTTCCATACTTTATATATGTTTTACTTTTTTAATAATACATCTTTTTTGTTTTTTAGGGAAGATTATGCATTTAAAAAATGCTAATTTATTGCTTTTAGTTTATTCATTTTATTGCCTTTTTAATAATTTCATAAAAACGAAATCTTTGAACAAACAACAAAACATTTGTTACTTATTTCTCACATGATATTTATAAAATAGTGAATGAAGAAAAAAAAATCTGCAACATCAATGTGATGTTCCCATGATGCAATTGCAAATTAAAAAAAAAAAAAAAAAAAAAAACTAAAACCAAAGCTTCTGTGTTCCCATCATGCAGTTCATGCTCCACTTTTCTTCACAATATCTTTTAATCTTTTTATATATATATTTTTTTTATGTAATTTCACTCAGGCAGGATATCATAATTCAAATCAGAGTTGATAATTTTGGTTTAATAAAGCAGTAAGTCATAATTATTTTCATACATAAATCAGTAATGGGGTTTTGTTATGTTTGAAAAACATTCAACTTCAAATAATTCTCAAGGATTTATTAAATTTGTATTCAGCGTATGTGTTTATTGAGCTTTAAATGAACTGAAAACTTGAAATTAGATTTTTTTTCTTTACCTTGAGATTAAAAGAAAGACTCAGATTATATTTTAATTATAATTCTTAGTCAGGCATCAAACATGTTAAATGCAAAACCTTTTTAGCAGTACATAATAGAATTATTATTTTCTTGAAAATAAAAGAAAAAAATAAATTTAGTATTAATTTTTAAAATAATAATTTACTTCTATTTTTTAAAATAGTCAAATATCTTCTTTGAATAGTTATGAGCAACAAAAGCATTTCCATAACTGTATTTTAGAAAAATCTAATGTATTAAAAATTAGATTCAAGTTCAATAATTTAATTTGTGCTGTTTTACTTTTCTTTGTGTTGTATATGCATCCACATCATATAATTGTAAATCAAGAAGAATAATTTGAAATGGTCAGAATTCATTTCATCCAACCTTAAAAAAAAAACAAAAAAATTTATTTGCTAGAGACCTTTTTTTTTCTTTTTAGATAGCTGAATAAAATCGACAATTGAATTCTTGAAAAAAAATCAAATGAAGAAAACTACCATCTCTTAATAGTTTAATATCTTTTATAATCTTGAGAAAATTCATTTTTGTATGATTTTCAAGATTAAAATGTTAAAACACACACAACAGATATTCATAATATTCTCAACACATTGTGAACTGCTATACTCCTCATTTTTCAGCTGTTGGATTCTCTGGCCTTCTTCAGGTGTCTTTTGTTATACTCTAAACTCTTCTCATTCTGCTGTCCATGCCTCAGAGGTATCTCTGAATTCTCAGAAGGTTACTAAATATGACAAAAGGCACCAAAAGAAGACCAGAGAATAAAAAGGCCAAACTGTTATGAGTATAACAATTCACGATGTTTAGAATAACAACAATGCCTCTTCTCAGAAATATAGACAGAGATATTCTTAATTTACTTTCACTTATCCAAACATGTACTCTATCAAAAATGGCTAGAATACATGGAAATTATAGAAAAAAGATAGTTTTGAAATGATAATCAAAATGATTAATTTTATAATTTGGATTAGCAGAAGTTGTTTTTTCTTTAGCAATTACAAATCTCCAAAATACTCCTTTAATTTTTAGGTGTCAGCTTTGACCCCTAGAACACATAATTGATTCATTTCAAAAGAATATTTCTTAAATATTGTGACATAACATTTGACATCAAGCAGTGTAACTTAGTATTTAATCTTTTTTTTTTGTTTATACAAAATAAGTAGGTTTTTTTTTCTTTTTAAATACATAAGATGAAAACATGAATAGCAACATAGCTTAACAATCCAATTTAATCAAAACATTATTCTTACATTAATTCTCAAATTGAAATAATTTAATTACATTGATTCAAAATAACTTAAATTTTTTTCTTATTTTATTAAATTACTGTTACACACCTGTAAATAAAGGTAAGTAGATTTTTATGGTTTTTGTTTCGATTAAATTAGATTGTGAAATCATTTTGTCTCCCTTAATACATTTTCATCATTTTTGTCTAGGTTAAAAGGATATGAGGAAAACAAATTTTCTCTGACTTTATTTTTCTGATGCAGGTATCATTGGGGAATAAGATAAGTTTTGATAAATGGGACAGGCTTTTTTGCCTGTTTACCAAAACTTTTCTTGTTCTCCAATGATTTCTGCATTGGAAAAATAAGATCTAAAAAAGTTTGGCTTTACTATGCTTTTAAACATGGACTATTAGTGATATGTATTAAAAATTAAAAAAAAAAAAAATTAAGTCAGTATGAAATAACACACTTGAGATGAATCAAGTTTGGGTGTAAAGATGTATATTTGTATTTTAGAATCAGAACTTAAGACTATATACCAAACAGAAATCTACTAGAAATGAATTTGGCATCATTTTTATTAATATTTTATTCATTTTTGGACACTGAATTTTCAGAATAAATAGGTTTCACATTAGTTTTTATTCAGTCTGCTTCATAGATATTGCTTTTTGTGTATTTTTTTTTTTTTTTAAATATTTCTGTTTATGTGGGTCAAAATCATTTTTACAACTGTTATATCATTCTGATAATAAGCAGCCTTATACAATATACACCATTTTATTTTATTTTTGAGACTCTTGGAATGAATTTGCAAAAAAAAAAAAAATTAATAGAAATTGTAGAAAAACATTTTAATATCAATTTATCAATTATTAGTAATGCATTATAATTTATTTTTGCCTCTAAAACTTTATTTAATTTCTAAAAATTAAATTCACAAAGATTATGATTTAGTGGAGACAGAAAAGACAATATTTTACACAAATATTTTTTTAAAAAAATGTTTCTCTTTTATTTTATTTTTAAGTATATTTTATCTCAGGTCTTGTAAATGTCTGTGGTATTTAAATCTGGTGAAGAAACTTGCTCACTATTCCCCTTGATCCCAAAATGGGCAGAAAGAATAACAGAGAAGGATGCAATGAACTTCAACTTGGGGAAGTAGGGGTTGGAAAGGAATAAGAAAAATCCGATTATCTATACTTCCCCAAAGATGACATGCACATGAAAGGAATACACACTATTTAATTTACTTTTGAAATCCTCCATTTTAAATTTCTTAACATCAATGTCTGTACCCTCTGAAACAGCCACATACAAACAAACCAAAAAAAAAAAATTTTTCTTTCTTTTTTTTTTTTTTTTTTTTGTAATTGTAGGGGTAGATGGGTGGATTGAAAAAACAGGGGAGTGGACTATCTTTCACAAAAAAAGAATAATCCAATAACTGCGATACAATTCTATGATATATTGCTTTTTTGGGGGATTTGTTTCTGTGGTGTAATATATGAATCAATAGAAAATTTCTCCAACAAAGGATTTTTTTTTTTTTTTTTTTTTTTTAAAGATTAAAAAGAAAAAAAAACATCCATTTGTCATCACTTTAGTTGTTCTTTCTTTGTCACCTTCTTTTTTGTTTATCTCAAACTGCGTTGTGAATAATTTAGAGCTGTAATCATTTGCAATAAGCTGTTCAGCTGATAGACATTCCACTTTGGTCAGGGAAGCAAGAATAAAAGATAAGATATTTATCTGCGTTATACACAGAAAGTGCAAATCAAGTGTCTCATAACATCTCTCATTTTGTTCTTGTTTTTTCATATGTGAATATCGGATAAGATTGGGGGGGGGGGTCTTTATACACACACACACAAAATGAGTATTTAAAACAATTATCTTAGACTTATTCCAAAGGGATTTTTAAAATGTAGATTAATGTATTTTACACCATATGAGATGCATAAAAAAAAACTCTTCCAGAAATAACTGTACACCTTTTTATTGCCAATAATCAGATTTAAGTTGATATTAAAGTAGAGATTACAAATACTAAACTAATACCTAAACATTTCATTTGACATGCTCATCCACATGTAAACATATATTATTTTAAATGATTCAATTGTTATATGAGTATAGCTAAACATCAAATGAATACTCTTATCATAACATATGTTTATATCAAACTTTATTGTGTATTTATTGATGCTACCAATATGTTTAGGCCAATAGTAACCAAGGCTGCATTGGTAATTGGTTATAACAAAACCATTAGTATTGGTATCAACAATGGAAGGTATGTGCAGCATAATACTTGTCATCATAAGAATTAAACTCTGTGAATAAAGGTCAACTCCTCTTTGCATGAATGCCAATAAGAAAGCCATGAATCTATTCTCTCCCTAGCTACAGGTAAAATAATAGGGCAGACTGGGCTCTTTAATCTTCATAGAGCAACTGATCCAGGAAAAGGAAAATTTGTAATTCAAATGTGTTTCCAAATGCAGTTTTCCAAATAATTTAATAAGTGCATGATCTATCCCTTATTTCCTGACATCAGGATTCTCTTGGCTTGTCTCCATAACATAAGTTAATTCTCACTTACGTTGCATTCTGACTGGTGAAAGGGTTAGCTAAATACAAACCAGTCATGTTATAAAGTTTCATGTATTGTAAAAGCATTTGTCTTATAGTAATATGTCAATGTTGTTGGTTGTGAGCTAGCCTATAAACCCTCACAGCAAAGTACGCCTAAATACAGGAGAGAGTCCTCATGGCATAATGGTTGAAATTCTGGACTGCAATGTTGTAGTAAGCAAGTTAGAGTTCAAGTCATGCTATTACTTTCACTTTTGGACAAATTTTCTTGAAAAAAGTATGAATTCCCTTACCCTTCAAGCTATGAGTCAAAGAGTTCCACAATTGTTCTTTTACAAGGATGGCATTGGTATTAACTAACCCAAGAAGGTTGATAGACTATTAAAACAAACAAAAAAAAAACTATAGGCGTAGATACATAGGTTTGAATCAAAATCTTATTCCAAGAAGGGTACAAAATTCAAATAAATTGGGAGTTCCTAAATATTTATCATTGAATTATAGATGCAGGTTATAATGGTGGAAACTATAGTTGTTTGGGGGCAAATTTCAATCAGACTCGTCTCACCTGAGAAGTGGGAGAGGAAAAAGGGTAAAATTTTTATTAAAAAAAAACAATTTTCTTGGTTTAACATTTAGAAGACCTTTGGACCAGGCAATTTGTCGGACGTGAATATTGATTTTTCATTGGTTTTTAGATATTTACCTTATCAATACAATGTTAAAACAATCTTTGACTTTTTGACACACATATATACCAGTTATCTTTCTCTTGTTTTTATTTTCAAAGATCAACATTAAAACTTGGGTCCAAATAGTTATTTTCTGCTTTTATTATGAGGGATTTTTCTCTTCTTATTAGGGAACAATAAAAAACAAAAAAACATGTTTTGTTGGAAAGTCAGAACATTTTGATATTGTATTCATATAGTAAATATAACCTTCATCTAAAACAATACAAAATCAATATTTTTTATCATATTTGATAAATGTCTTCTGAATGCTAACCAACAAAAATTAGTCATTGAAAAAAAAATGTTTAAACAGGACCACTCTGCTTTAGAAGTGCTAATCACTGTTAACGGGAGAAGTTTGTGTGGTAAAGATTTGGAAAATTGAGGTTTTACAAATAATTTACCAAGTGCTTGAAGTGTTCCTTATTGTTTGAAATCAATATTCTTTAGACTTGTTAGCGAAAATGTGCTCTACAATCCCAGGAAGAAGAAAGATGTCTTTTCACTTTAAAAGGTTATCCAAGGTTTCATTTTAAGATCTATATTAAGTTCTCAAACTAAAAACAACCTGAAAATGAAGTCTCCATTTAGAATTGTGTGTATAACAATAGGTTATGTTGGCAGCTTCTATATCTATCTGCTAATGCTTAATTAGCCAGGCTGTGTTTTGTCAATACCAATGTTTCACATGACCCATTGCAAACAAGATTTTAGTGGTTGTTCATTTTCATTAGTTTTATAACATATTTTTTGATGTCTAAATGTAAAATAACAGAGCAAACTAGGTTCTCTCAATTTGGTGGGCAATCAAGGAGAACAGCTTCAAATTTAAAACCAGAAGCAAGTGTCTCTAAAGCAGCCAGATGTTGTCAACAATCTTATTCTAGTAGGAGCGAGATGCAGCATGAACAACTGTTTGTCTTTTATACAGTCTTGAACAACTTGGCTCAGATCAATGGTCTTGAGATTGATAGATGCCATCATCAGTACTTAATGCAGCAGTTGTTATGGGACATGGGGAGTAATATATTAGAAATTTGATCTAAAAACAAGTGTATAAAATTTCATGACTGTGTTAAAAGGTTTGAGTATGTAAATAAAGCACTGTTACTTGCAATATATAGTTTTAAGTTCAGTGTTATATATATATATATATATATATATATATATATATATATATACAGGGTGATTTTTTTAAAAAAAGTTCCAATTTATGTAACTTTATGATTCTAAACAGCTTCCATCTGTTCACCCTCTTGTCAACACATTCTTGAAATTTCCCCCATGTACTTCAGATACTATCCATTCCCCTTTCTGTTTAAGATATGTTTACATTTTTTTCTTTTTTAAATCTTCTATGTATTAACACCCTTCTGCCACAGTTTGAATTTAGAGTTATCTTTCTCCTAGACAGATTGCTATGTCAAAACTAAAGAACCCAGTGAACCCAACTATTTACCCATAGTTAAGGGGAGAAGGGATAGATTCTTAAACTAAACCTTTTAAAAGATTTTAACAGGATAAATAAACTCTTCCATAGAAACACCAAAAAGATATTCTAATGCATATAGCACTACTTCTACCTCATAATAGTAATCACATTTACATAAAAATGTCATATATTAAATGTACTAATGGGACAAATAGAATAATTAGACTTAAATAGCAATACTCGCAACCATTTCACTACCTGCAATAAATGATTAATATTGAACAGAATTATAAGTGCTAGATAACAATAATTGAAACCATTTAACTGTGTAAAAACAATAGCAATACTAGTGTACAAATAAATTTGTTCTAACTATTTTAAAATGAAATTACCTACAAACTATTCACTACAGAATCATGTGTATCCATTTGGACGCATGCAAGTGGGTGACTGGTTTTGAATTGTTACTATTACATATCAATACTTGAAACTATTTATCTGTGTGAAAAAAGAATGAGCTCAGGCTCTAATGATGTTATTGGCAAAGTGTGTTTACAAATCATGTACATTGAATATACCAACAATATTCTCTGCCGAAATAAATTTATTATGACGGCTTAACCGAGTTTGAGTCTCCATTTAATTGTACTAATATAAACAAGATTTGGCATTAAATAACCTATAATGGTTGATATGCCATAAAAGTCAACCCAACCAAATCTTATGGGACAAGATGTACGAGTGATTTAATGTTTATAGTACAAGAAAATAGCTGTGTTCCACATTGTACTAATGCCCAAGGGAAAGGCATGAATCTATTTTTCCTCCTGCCAACCATAAATAGCAGAGCAGACTACGCACTTCTAGCCTTGGTATGTCAAACCATCTAACAGAGAGAAAATTCAAACTTGTCTGGCTGGCAAGGATTACAAATTGCCTAAGGAAAAGGATAGATGGCTGATGCCTTTCCTCAATATCTTCCAGTAAGAAACCAGTAGAAAAATAAATAGAGCAATAAAAGGTTATGGGACAGTGGCATTTGGTTATAGTAAGTGAATCATATTCTATTATCACCAGATTAACAATACTCACAATTTCAAATACAATGGTACCTTGATTTTCATTCCTTTCAACTATCATGATTTTTGAGTAGTGTCAGTGGTTTCGGAAGAGACAATTGCTTTAACTTATGGGTTACTTGATTCTGGTCATCCTATGGCAAACAAATTTGCACCATGACATCATTGTGCGGGGGGTGGGGATATATATATAATTTCTATCGTTATACTGAATAATACCAAGTGTTGTAGAACTAGTCTCTATTTATATGTGAAGTGGGATGGTTTTGTATTTCTACTAAATTTTGTTTTCGAGAGTGAACCATTGACTAACTTGTCTTAATCAGTATGTGATATTTTTTAAGTAATGTTTCTTAGTGAGCTGAAGGTGTCAAGAAGTAGTTTATTCATATATATATATATATATATATATATATATATATATATATATATATATATATATATATATAGACTTATAATGGCAATTATTTTATCATGATTGTTAAATTTCTTCCATTGTAAATTGTTATTAGTTGCAGGGATTTAATTATTACATAACATTTATCATATTATAGTGTAAAATAATTGAAATTTATTTTTTAATGATAATTTTTTATTAGCATTGCTTAAAATGAATACTTATATTAATCATGTTTCTGATGTCATAGTATGTAAACTCCTCGAAAAATGGAGAAGGGAATGATAGTTAATTATTATTTTCAGGGAGAGGGCTGTATACCATATGACCCGCCGATTGAAAAAATTACCTTAAACTGTATAAAAAATACTTTAGAAAATTGCAATTGTGTGTATATGAGAGAATGAAATGAACAAATTATAAAAGTGTGGTTTCTTAAATCAAAGTGCTCAAATATTGGCCAGTAGGCCAGAATAAAACCTTAAATAAATTTTCTCACCATCTCATACCCATAAGTTTCATGTATTTGGAAAAAATAACTTGGATGATACACACAGATAGACACACACACATATAGGTGGAAGAAGGAACAGATCAATAGAAATTACATTAATTTGAATAGGAAAAATTGCCTTGGCTTGCATTAGTTTTGACTAACAGTACCCCTCTCCCAGGAACCAGTTTGTGACTTAAGTCAAGGCATCACTGTACTTTCTTCGAATTTTTAATTATTGATAAAAGGAAAATATGCATAGGTGAATATGATATCCTATCAAAGATGGCAGTACCTGCCATTGTGATTGTTAGAATAGTAATCTTTCAAGCCATTTGAAGTGAGTTAGTTCCTAACAAACATGACCTTGACCTACACATATCTGACATCTATAGACTGTTAATTGTTAGTATTTAATTATTAACATTGGATAGACCACATTAAGAGATGGTGGTCATTAGTATAACAGTAACGGCCTTATCAGAAACTGTATTAAGGATTTATAATGTGGTAATTATAAGAAAGCTATATAACATTATCAATATGGATATCCAAGGGAGATAATCTGGGGATTATTATTTCTTTTGATCTCTTTATATGTAAGGATATAAATAGAAGGGAAGCCATGTTGAAGAGAGTATTTATCTATTTTGGTGATAACTAATGATTTAAAAAAAAAAATCCTAAGTAAAGAATTGCAATAGAGAATAGCTTCATTTTTCAATGTCTATTTTTTAGTATGATACACAGATTATTGATGGGACAGATAAAAAAAAAATGGATTTGCACCAATGTTTGAAGAGGAGGAGGAACTGGAATCTCGGCCTTTTAGCTGATTAGATTTGTAAATAATTCTGTAATTTTAATGGGAAGAATACTAGTTATCTAATCATAAGCTTAATATTGATCATATATGAGTATATAATTAGGATAAAACTGGTTTATAACTTTAGAAATGTTTAACTTCAAATCTGTTAAAATATTCAAATTACATCAGGTCTCCTTACATTAAGGATAAAGATCCCTTATGTCAACCAATAAGAAAGTCTTTATAAGTAATGTATGCATATATAATATACTTTGTAACACTTTTCACTCATCTATATCTGAGTGGGATGAACAGTTTTAATCATGAAAGAAACTAGGTTTTGTAGAGACAAGATATTTGGTCATTTTTCATTTAAATCTTTTTGGGGGGGAGGGGGAGGAATTGATATCATGTGATTCCTGAAACATATCAACAGGTTAGAGATAATATCTAAAGAACAAACCAAAAATAACCTCTTCGTAAAGTTTCTCAGCTCTTAGGCTTATTTCAATTATATAGCATGTGTATAATTAAATAATATGTAATGCTATGTGTGTGAATAGATCTGTTCTACCATTCAGTATCACCTTCTTTGCATAATAATCATACTCAATATTCTCTTTTATATACCATTGTAACTATCTTCACAAACTTTTTTTTTCTGAGGATTTGGTTAAGAGATAGAAGGGATAGATAAGAAAAAGCCATGCATACATGCTTTTAACAAATAGATGAACTGGGTGACAAAATTAATACTCAACACATCAGTTCTCTGACTTTGTCATGACATCTATTCAAGTTGATCTGACTGCTCTTTACCATGCTCTCTCACTTTGGTCAAAATACTTCAACAGAATTCGAACTAACAATTACTTTGTTTCAAAATTCTATGAAATTTAAAAAGCAAACTTGCATCTAGTATAATCAGGAACTATAGAGGAATTATTTTTAGGAAGTTTTCAACAGATAAAACTATTGTTTTCAGTAGTTTAGTTTATCTGTATAATTTATTTGATTGTATACATACATAGGACAGTGGGTGAACATGGTTACAAAGTTATATTCTAGCACACCAGCTCTTCCTGTGACAACTTTGCTGCAGCACCTGTCCCACCCAACTGCACTCCATCATACTTTATGACTTTTGCTGAAATACTGTAGCAGTATTATAATTATTTTCTTTTAAATTCCATAAAATTTAAATATACTTAAAAAGCTAACTTGCATTCTTCAAATTTCTACAAGTAGATATCATATTGATATAGTTAAAGATGATGGAATGCAGGGATAATCTATAAAGATTAACATTTATTAACAAGTCCAAAATATTTTCGATGAAATAAATTTTAGAATTTAAATCAAGGTATTTTTAACTTTAAAATGAAAGTTGTGCCACCAAACATAACATCAAGGCATTAAATATCAATGTTTATTAACAGACCCTAAAGATTTTCTATAGTTTAATATCAAAATATATGAAAATAATTTTCAGAATTGCAAGAATTGTTTAATTCAACATTTGAAGATAGGGTTCTTAAAGTGGAATTACTTTTATAAAAACAATATGATCAAAGTTTTTAATGAGTAATTTTTTTGTTCAGTAGTTTAATTTATCAATTAATTTTAATCAGTTGTATTGCATGACCATATATAATGGATATGGAATGCATAGCGCAGCTTCATCGCTTCACTCACACACTAAATATTACAGATTTGCATCATGTATTACATAATACATATTATAACCTTTACCTAAAATCATTGACTTTTTACCTGATATCTAATCTTTTTACATTGCCCTTTACCTTTTTTATTTATCTATGTTTTATAGATGCCTGGGTCATTAAGAGAAAAAAATTATCCCTGATGAAATAAGCACACATAGTACAATTAGAAGGAAACTCAAACCTGGTTAAATTGTCATTATAAATTTATTTTGGCAGAGATTATCATCATATTTGTATATGTTAAATCAAACCCTGGCATTTTCATAAATCCAATTTATTCTATATCAGTGACTTTAAGATGATGGTAGTTAAGAAATAGTGACTACATTGGTACTGGACTGGTATTATATGGTTTTTAAGATTGTTTGGCACCAAGCCAAACAATTTAGGGAACCATGAGGACTGAACTTCCAACAAAAAATTAGTGAGACTAGCTTGCTAACCATTGCACCATGGTAGGCCTCCTTTTGTGTGTGTGTGTGTGTGTGGTGGGGGTGAATTTAAAACTGAATGAGTTGTGGAGACACAAGATCTGCATTCTGGGCTGTCATATCAAAAAACCAGGTGGCAAATACTGCAATAAAACACTACTTGATGGGATACACAGACTTGGAGAGAAATTACATTGTCACACATGCACACGCACATACAGGCACCACAGTAACAGAACAAATTAGGGGTCTGGTTGGTTTGGATTTTTGGAGAGGGAGAATCAATGTTATGGTTTTGGAACCTTTTTTTCCCCTCTTCCTTGGAGGTGGGATTGTACAGTTTGATAGTAGGGGAAGTAACAACAAGAGGAGGACTTATTTCTTTCTTTCTTTTTTTTTCTCAAAGAATGAGGACTCTGGTAAAACAACAAAAAACTTCTTTTTTTTTTTCAAATTTTTGGACACATAGTTAATATCCAGTTGGTCTGGTCAGTTGTATGATCAGTGAGTTAGCCGGTCAGACAATTGGTCAAAGTTTTGGACCACCCTCCCTCAGTTTTTTTTTATTCTCCCCCTGCCACATTTCCTAGCCAAATCCCTCAGGCTATCCTACCCCACCTCTGTTTCTCCTGGCAGAGAGACAGAATCGGCAGACAGATTTAGACAGACAAGCAAGGACAATGTCCTTTTTTTTTCTTTTTTTATTACATTTTTTTATAAGGTTAACAGCAAGACATGTTTTATCCTTGTTGCTGATGGAAGTGGCAGGAGTTAGGAGGGGCCCCGGGGAGGGGTCAGGAGGGAAATAGGACAAGCAGATGTATAGTAGTAATAGTAGTGGTTGTTATGGTTGTAAGGAATTGTGAAGGTTCACAAGACTAATGGCAAGCAAACCAACAATGTTGAGGAGAGTGTGAGCAACAAGGTATGTGTGCTGACTATGGCAAGGTGCCGACCATGAATGCTGCAGCTGAATGAGGAAGTTGGCTCCACCACTTCAATATCTTCCCCTGCACGATTTGGGACATGTGTATTCTCCGTCTTGCGTGGACCTGAAAACAGATTGTAAAGTGAGAGTTTAACTGCTATATAAGTACAAATAGGTACTGGCCACTGGTCTCTGTCCCTTCTAGGGTAAATCCACCTCTTAATTTTTTTAAAATTCTTAATTGAATTGGTTTTGTAAAGAGAATAATAATACAGCTTACTTAAGATATAAAAATAAAAGGTGAAGATAAAATGTCCCACAATTCCACCCCTGCTACCCACTGGATATAACATGCATTTTACAGCCTCACAAGATAACCTGTCAATACTCTACAACTTTTGCAACAATAATTCATGGGCTTAATGACAAAACATTCCACAAGAGAAACCCATAAAGTGAAAATAAAATTTACAAAAAAAATTTTAAGCATTTCCTTAGCTGTTCTTTTTAATCACAACTTCATCTTTACAACTGTGAAGAAAAGCACGCATCACCTCATTACGAGAACAAGGGAGATAACTTCTTTTTTCATGTATCTCAATCCCTGCTTGTACTGATGTCCATGCGGCAGTTGTGAACACCTCACAGCAGGCACATCATATCATCAGTATTCACACCACATGCAATGAAGAATTTCTTGGGCTCTATCCCATCTATTCCCAAATAGAATTGTTGACAGACATATGAAAATGCCAATCGGAATTTCATGCAAAGGAGAAATGCACCTCCCTGCACTAAGTACAGTTTTATCCAGGTGCCTTTTCTAAGAAATGAAGCTTGAATTCTGGAGCAATTCCATCATTGCCATTACTCCCAGGTCAACTCTGACCCATAGTTGTAATACTAGTTGGGGTTCCATCAGTTATTCCTGATCAATGCTCTACCTCATTAAACTGCTCTTTGTCTCACATTTTTGCTTTGTTAAATAAATACACAAGGCATTTGTGCTGGCAGGGGTCTAAATGATATAACATTAATTAGCTCAGTTACTGGGGGCCTTCTGCCTGGCAACATTTGAACCCTCATCCAAAAGAGATAAAGTTTGAGGCAAATGTCAACTTGGTCAGCCCATTCAGCAGGAGCAGTCGAATATACCGATTACATCTCTGCAGAGGGGTAAGAACCCTCCCCAATGTGACATTAAAGCATCTGATGGCGAGGCACCAGCCTTGGAGATTTGGGTAATGTGGAGTACCCCTTCATTGCCATTGCTCCCAGGTCTACTCTGACCCAGAGTGGTAGCACTTGGTAGAATCCTACCAATGGGTCAAGAAGAACTAACTATATGTTCAAACAAATACTGATGTTAAATTGTGACTGTTATAGAGCAATACTCGAAACCATTTAACTGTGTGCAAAAAACTTTCAAGAAACAACAATACAAAAATGTAAATATCAGTTGACATACCAATAAAATCAATGATGCAATAAAACTACACCTTTCAAAGTATTGCTTTAAGCAGTTATATAGTTTAATGTTGATCAGTTCTCCTGACAGAACCCAATGGATTGACAACAAGCGGGAATGACATAAGACAAATCTTACCAGCTGCCTGTTCATATTTTGTAAATGAATTTACTCCATATAGTGTTGATCGCCAGTGTTCCTGACATTTCTCTATAGATTGCCACAAGATCCAGTTTACTTCCAAGGTTACCATCTCATCTAAGCCACATGTTGAATGGCACTGACCTGAAAGAAAAAAAAAATGATTTTTTTTAATAAATATTCAGAATTGAAATGCTTAAAAAAAATGAACAGTGATGATCTCTATCTAAGACATTTTAGCTTTAAAGACTTACAGTTAAGTTACACTGAAATGAGCCCCGTTGGCTAGGGCAGTAGAATATACTGATTGCATTGCTGCAGAGGGGTAAGACCCCACTTTCCTACAATGAGTGTCCTGTATATGACACTAAACAATTTTATGGTGAGGTCCCAGTAATGCTGGAGCTTTGGGAAATACAGAGTACTCCTTCATTGCCATTGCTCTCAGTCATAGCACCTAAGATGATCCTATCTATGAGTCAAATAGAACTGATTGACATTTAAACTGTCTATTTATGCTAAAAAGAATTGTTTCATCATTTAACTGTGTGTAAACAAATGACTGTTTAATTTAATTGTTAGCAATACATAGTAATACTTGGAACTATTTAACTTTGTTGATTTATGTTTACAAATCACATATATCTAATATATATGAATAAACCTGATTTGGCATTAAATAACCTACAATGGTTGATATGCCATAAAACCAAATCAATGGGGTGTCCCCATGGTGTAATGGTTAAAGTGCTGGACTGCAGAATTGTAGTAAACAAGTTCAAACTCCAGTCGCACCATTATGTTCACTTTTGGACAAATACCCTTGGGAAAGATTTGAACCTCCTTATCCGCCCGCTATGGGTTAAATAGTACTACTACTGTTCTTCAAGAAAGGATGGATTTGGCATTAAATAACCCTAGAAGGTTGATATGCAATAAAAAAAAAAAACAAACAGAAACAAAACAAAACCACACTGAAAATAACAGTTTCTGCAAAATCCCCAAAGATAAACAGCAATGAGTTCTTAGGGGACTGCTATAAATAGCACCAACATTGTAACCAACTTAATGTCTGTTTCCAACTAAGCAAAACTTAGTAAATAACAATACAAATAATAATAATAAAGTTTAAATTATAATGACCAGATTCTTAAGAATAGAGACTCATACCATCTATCTATCTATCTATCTATCTATCTATCTATAAAAGGTAGAAATACTTGACCATGAAACTGTAGAAACAAATAATTATTTGGGAGTCTTCATGGGGCAGTGACTAACATGGTGGACTGTGACCTCATTGTAAGTTCGAACTTGGTGATTCAATTTATAATATAATTCCTCTATTTAAAAAAAAAAAAAGTGTAATATACACGTTTTTTTTAGATAGAGGAATTATATTATATTATAGGTAGAAATAGTTGTCCAGTAGTTCTGTATGTTGCACACAGTGCTTGCCAGATTTTTTGGTCCTGGTAATCTAATTTATAATATAATTCCTCTATTTGAATAAAAATGTATGTCTATTTCTTATCCATGAGATTATACCAATGCATATCTTCAGTCCTCTCGGGAAGGCATAGCCTTGGAGGTGACCATGTCCTCTGTAAGATTACAGATACCACTACAAGACACATTAGGTTAATTGGCTGCACATTTACAAGTTAATTTGGCACTGCTTGTGTGCAATGTGGACCAGTATCTCAATGGTAGAGTTTTGGCTCTGCATTCTGGTCACTGGTTCAATCTCCAGTGGCGAAAGATCACGGTATACACTGCTGATGAGACCTAATAAGGTCAAAACAGCTGTTCAGTAGATCCATATGTTGCACACAGTGCTTGCCAGATTTTTTGGTCATGGTAATTCAGTTTATAAGGTAATTCCTCTATTTGAAAAAAAATCTATATCTAGTTATGCTATTGCGCAAAGTATAGCTGGTGTAAATTCAGTTTTCTTTCTTCTAGACTGGTTGTCATACCAAGGTTAAAGAACCTAATCTGCTCCACTGTTTACCCACAACTGATTTAACTGCACTTCTTGGATTGGTAAGGTAACAAATATTAAACAATCATCACTTAGACCTGAGGTTCCACCATCATTGTGGCTATTCACTCAATTTTCAAAATTTTCTCTTCACCTTTCGATGTTGATTGTGAAGATGTACCATTACAACTACAGCTGAAACTCATCGATCTTCAGTATTCAGAAGATTTGAAGTCCAAATTTCTTGTTTACCACACCCATTTGGTTGACATGCCATTAAAATTAATCAATCAAGGTAGAAATCTAGTGGAATGGCTTTATATATTTACATATATATGTGTATATGTATATTCTAAAATAGGAAGGTCCACAAAGATATCTGTATTTTTTAAAAATTTATTTATTTTGTTCTTACATACATGTTATATATGTGTATGTTTCCAGCTTGTTGCTTTCATCAGAGAACATATATTGCAGAAGGCCTTGTTAATGAGGTACTCAGTGAGACTTGAACTCATTCTTGTTCACAGTTTCATATGTGTATATGTATAAATAATTTTGTTTCCAAATTAGTACAGACTTTTCTAAATATGATCACTTTGTTATACAAGTTGGTCAACTGTTAACATCTTCATTCAAATTTAATAAGCTTTAGTTTCAATACTTTTTGATCTTACTTTGTATGTCATCTGACATTGATAACGAAATGGTCATTTCTTTTCTTTTTTTTATTCAATGGAGAAAAGAGGGAAAAACTGAGAATTATGAGCAATACTATCTTCACAATTTAAAATTTGCAAAGTATAAAGTATTAAAACTCAAATACTAAAATCAACTTTCTGCTAGTTAACACTGGTATGATTAGCTTGTCAAGACTGACTATGAGTGTAAGAGCTTTTTTCACTCTTGCAACTTACCAGTACAGGGTGAAATATTGGATATTGGTTTGCCAAAGTTCTCACTCATTCACTCTTCTCTACCAACTTAAATGGCTTTGCCAGAAACAAGACCTTTCTAGTCAAGATATCTGGTGCTGGGGGAAAGGGATTCATAGTAATTTGGGCAAAATGAGCAAGAGCAGTCTGAATTTGATTCTAATTTCTGTGCTAATAAACATTAATCAACTTTTGACTTCACAAGAAAATGTACAAAAAAACTAGTCATTGAGGGGAATAACTCATTCACTGTATATCAGTTTTCAAACTTTACTGGATGGACCCCTTATAACCAAATTTAATTTCTATTAACCACCAAATCAATTAATTGAATATTGCTGAAAGTGTTTCACTTAGAGCTAATGCCCTTGCAAAAGGGATAAACTCATCTTCCATCATCCCGAGAAGGAGTAGATAGTAGGGTAGACTGAGTTCTTTTGCCTTGTTTAAGCAACCAGTCTACAAATTGTCTCACACTCTGCCAGGAACCCTTCTTATAATCTATATGTAATATGGGTAGGTACAACTAGTTTGTTCAAATTTACAGAATTATTGTTTTTGGTTGATATTTTTTGTCAGTGGGAGGATTGCTTTCTTTGTTCCATAATTCTTGTTACATTTATAGTGTTATTTATCTACCATTTTAAATGATTTTCTTTTCTTTGCTTTTCTTTTTTTTTTCCTACTATTTGTTAAATATCAAAATGAATTTAGTTACTTACCTACAAATCCTGTGACAGAGGCGCCTTTTCTCCACACTACATGGAATCCAAAAGTAGAGTTGGGTTCATTATAATTACCAATTCCATAGATCATTGAGTGTGTACTGCCTGCAGTTCCCTCTTCACGTTCCACAGCAGTACGGTATTCACCTAAAATCAAAGAAAAAAGTTTCAAGAGAGTCAAATACCTTTTTAAAAAAAAATATGATGATGCAAAGAACTTTCAGTTCTTTATCTTGAAAAAGCCATTTCTAGTAAGTGGGATTCACACTGGATGATCTAATTCAGTACTGATAAGTTATCAGGGGTTTAGAATAAACTGACTGAATCTCCTGCAGCAACATAAGACCCCCACAAAAAGAGATATCCTGGTTATGACACTAAACTGCAGCTGATGATGAGGCTCCATTTCTGGAGATCTGGGGAGTGAGGAGTACCCCTTCATTGGCATTACTCCCAGGTCCACTCCTTCCCAGAGGGGTAGTACTTGTTAGGGATCCATCTATGGACCAAACTGATAAGTTTAAAAGTTATTTCTCATAAGAATAGTTACTTGAAGTTATAATAAAGATTATTATTAGTTATGTGAAACCATATAACTGTGTACAAACTAATGACTAGAGTGTCTGCCAATAGCTTGGGAGAGTGGGGTTCAATCCCAGCTTAAGTCATACCAAAGACTCAAAAAATGGTTCTTGGTGCCTCCTTGCTTAACACTTAGTATTATAAGGTATGGATCAAGGGTAAGTGGAGCAATCTAGGGAAAAGAGTAGCACCCTCCTCTACATCTCAGTGTAGAAGCTATTGAAAAGAGAGCCTTCAGATTGCCCTTGCCTATGGTCGGCCAACTTACAGCTAGATAGGAATACTTGAAACTATATAACTGTGTGTAAATTATTTGTATTAGATAGGGATATTTGATGTTATATAAATGAGTGCAAAAACTCTTAAACAATTACACGAAAAATGTAAATATAAATGAACATAATTGGCTAAATTAAAGACATGAAATAACTTTAGATGGGATGACATAGTATATTACTGTAGTCCTATATGAGTACAGATACTACACTGTCAGTGCTCTCCCAAGGATCAGAGGTGGGGGTAATATATAGAATTAATGCCAAGTGAATTTTGAGTTATGTGTTGGTTAGGCAACCAGTCTAGGAGAAGGAAAACTCTGAATTCAGACGAGTTGTACTATGCAAGAAAATTCATCTTGTGTCAGATCCAAGCCATGGTCAAGGCGTTGGTTAAATACGTACTGATTCTAAGCAAAAAGTAACATTTTGATTTGAGTTGAGTATGCAGTTTGAATAAAACAACTTATTATTTACATGGATGTAACAATGAATAAAGAGACGATACTGAGAATTTGGGTAGCGTAATCTCGAAAGCCATTTCTAGTTTGTTCTATGTCCACTGAATGGTAAACTTTTTTTAAACAAAATGACGACTTTTCAAATCTAATGACAGTTGTCTCCCTTGTTCAATAACATTTTCTACGTTTGCTACTTCGTGATAAAAATGAAGCATTTATTTTACACAAATAATATTTTTCAATGTAATCTTTATTCTAATGCACATAATTCAGCTGTTGATAATTAAATATATAGTACATAATATAGGGACTATTTCTTCTCAAAATTCTGCCAATCTGTCAAAATGTATAGCCTTTATTGACCCATTGCTGTGAACATCACGGTTATTTCAAAGTTGCTTCCCTTGAATAAAAAAAGACGACATTGAGTTATATTTGCGACTACATGTTCTCACGTATGACGCTTAAAAATCTCTAAATCTGAAAACTTGGACCGAGCAATTTTTGGAATTCAAAGATTTTTAAAAATTCATAACTTATTTTAATAGTTTACACATCATATTTTCTTAATTTTTTTTTTTTTTTTACTTAAAATTCCAGTTAGGACACTATGCATAGGTATATAAAAAATGATCAAATGATTAAAGTCACATTGAATTTTATGTCTTAAACTATTCATGCACCCATTGGGTCTTGTTGTTTCTGCTTTTTTAGAATAGTTAATCTGGTTATTAAATCCAATTACATAACTTGATAAAAGATCTTAGATTATTAAGCTTCTGAAAACTTTAGTTAACTATAGTATGTAAGATTTTCAGTTCTGTCTATTTTCACACAATTCGAATCTTTGAATGATTACAAAGAAAATTAAAAATTGAAGACTTCTTTTTTCTAGGAAATTAAAAAATTAAATCAAATTAATTTCTTTGAATGATTTTGTCAGAAAAATAGTTTCTCTGTTTTAATTAACAGTTCCCATTCCAACTCCAGCAACCCAGGATTTTTCTATAATGCATGTGTGTGTAAGAAATATATATAGTTTTAAAAAGTGTGTGCATTATGAAATATTTTGAAAACAATCAAAATTTTTTTAAATCCTAAAAAAAGAGCCAGTTTGTTTCAGTCATTTCTCTTCAGAGAATAATGTCAGTGACAATAGAGTTTATATGGGAGGAAGTAAACATGAGATACTGTCCATCAAAAAAGCTTTGAGGGGGAAAGAAAACTGGTAAAAAAAAAAAAAAAATTACCATAAGACGGAAGAGTTGGCATGGTTAATATTTTCTTCATGTGGTCTAATGGGGTTGTTAAAATGATATTTAAATTCAGTATCTACAACAAGATATTTACACACACACACACATATCTCAACGCCTCTGCCATAAGCAGGATAACACACCAATTTTTATGGAGAGTTTGACAGGTTTGAATTCAGAGTTGTCTTTCTCCTAGACTGGTTGCCATACCAGTGTAGTATATTGGTGGTCAATACATGAGGGTAAAATCCGAGTAACATATGTCAGTCTCATGGTTGGAGACTCATTCATATTTTTACAAAAATGTAGCTTGCTCTGAATTTATACAACCTGGAACAAGGAAGATAACCCTAATTCTCTTGTTCCTACACTAAGGTTAAAGAGCCCAGTCAGCCCTACTATTTACCTATAGCTGGTGGGAAAACAGTTGGATTCATACCTTTCTCAAGGGTATTAATGCTATGTGAAATGCAAACAGCCTCATCCAGGATTTGAACTTGGGTTGCTGTGTCTATTTCCTATAATGATTAACATTACATTACGAACACCTCTGATATGATTGTAGGAATATATGTGTGTGTGTACATATGTATATGAGAGATATGTGGGATATACACCAACAATATTGCATGTATTTAATCAACTCACCTGCTATGAGTAGGATGGGATAAGTAAGTAAAGTTGGCAACCGTAGTTGAGGGCGACCAGAAGGCTCCCTTTTCAATAGTTACTACACCGAGGTGTAAGGGAGGGTGCTACTCCTTTCCCTAGATTGCTACACTTACCCTTGATACATACCTTATATTGCTGAGTGTTAAGCAAGGAGGTTTCAAGTACCATTTTTTGAATCTTAGAAAGAGGACTATTTAACTGTGTAAACAATTGAATTTCTAGTGATACATAGCAATACTTGGAACCATTTAATAATCTGTAAATGAATGAGTAATGTTGAATAGAGTTATTAGTGTTAATAGCAATACTTAAAACTCTTTAACTGTGTACCTAAATTAAGCTATTAGTATTACATAGCAATACTTGAAACCATTTGACAGTGGGCAAATGAATGAATACTGATGAATTGAATAATTAGTGTTAAATAGCAATACTTATAACCACTTCACTGTTTGCAAATTGAAAGAAGAGGTGGGGTGGATAGTATGCCTTATCAGTAACAGAAAGAAAAGAGTCTCTCGTAACTCAACACATGGAATCAATTGCAAGTGTTGTTGCTGTGTCATTGTTGTCTTCTTAATAGAAGGTGGACAGCCAAATTCCTACGCTGAAAAAAACTGTTCTTTTAGCTTCTTCCTAAGAATTCCTTTTTGCCTGCAACAATCTTCTTTATCAGTCCAACATCCAAGCTTGTCTCTTGTCGTGCGTCACCAAGACTCCAAACGCCTTCTTCCCCCGGTGCATTCAGGCGGGTCTTAAATAATCAAACCAAAATGCCACATCTGGATCATTCGCACAATATGGTAATTTACATGTGCACCAGCATGTAGGTAGTCTTGACGTCAAATTCACGATCGGGAGGATGTGAGTTCAATCTCCCCAATTGCCCGTTTCTCTCTCCCTGATCTCATTTTACACGCCAGACATATTCATGCACACTGAGCTGCTGCATGCGTGATTTCTCTCACTAGACAAATAAATGATTAATATTGAATAAAATTATTAGTGCTCTTGTATGCAAACAAATTAGTTGTGGCTCAGTTGAAAATGAAATTACCAACAAACTATTCAAACACAAATCATATACATATCTATTTAAATATGCACAAACAAATGATTTCTAGTAAATAGCATTATTCATGTTAGATAGAAATACTTGAAATCATTTAATTGTGCGCAAAAGAATGAGCTCAGACATGTTTAAAAATGTTATTGACAAAATCTGTTTATTGTAGAAGTCACAACTCTAATGTGCAGAATAATCAACAACTCTTACCAGTTCAACAGCCCCAGCTGGCAGACAAAAAGTAAAATGGATGGTAACCCAATACCAAACCTGTAAGCAAGCTAGTGTATACACACACTAATATACCCATTCACTGGACCATCAGCCAATCAGTGTTCAGAGAATGGACTTTACCACTTAAGAGCAATGGAATGCCTCAATGTCCATATAATCTCGCCTCAAGTCGTAGCATTGCTTTTTATGCAAATGAGTATTTACTCACTGCTAACAAGCATTATGCACAAATTCCAACATACAAATTATATGTATTTAATATATATGTATAAAGAGGATTTGGCATTAAATAACCAACAAAGGTTGATATGCCATAAAATCAAACAAAGTAAAATGCAAACAGCCACATCCAAGATTTGAATTTTGGTTTCTAATTCCATTTCCAAGGAAAATGACGATTATATAAAGTACATCTCATACTTCAGGTGTAAATTAATGAAAAAGATCCAGAGTCAGGAGTTCCCCACTCTATACAAGGTTTCTTTGTTTATCAAAACAGGTTCCCAGCCAATTAGTTAAACTTAACGTACATAGAATGTTGTCCAGTGATATCATCTCGTGATATAATTCAAATTAACATCACAGATTTAACAATGTATTGAGATCTTGTACACTGTTTCTTCTTGGTTACATTTCAATTAATGACATGTCATCTTGCCTCTTAAATCTTTATCAATGAATTTATGCTGGAAAATTGTGAATACAACAAAGAATTACACAAAATGGCAATGATTGAGCAGTCTCACAGAATGTGACAGAGAACAAACAAAACCCTGTGGTATTGTAAGAGACTGCTAGCAGGCTCTGTTTGCTTGATTTATTTATTTAATAGCATATCAACCATCAAGGGTCATGTAATGCCAAAGCCATCTCTGTCAAAGAATAGTAGTGGTACTATTTATATTATACCTGGGCGGATAAGGGTCTTCATACCTTTTCAAAGAGTATTAATCCAAAAGTGAACATAATAGTGCTCCTGGAGTTTGAACTAACTCACTACGATTCCGCTGTTCAACACTTTAACCATGATACCATAGAGACAAACCCAGCATGCTCTGAGACACTTATGATGAAGCATTGATACTGAAACCACTCCTGACCTCCAGAATCATATACTGCTGATGGTTTTGTTGGCCACTCTGTAGTCATTTTAGTATTAACAGAATTAGTATATAATACAAATTTAAGTGACGTTGTTTGGGGTGATAACATTTATTAAAAACAGTTAAGAAATGTGTTTAGAAAATTAAAGGTGGTCAACTCTTTGGTACAATAATCTTTTATTATTGAATAACTTCCTTTTTCTAACTTGAAATCCTTCAATTGCTTATTGTTTGCATGTGATATGACTCTAAACTTGTTGTTATAGGATTATTGGTTGTTTCACTCTGTGTAACACTGAGTTAGTGGGGCTTCAAAAAAAAGGAATGTTCTAAGCTGCATCTGATGCTCTTGTCCTGGAGAGTGTGGAGTACCCCTTCATTGCCATTACTCCCAGCTTCACTCTAACTCAAAGTGGTAGCACTTATGGTGAATGACCTATATTAAATAGAACTGCTTTAAAATTATTTGTATTAGTAATACTTGATATTATATAAGTATGTATATGTTTTTTTATCAATAAGTTACAATAAGGATATAATTGTTTACTATGTATTAGTTACTTGAAACCATATAATTGTGTGTTAAGACATTATTATTAAATAGAAGTGGTGACTTGAAAACATGAATTAGCATGAATTATTAGTATTTGGTACCATATAACTGTGCATATTATTTGTATTAGATAGGCATACTTGAAACCATTAAACTGTATGCAAATAATTTCTATTTAATAGGGATACTTGAACATAAGTGTGTGTAAAAAAAACTCTTAAGAAACAACAACATAAAAAAATGTATATATAAACATAAGTAAGTAAATTTGGTGACCATAATTGAGGGTGACCCAAAGGCTCCCTTTTGATTAGCTACTACACCTTTCCCTGGATTGCTCTACTCTACCCTTGATATGTACCTTATAATGCTGTGTTAAGCAAGATGGCATCAAATACCATTTTTTTTTTCAAGTCTTTGGTATGACTCAACATGGAATTGAACCCCTGTCTCTCGGGCCATTAGCAACACTCTACCCACAAGGTCACTGGAAATGTACTTAATTCTTGAACCTTTAGGTATAAGATAATCTCTGGCGGGTTGACATGCCATTAAAATCAATTGATCAATCATTCTAACAACCAATTGAACACTCAATGCAAAACAGATTTTAAGAGTTGAACTTACCTTTAATTACTCCAGATTTATCATAATGAAGAATTATTTCTGACCCAAGTTCATTGTACCAGGTACCCTCTAATTGACAGGTAGGCGATGCTGGTTCTATAACACAAAATCATAAGTACATAAAAACTTTTTTTTTTAATACAAAATAAATTCACCTTTCATATTTCATGCAATTTTTTTCTACACACAAATTCAAATGTCAGGTAAATCTTGTACTTTTATTGATTCTTGCAAGAATATTTTATATAAATATATTTGAGAGAAGTGCTAGATTATCTGTGTAGTCAGCATGAATATTTTTCTGTAAGATATCATTTGCTTCTTTTTCCCCCTGCTGTGTTAAACAATTTTCTTTCATTAGATCTTTTAATATTCATAATAAATAATCTATATAGCTAATGAATAGAAATGGTGCCAATGTATCTCTCAACAAGATTCCAGCAACAATGTCAAAGAAATCAATGTCCTCATCAGGTGAATGACCTATTACTCTCATGTTTTTGTAAAGCATCATAATAGCATTAACAGTTTCTTTGGGAAGACCATATACTAAAAGCATTCGCACCATCTTTTCTCTGTGTATGGAATAAAATGCCATGAAGAAATCTACAAACCAAAGTGTTGATAACCATATAGAAATCTGATTTCTCTGATGGAATAAAACAAGAATTCTTCCAAGCTGAAGCTATGTTCAGACTATTGTATGACAGCACCACTTGCAATAAATAAAACATTTAGAAAAAAAATTAGATGGGAATTTTTTTTTTTGTTCTGGAAAATATGAACAGGATGATGACAGGATTTTGTTAGTTCTGGAAAATGTGAACAGTGATATGATTGCCAGAAATTAATGATGTCAAAAGAATTTGAGATCGAAGAAAACATGACAAATTACATTTTCAATAATGCAAATATTCCCCAAGAATAAATAAAGCATAACCCACTAGTTACAGATTATTTACCATCAGATCCCTAAGCTGACATTGTGTTTGCCATGACAAAATTATTATATATTCACCCAACCCCTCCACTCGGGCAGAATATGACACATGGTCAATTTTTAAGCAGAGTTAAACAGGATTGAATTCAGAGTTTTCCTTCTCCTAGACTAGTTGCCTCCCCAATGCTGAAGAACCCAGTCTGCCCTATTATTTACCTATATCTGGAAGGAGAATAATTGGATTCATACCTTTCCCGAGGGTATTAGTGCTATGAGAAATGCAATCAGTCTTGTCCAGGATTTGAACTCGTGTTACCGTGTCCATTTCCTATGACAATAACGACAGGCACCTCCATGACAAAATTATTATATTATGTGTGGGTGTTACTGTTTTATTAAAGAACATAGCCAGGAGACTAATATTAAGACGACAAAAAGTGAAGTGAAACAAGCCAGCCTTCTTGGTCTATTCTAAGCATTTACAATGATTAATGAAAACTGGTTTCTTTGGTTATTGAATGCCAAAGCCATCCTTGTAGAAAAACAGCAGTGATACTGTTTAACCCATAGCTGGGGGGATAAGGGGGTACATACTTTTCCCAAAGGTAATCCAATTCAAAAGTGAACATGATAGCACAACTAGAGTTCAAACTTGCTTAAGGTCATGTTGCAGTCCAGCATGTTAGCCACTACTCCTCAGGGATTCCCCTATGGATGACACTTAGAATATGCTAACTGTATTTCTTAAAGTAAGACTTTCCACGAAAAAGGGTGTTCTGGGCATGACACTAACCTTTGTCCAGTACCGAGGCTCAAGATTTAGAGTGTTGAGTGGTGTGGAGTGACCCCTTTATTGCAATTAATCCCAAGTTCACTGTAATCTGGAGTGGCTATAGGTTCCCATCTATAGGTCAAATAGATCTGCTAGCAAATGATTAGGAATGGTTATTTGAAACCAAAAACTTGTGTGCATATTATTTGTATTGAGAATAGTTACTAGAAGCAATAATTGTTTATATAAATTATAATTATAATTTCACTCTATTGGCCAGGGGCTTAGAATACATTGACTGCATTCCCCACAGAGGAATAAGATCCACCACAAAAGGAGTGTTCTGGATATAACTCTAAACAGAATCTATTAATGAGGCTCTAGTTCTGGAGATCTGCAGAGTGTGGAATACCTCTTCATTGCCATTACTCCCAGTTCAACTCAGAGTGGTAGTACCTGTTAGGATCCTATCTATAGATCTTTTCAAAAATTACTATTTATTAAATAGGAATGCTTAAAACCATATCATTGTTCTAACAAATTGTTGCTACAAAAAGAAAATGTTACTTATAACCACATAAATGTGTTTAAATTATTAGTATTGGATAGAAATATTTGATATTATACAATTGTATACAAATTATTTCTTTTAGAAAGGAGTACTTGAGATTATATAACTGTGCAAACAAAAAATCATGTTGATAGTATAGATTCCTTTGACTCTCTCTTGCCATCTGTCTCTACAGGCCATTGAGCTTGGCAAATCCTCTAGATGGCATCTGGTGTTCACAGAGAGCTGATAAATATAAACTTTTATTGATCAGTCAGCATCGGTGTGTCCATGCGTTGGAGTCCACTGGAGAATATCACTTATGAGTTCATTCTTATTTTTCTAGCAGTGGCCAGCATGTCTTGTTCTTACTTAGAGGGTTAGCGAGATGGGATGTAAGTGACTGTGCAGCTGCTGTTTTGTGGGATGCTGCTTCCAGGATTTGTTCAAAACAGTACACAACAACCTTCTGTAGTTTCACCTAGTTTTTTCTCCGATTTTAAGAGGTGCAATTATACAATAATACTGACATGGCTATATCACTGGAAGAATTCCTGTTTTATTAGAAACATCAGATTTCCATATGATCATTAAACTGCATCACAAAGGTTGATTTGCCATTTAAACAAAGAAACCAAACCATCAATAGCAGTCCATACTTAACCACTACATATGCTTATATCACTTTCAGTTGATGAGATATTGCTACCACTGGTCAACTAATTTCAGAAAAGAAACGATTGCAATGGAATATTGAAAATCTCAATGGTAATTATTACAATGAAAAATTAGCAACATTCACTAGATAAAGTTTTTGTTTGCATTAGTTTTTTTTCCTCTCACTGATATAGATCAGCCTCACTACTAGAATATATTAATAAGTTGACAATTACCCAGCCCTAACTACATACAAAGTGTTTTTTAATTCTTTCATTAAGTCATATTTCTTATCTAATACGCCCTTTTGCAGGATTTTCTTTATTTTTCCAGTTATCATGTCCTTTGCTTATCTTTGTTACTCACACTGACAACGCTTCAATCATCCAAGTTCATTCTCACCAACAAAGCATACTACAACCATCCTCACTGATCACTTCTACATGACTGATTACTACAGACCACAATGCATACTTCAACTCAGAGAATCTATGCGCATACACACAACGACAAAAACTACGGTCACAGCAAATGTCCATGTTATTTCACGTTATGATAAATGATTCATTTGCAAATCGAAACCACAAGTTGTCTGAAATTCTAAAATTACTCCTTATTATCATTCCATGAATTGTCAGGACTAAAATATTTCCCTTCTTGTGGATTTAATCAGAATATTTCAAGAAAGCTAAAGAATTCAATGACCAAAATAGACCAACAAGGATAAGAATACAAATCTTGAAATGAACATCAAAAGTTTTATTCCAGACAAAGAAATTAAAACTGAAAAGAAAATTACATATCTCATCATCATCATCAAATCATTCTGCTAACACAGATTCCCTTGATTCTCTCTCCCCATTTATCCCTGACATCCATCACTTTCAGCAGGTCTTCTAAACTACATTCTGTGTCTGGGTCCATAAGAGAATGCTACTTATGAGTTTATCATTGCTTCTCCAGATGTCTAGTTCATCTTATTTGGATGGTTTTAGCAATGAGAGGTAAGTGACTGTACAGCTGTTATTTTGTGAGGTGCTGCTTCCAGGACTTATTCAATATAAATCATTGCATTCATAAGATGATTTGTCTAATGCCTTGTCAGTGAGGCTTAGAATATACTGACTGTATCTTCTACAGGGGGTAAGACTTCACAAAAAAGGGAGCCCTAGATATGACCCTAAGCTGCATCTGGTGGTGAGGTTCTTCATTGCCATTACTCTCAGGTCCACTCTGACCCAGAGTGGTAGTAGCTGTTAGGGTCTAATCTATGGGTCAAATAGATCTGTTGAAAAATTATTTGATAAGTGCCATTGCAGGGAAAGTGCATAAATCAGAAAACTTGTGGAAAGCCTGAATCCTGCAGAGAACCATGAAAAAAAGTAGAGTGTTTTTATATATATATATATATATATATATATATATATAAAACATTGAAAATGATTCCTTAATAAGTTCATTTATTGCAAAGCATAAGTAACCAGGGCAAAAGCATGACAGACATGATATGATACAATCAATTTTTCTATAGACTACAGCAGTATTTTTAATTCAGAGTTTTCCTTCTCCTATATCTGCTGTCATAGCAAAGCTAAAGAGCTCAGCCTGCACGATTATTTATCCATAGCAAATAGAAATGCTAATAGCTTCATTGACAACTTGAACTCTGATTACTGTGTCAGTTTACTAAGATGGTAAATGTTACACTATGTAGCTCCACTCAGATTTCAAGAAAACTGTGCATTGCGAATATTGATATCTTCTATTACTTCTGCCTCTGGATATAACACTAAACTGAATCTGGTGGTGAGACTCCAGTTTTGAAGCTGTGGCAAGTGTGGAATATATTTATTCATTACCTCCAGTACCACTATAAATGAAATTTTAGAAACTATTAGCCCAGTTGGCTGGAGCTGTAGAATACACCAACTGCACCTCGGCAGAGGAGTAAGACATCCACCTCAACGAGTGTCCTAGATATGACACTAGACAATTTGATAGTGAGGCTCCAGTAATGCTGGAACTTCAGAGAATGTGAAGAACCCCTTCATTGCCATTGTTCCTAGTGCCACTCTGACCCGAAATGGTAGCACCTGATAAGGTCCTATCTGTGGGTCAAATAGAACTGTTTGACAAACTGTGTGCAAACAAATGACTTATGCTAAATAGAACTGTTTGATCATTTAACTATGTGTATAAAAATAACAAAAAAAAAAAACTGATGTTTAAATGAACAGTTAGTGAAACACAGCAATACTTGGAACCATTTAACTGTGTGCTAAATAATGAGCTTAGGCTCGTTTAAAAACGTTATCAACAAAATGTGTTTACAAATCATATATATCTATAAAGAGGATTAGGCATTAAATACCCAACAATGGTTGATATGCCATAAAACCAAACCAAACTTTAAAAACTGTTTTTTTTTTGTAGACACCCTTATATCATTTTACTACTTATTTCTAAAGGTTTAAAAAATGATGGTTTTTGAAGAATAGGGAAGGTACTGAAAATATATCCAGAAATAACTTTCTTTAAAAAGAAATAATTATCATTTTCAAAAAGACATGACAGAAAATTGTTCACCAATTTTTTTTGAGAAATTATAACTTGATAGTTACCAAAACTAACTCCGAAGAAAATTTGTTCAGCTTTTGGTAACATGGATAAAGTTGTTGATGTTACAAGTTGAATTTTTTTTTTTTTTTTTTTTTACAGTTCATATATAAAGAATAAAAAAAAAATCAACATTTAGATGCTTCTAGATTGTTCAATACTTTTTCTCTCATGTGACCGATACAATATTTCTTTCAAGATAACACTTGATAGAATATTTCGTGATTCATGCCAATAATTAGAACGTTTTATAAATATATAAAGGATGAATTAACTCAAAAGTAAAATAAAAATTAAAAAAAAAAACTTGCCAATAATCAATATTTGATTAACAAACAAGAAAGTGTGGCTGATTAATAGTTCTTCCCAGTTTTCTTGTTAATCCAATATTGATTTATCTATGAGCATGTTTTTCAAAATTATCTTCATCTGTCACGTTTTAAAATTAATTCAGATATTTTCTTATTTTGATAATGATTTTAATGCAGAGGTTTTTATTTATAATATATTTGTATAAATCCAACAAACACAGGAAAAATTAGAAAATTCTTACTTTCAACTTATTTCAATAATGTGTTTTTTGTTTTTGTTTTCTCTCTCTCACTCTCTCTGCATGTTTAAGGATGGAAACAATTGAATGTAATCCAGTAATACAATAATTAACAGAATAAATAAAAATCTTTTTGTCTGAATTTATTTCTGAGAAAAGGAATTATCATTTACATGAAAGAATTTGAACTTGGTTTGGTTTGGCTGGGTTTTATGGCATAACAACCATAATTGGTTATTTAATGCCAAACCCTGTTTTTACATATATATCATTTGTAAACTCATTTTATAGATACATTTTTAAATAAGCTTTAGCTCATTCTTTTGTACACAGCTAAATGGTTTCAAGTATTTCTATCTAACACTAATATTTTTATCTACAATTTATCTTTTAATTGCACACAGGGAAGTGGTTACAAGTATTGCTATTTAACACAAATAATTCAATCAAACATCAATCACAGAGTTTTATTTCTAAAAATTCAATTTAGCCTAAGTCATTCATTTTCTCTCAGTTTAAATGTTAAACAATTCTATTTGACCTATAGATAGGACCCTGTTAGGTGCTACAACTCCTGACCTGATTGGACCTGGGAGCAATGGCAATGAAGGAGTACTCCACATTTCCCTGGAGCCTCACCATCAGATTGTTTAATGTCATATACAGGACACTGGTTGGGGGGGGGGGGTCTTACCTCTCTGCAGAGATGCAGTCAGTGTATTCTATGGCCTCAGCCAACTGGGCTGATTATGTTTGATTCAGTTTTATACAAAACTTGCTCGAAATCCTCTACCATCCCTGTAAAATACAGTGAAAATTTCATCTTTCCATCCAGAATGTAGAAAAATTTTAAATTCAGATCCCACGTGTCCACAATGTAGTAAATTGAAGACAAGTTCAATTACTAGTCCAGTCAGCTGGGGCTGTAAAATATACTGACTGCATTTCTGTAGAGAGGTAAAACACTTCCATCGAATATCCTGAATATGACATTAAACCGTCAGATGTCAAGGCTCCAGCCTTGGAGATTTGACAAATGTGGAGTACCTCTTCATTGCCATTGCACCCTGGTCCACTCTGACCCCGAGTGGTAGCACCTGATAAGGTACTATCTAATGGTCAAATAGAACAAACTGTGACTTTTATATAGCAATACTTGAAACCATTTAACTGTGTGTGAAAAAGACCACAGGATTGTTTAAGAATGTTATGTACAAAATTTTTACAAATCATATAAGTACTTAATGTGTATAAGATTTGGCATTAAATAACCTACAATGGTTGATATGCCATAAAACTAAACCAAACCATTTCTTCTAACTTTTTATACAAAGCTGGTAATATGATATTCCTGGTCAGGTCAGTTGTCTCTCTTCCAATCTCTCTTTTTCCTCTTCCCTTTCATTACTATATACCAGGTACATAAAAGAATGAGGATATTTGAACAATAATTTCCAAAGAAATGAATGTTTACTTGCCTTGAGAATTTTTTACTTTTACAAAAGATTTACTGTTTCCCTCAATAGAAAAACTGTAATTCTGCAAAGAAAAGAAGAAAACATTAAAAATAATTCCAAATGTGTACAGAAAGACTGTTAACTTTTTCCAGACTGCTTAAATATAGCCAAATAGAAATGTGCATTTGTAGAGAACCAAACTCAATATCGATTAACTGTAAGGCATTTCATCGCTGTAATCATTAGCAAGCTGTTTTCACTAATCAGAAGTAACAATTGATCTGTAAGTTCAGTATACACAGGATGCTCCATACTTATGGCCTTGTGTCAAATCTAAGCTATGCTTAGTAAATAACAATCAATTGGTTGTAGAGGAAAGTATACTATAGAATCAGCCAGAGTAACATGGTGTCTTGAATGATTAAAAAATTACTGATTGAATTTTGATACTGTGTCAATGTGGCATAGAGGAGAGTCCCTATAGCACAATGGTTAATGAGCTGAACTGCAGACTTGATGAGAGTTTGAATTCTAGTTGCACTATAACATTCACTTTTGGACTAATACCCTTAGGAAAGATATGAACCTGCTGATCCCACCCACAGCTATGGGTTAAATAGTATTACTACGGTTATGCAAGGATAAGTGTGGCATTAAATAAACCACAAATGTTACTATGTCATTAAAGAAAAAAACCCATACCAGTCAGGCATAGACTTCTGAATCCCTCAGTCTTGCAGGTTGCTGTTGACTGATGATAACTGGGTGAAATAGGTGAGTTAGGGCTGTTAAAGTTCAAGTCATTAGAAATTATCAGCAAGCCAAGTCTGTTTGGGACAAACTAAGCTTAGTAAATGATAACAAAGCCAGAAATATGAGCACTCAGTAAGAATCAATTTCACAAATGACATTATATTATCCTATTTACCAACCCCTCCGCTCGGGCAGGATATGACACAAGGTCAATTTTTAAGCGGAGTTTAACAGGTTTGAATTCAGAGTTTTCCTTCACCAAGGCTGAAGAACCTAGTCTATCCTACTATTTACCCATACCTGGAGGGAGAATAATTGGATTCATACCTTTCCCAAGGGTATTAGTGCAATATGAAATGCAATCAGTCTCGTCTAGGATTTGAACTTGCGTCGCCGTGTCCATTTCCTGCGACGATAACCATTACACCACGGGCACCACATGACATTATATTATGTGAAGTACCCATGTATTTTGTGCCAGTTGACAAACTGGATGACCATAAGTGATTTCGAGGATGAAATACACTGAGAACAACAAGGTCATGGTTTAGTGCCTTGTTAAGTTTATGTAGATAACTAGCATTTGCCCAGACAGCAAGTCTCTTTTCATCATGCCAGAGGAAGAGCAAAGGCCAATATAGTCGGGCCCAGTCCCAGCATCCTCAAAGCAGTAACCAATATGAGGTTAGACAGGCTAAGGAACTCCAGCTACTCATTTTGTATTCAGTTATCTTTCTTCTATATTGGTTGCTAGACAAGGTGAGAGTCCATCAGTAATCTTGTAAGTCACTTGCAAAGGTTATCACTTGATCCAAGTGACAAGAGAAATGGACAAGTATGCATTTATAATTAGGTTCTCACATTTTATTTGTGTCAAGAATTGATCTTGGTAAATTTCTTGTCTTTCATAGAAAGACATCGTTGTAACTTATAAGGAAAATACTGAAGCCCCTTAAAAAGAACCTTCAAAAATGTTAAACACCAAAAAAACATGTCTACTTTGTAGTATTTGAAAAGTTAAAACACAAACTTTGTCATTGCTCATTTCAATAAATAATAACCTCTAACTCCACTTGTCAATCATATACTTCAATAGTGGTCACATTACAAGACACAGAAAGAAGTCAGTGGATATTCTGATGACACCAAACAAAAAAACTATCAGAGCTAAAGAGTTAATTTGAGTTAATAACTCAAAGTTAAATTACATTCTACTGATAAGTTATTTCTCCTTCTCTGAAATGGAGAAAAAACAGAGAGAAAAGAATAAGCAAAGAAAAATAAATTCTCTTCATACCGCAATTATGTTTATGTTATAGTAAATCACTTTCAGTAATACTAAAATAATCTTCATTTCTTTGTTTACTCAAAACTGTTTCAAGAATGAAATAATTCCTATTGAATACCTGGATTCTTTTTTCTTTTCTTTGAAGATCTGAGATTTACTATGTTCCTGATTTCATATATTTGATATAATTCCTAATATAACTTTTTGGTGGCCCAGTCAGCTGGGGCTGCAGAATACACCAACTGCATCTCTGCAGTGGAGTAAAACTCTCCCAACGAGTGTCCTGGATACAACACTAAGCTATCTGATGGTGAGGTTCTAGTAATGCTGGAGATTTGAGGAATGTGGAGTACCTCTTTATTGCCATTGCTCCCCGGTCCATCTGGACCAGAGTGGTAGCACCTGATAGGGTCCCATCAATGGGTTAAATAGAACTAAACAGTGTAATAATACTAAACTGAATTGTTTGAAATAGAACTGTTTATATGCATAAAAATGGATTTGGTATTAAATAATCTACAATGGTTAATATGCCATAGAACCAAACCTTAGTAGTAAACAATTTTTAGAAGCTATCAAAAGTTACATAACTCCAGAGGAAATATATATACTCTGGAGAAGGATAAATAAAAAAAAAAATTTTTAAGCTAGAGGGAACACAAAAAGGATTAAATTACACAAGCAGCACAAACAGTAAGTTGGCAACCAGAAGGCTCCCTTTTCAATAGCTACTACACCAAGGTGTAGGGAGGGTGATACTCCTTTCCCTGGATTGATCCACTTTGCCTTTGATACATACCTTATATTGCTGAGTGTTAAGCAAGGAGGTATCAAGTACCATTTTTAAAGTCTTTGGTATGACGCAACCTGGGATTGAACCCCAGTCTCCCGGACCATTGGCAAACACTCTACCCACTAGGCCAATTATCTCCAAAAATGTCTTTGATCCCAGGGGCATCATCTAACAATCAGGATTTTTGGACCAAAGCATCTAATAAGCCTGGACAACCCAACAATATTTCCTATATCCACCAGGTTTTGTTGATTTTTTTTCCTGTTACAGAGTGCAGCTTCTACCTAATGTTGGAGTCACTTAATTTGTTTCCTCTTTTTTAATGACAAGCAATTTTAGTCAGGCATTTCAGAAATTGGCGACATTAGCATTCAACTTCATTAGGGATAGGTATAAAGATTATCAAATTTGGCTAGCAGATTATAATTAAGTCTGATTCTCACTGGGGTAGAAGTCACTGTTCTAATGTGTAGAATAACAACAATAACACTCACCAGCCCAGGGTCCCAACCAGCACCCAGTTGACAGACAAAAATAAAATGTGCTTTCCCAACCAGCCAGGCCGTGTCCTGTTCACTGCATCACATTGAATTGTTGAGTTTTGGTAAATATAAAGTCAGCACTCAGTCCCATAACAAGTTGTATTACATTTTGAAGTGAGCCTGAACTCTGAGGAATGAGAGATTTTTATGGTCACTGGGGCATTCCATTGCATTCATGTGGTTAAGTCTGTTCCCTAGATAGTGAGTGGTTGTTAGTCCAAGTATGGACATATTTGTGCGTATATATATATATATATATATATATATATATATATATACACACACACACACACCAATAGTGGATGCTAGTTGGGACCCTGCGCCAGTGAGTGCTATTGTTGTTGTTATTCTACACATTAGACCAGTCACTTCTATAATTGAGTACCTGATTCTTCTGGCTTCGTGCCAAACTAGGCAAAGTTTATAGAATGGCTTCATTAGGAAATATATCGACGATGTTGCTCTTTATACTACTTGTACATTGCTCTTATTTGGAGGGGCTCATAGAGCATCGTTTTAGGAAAAAGACCTGGCAACGTAAGTTCAAATCCTAAATAAGACTGTATGCTTTTTCAATAGCACTCATAACCTTTTCAAAGGTATGCATCTGTTTTCCAGCTATGGATAAATAGTAAGTCAGACTAAGCTCTTAAACCTTTGTATGACAACCAGTCTAGAAGGAAAATTCTGAATTCAAACCAAAGGGGCTCTCTTCTCCTTAGTCTAACTTCTTTGAGAGCTCCTTCTCCACCTCTAGGTTCTCTGTAATGTCTGAAGGAAGAATACAATGTTTGGTCAGGGATGGTGAACAGATGGAAACTTTAAAATCATTAAGGAATTCCCATAAAAAGGGTTATACTTTTTTAAAAAAACATCCAGTATAATCACACACAAATTCTTTATCTTGCATATCTTTTTTTTCTAATTTTTACTTTTTATTTATCTATTTCTATTTTTTAAACTGCTCAATATTGGGTTCAGGATTTATTATATTGTGTTCTTTAATATTATATTAACCAGACTGACTTATTAGAAAATAAACACTATGATAGTCATAAGTGATGAATATCTACATGGAATGCTCAGGCCTTGATAGGTTTACCGGTATAGAAGGAAAATTCTGAATTAGAAATTTGAGGAACACAGTTCAGATAATTTGTAGTAGACAAGGGCACTGTTATTTCCTTATCAGCTTATTCAAAACCTGTGGCTGACATTACTACACAAGATTTCACAATGATAAACAAAGTAGCAGTAAATCTAAAAATAATAAAAATTGTAAGCCCCTTCATGACTGATTGCCTCTAACAAACTTGCCAAAATAAAAAGATTATTAGGATGGAAGATTCTTTCACATCTCTGATACTTAGATTTAACACCCACAGATTTTTGTTTCAATCACCAGAACCTTCAGAAACAAAAAAATTTGAAAATGATCTTTCAAATTTTTTTTCAGGAAAAACATCATATTTTTTTAAATATGGAATCAAAAATTTACCTTTCTGTTGAGCAGTAGTCAAAAAAAATGAAGATGATTAACTTTTTGTTGATAATTTTAAAATAAATCTGTTTTTTTTATAACTTCTTT
Organism: Sepioteuthis lessoniana; assembly: GCA_963585895.1. NCBI lineage: Eukaryota > Metazoa > Mollusca > Cephalopoda > Myopsida > Loliginidae > Sepioteuthis > Sepioteuthis lessoniana. Next base: position 59,957,301 of record OY757907.1, read on the forward strand.
GGTGAAATGTAATTATTTTCAAAATATATCAATATATACCCAACCTCTCTGCAAAAACAGGATGCAATACAGTTTTTTTTTTCATTCAAGCAGCGTTTAACAGGTTTGAATTCTGTTTTCCTTCTCCAAGATCAGTTGGCATACCAAGATTAAAGAACTGAGTGTGACCTGCTATTTACCCATAGCTACAGGAAGAGTAATTGGATTGTCTATTTCCTATGATGTTAACTATTGAACCACAGGCACCTCCTTTATTTATAATCATAAGATTTACAACTTGACTTTCCATCTACTTAGTTTATCGTCATGAAATCTTGTGTAGTAATATCAGCCACAGGTTTTGAACAAGCTGAAAAGGAAATAACAGTGCACTTGTCTACCACAAATTCTCTGAACTATGTTCATCAAATTTCTAATTCAGAATTTTCCTACTTTTATACCAGTCAACCTATCAAGGCTAGAGTGTTCTATCTAGATATTCATCACTTATATACATTTTATCTAGCTTACTATTTTACCAATAGTTGGAGAAGAGTAGGATTTATATCTTTCCTAGGGGTATTAGGATTAAGTGAAACAACTTTATCCAATATTCTAGGATTAAGTGAAACACAACCTTATCCAATATTCGAACTTGGCTTGCTGAGTCCTTTTTTCTTTTTTTTGCCATGTTTGAGGTTTTGGAAGTCTAGTCGAAGTGGAATCAACCTATTGAGAGGGTAGTAAAATTATTTAACATGCAAAATAAAGTGCTGGATGTTCACCAATCAGACATCAGCAAAATACTGCACTTTTACACTTCAAACTTAGTCTCTTTTGTATTCATCAAATCTCACCACTTCACAGAGGCTTATCTTGCATCCTTTTTTTCTTCTGGTTTCTATGTGCCGGTAGCAGAGAGAGCACACCTTCTGTTCTTCGAGGTAAGATTGTTCGTGGCATTACTATTACATGCCAATAACCATTATGCTAACCATTCCTCTTTTATCGTATAATCTGATTTCTCTGTTTCTGTTTTGCCATACCACAGCATAGTGAGATTTCTGCTATTGCAATAGTGGTAAATTACACTAACTTAGATGATAAAGCAATTTGTGACAAAATAATGCACAGTCTGTGTTTGTGCTCCCTCAGATAGTTATCTCTTTCAAGAAAGTATAACAATTAAAAGCTAATTATAGAGTACTTCCCTTTATTTGCAATTATATTCTATTTATAGAATTCATATTATGACTCAAAGTTAAAATACAAGTAAAAGAGTACTTACCAATGGCCGCTCAGGTATATGTGTATCCTTTTCTTTGCGAGGCCCAGGTTTCTGTTGATATCTTGTGAATATGTCTCGTCCTATTCGATTGGCCTTCCATTTTTCATCACAACTACTAGACATGGAATGAAGCAGCCACGTAGTGAGCAGCTTCTCGTGGCCACCCAGACAAACAACACATTGACCTGCAAAAGAACAAACAAACTCAAAATACTTCATGCATTTTTAAAAATTTTTTGTCATTCTCTGTTTTTTGGTGGCTCATAATATTCTAATTATAACTCACCACAGTTCTAGTTGTTCATTCATTTTTTACTGAAGATAATCAGGAGAAAAGTTTTTGTGAAAAAATTGGTTTTTTAAAGTTGATATGCTATAAGTGAAACAATGAAAAATAAACTATTGCTGTAGCATATCCATTCATTAATCTTTATATATATAAGTAAAAGTAAAGTTAGCGACCATAGTCGAGGGTGACCCGAAGGCTCCCTTTTCGATAGCTACTACACCAAGGTGTAGGGGAGGGCACTACTCCATTCCCTGGATTGCTCCACTTTACCCTTGAACCGTACCTTATAATGCTGAGTGTTAAGCAAGGTGCTATCAAGTTCCATTTTTAAAGTCTTTGGTATGACTCGACCTGGGATTGAACCCAGGTCTCCCGGGCCATTGGCGAACACTCTAACCGCTGGGCCAATGTATATATATATATATAATGATCAGCTGTCCAGAAACCAGAGACTGAGCTCTCTATTTGGGAAGTATATATTAAGCATAGGAGGGGTCTGCTTCAAATTAACTGTTTGTTGGTTTATTTAGGTATTTATATCACCCCACATCTTTCTATCCTTTTTCAAAGCAGTACTATTCAGTTTGATGTTAAATCCATTTGGGGTCAGTGTTTGAAGTACACTTTTGATGTTATTTAAAAAATTTGAGTTAGATCATATCATCATAATGTTGTGCTGCCAGCATGGATATCCCTGACCCTCTCTCGCCACTCCTCCCCATCGTTCATCGCCTCCGGCAGGTCTTCAGAACTACATCCTGTATCCTCACAGAGCTGCTGTATGTATGTTCGAGCTGGTCATTCTGCTTTTGTTCAGCCATATGTGGAAGTCCACAGGAATACATCACTTATGAGCTCATCCCTGCTTCTCTAGCAGTGTCCTGCATGTCTGGTTCGTCTAACTTGGATAATTTTCGTGATGGGAGGCAAGTGGCCATATAGTTGGTGCTTTGTGGGGTGTTGCCTCCAGGACTTGTTCAATATTGCTTGCAGCATTCTTGTGTAATTGCCGTCTAGCTTTTTCTCCAGCTGTTTAGTTAACGTCCAAGTAGTGCATCCATATAGCAGTATCGATACGACCACTGCTTGGAAGAAGCTGCGTTTCATTTTATCGGTCAGGTCTGACTTCCATATGATCGATAGCTCATCGATAGCTGTCCATGCCTTCGTTAGCCATGTGTCAATGTCTTTTTCGGTTGATGAGACACTGCTTCCTAGGTAGGTGAACTTGTCTACCAGTTCCAGAGAGCTTCCATCTCATGTGGAAATGTCGCCTGTTTGATTAAAGCACATGTATTCAGTTTTGTGTGCATTGACATGGAGGCCAATGCCTGCAGCAGCTTGTTCCAAACTATGCAGTAGTGTTTCGGCTTGGTTGGGTGTATTTACCAGAATCGCTATGTCATCGGCGTAGTTGGCGCCGGTAATTATTTTTTGCGGGGTACCTTCTGCTTCTTTTTTTTTGTCAGCTCGAAGCCGTTTTCTTTTATTTTATCAATCGATGTTCTAAGCACGTAGTCTAGACAGATGATAAAGAGGTATGGGGCTAGCATATCCCCTTGTAGTACTCCTGCAACAATGTCGAAGTACCGGGCCACTGACCTAATGAGTAGAGTGTTCGCCAATGGTCCGGGAAACCGGCGTTCAATCCCAGGTCGAGTCATACCAAAGACTCAAAAAAATGGTACTTGATGCTGCCTTGTTTAACACTCAGCATTATAAGGTATGGATTAAGGGTAAAGTGGAGTAATCCAGGGAAAGGAGTAGTGCCCTTCCCTACACCTCGGTGTAGTAGCTATTGAAAAGGTCACCAACTATAGATCATATAGCTTCAAGTAATTATTATTAATACTAATAAAATGGAGATTATGAGTCTATCTGTAACCAAAACATCACCATCAATGTCACAATTCCCTTTATTATCTGCATCACATTCTCCAAGATTTTATTTCTTCTTAAATTTCAAATTATTGATACTGTCAGCCTTATTGGTATTTATCTGACACCAGGCTGTTTTATAGTGTGTGTGTGGGGAAAGCTCATATTTTGAAACCCATGTGGGGCAGGGACAAAAATTCTTGGCTCCCATCAGCATTCCCTTAATGGGGTGCCTCAGGTACCAAGCAATGAACTTAGTTCTGGAAGACAGCCACCTGAAGCAAAGGGTTTATCGATATCAGGCACCCAGCACAAATCCCAGGCGGCCTTGATCAGGTCAGACCAGCCAAACAGCAAATCGATGCTAACAGACCAAAAGCTGAAAGACTTATCTACATACAAATAATGTACAATTATATACAGCCAAATAGCAGTTTACAGTAGAAACAGGAAGGCTAATTTACATATTGATCAATAAAGTTTAATCTTGGTAAATACTTGCTTGCTATTATTAATTTCTGTTTAGTTATATTCTAATAAATATGAGTAAAAATTCTGTCAAAACATCTTAAAAGAAATAACTGTAATTTTATTCTTTACAGTCAAATTTAGTTAAATAAAATAGTTAAAAATTTAGCAATGAAATCCAGAAGCATTCCAGCAGTTCTATTCTTTGATTATATGCCTTGTTTCAAGTAACTTTTTCTTTCTTTTTTTAATTGTATATCAACCTTCATCGGTTATTTAATGTCAAAGTCATCCTTGTAGAAAAATAGTCATAGTTTTATTTAACCTATAGATCTGAGTGATCTATGGATTAGGATAAGGAAGTTCTTACTTTTCCCAAGGGTAGTAGTTTGAAAGTTAAAGTGATAGTGCGACTGGATTTTAAATTAACTTACTAAGATGCATCAGTCCAGAGCATTAGGGCTGTTTCAAATTAGTTTCACATAAAAATTCAATTTTAAATGATATCAAATGCAATTTTTTATTAATATTTTTGGGGTTTTTCTTTTCCCTCTATTGATATTTATACACACTAAAAATGAAAAAATAACCATAATTTTGTTCTCTGTATAATTTAAATAGCTAAATTAAGAAAAATTATACAGAAATTAATTAGAACAAAAGTAAATGTAATTGTTTTATATGCATTCTTTTTTAGCTTTATTAGTCATTTGATTGGTTGGTAGGGTTTTATAGCATATCAACCTTTCAAGGTTATTTGATGCCAAATCTATTTTTATACAAATAATCAATTCTATTTCAAACAATTCAGTTTATCATAAGTATTCAGTTTAAATGTCAAAAACTGTTCTATTTCAAGCAATTCAATTTAGCATAAGTACACAGTTTAATTCTATTTGACCCATAGATAGGACCCTATCAGGTGGTACCACTCTAGGCTAAAGTGGACATAGGAGCGATGGCAATGGAGGAGTACTCAGCATTCCCCAAAGCGGCAGCATTACTGGAACCTCACCATCAGATTGTTTAGAGTCATATCTGGGACACTCATTGGGAGAGGTTTTACCTCTCAGCAGATGTGCAGTCGGTATATTCTACAGCCCTAGCCAACCAGGCAATTTGTCATTTGAATTTTAAATGTTTTACGATATAAAATCTTAAATACCTGCACCAAGAAGGTGGATATTTTTGCTAGTACTAATAGTTTATACACAATTAAATGGTATGAAATAATTTCCAATGTAATAATAATTTGTAAGCACACATTTATATAAGTAAGTAAAGTTGGCGACCATACTCAAGGGTGACTTGAAAGCTCCCTTTTCAATAGCTACTACACCGAGGTGTAAGGGAGGGTGCTACTCCTTTCACTGGATTTCTCCACTTTACCCTTGATACATACCTAATAATTCTGAGTGTTAAACAAGGAAGTATCAAGTTCTATTTTTAAGTCTTTGGTATGACTAGACCTGGGATTGAAACCTGGTCTCCCAGGCCTTTGGCGAACAGTCTACCCACTAGGCCAATGAGAGTTTCAAGTATTTGTATCAAACATTAATAATTTTCAAATAGCTGGAACCCTAACAGGTACTATCACTCCGGTTCAGGGTGGACCTGGGAATAATGTTAATGAAAGAGTACTTCAGACTCCCAAGAACTGGAACCAGTTATATGATTATCCCGATCCAATACTAATCTATACACAGTTATATGGTTTCAAGTAACTGATAATAATAATCCTTAGTAAATAATTACAGCTTCCAAATTCAAACAATTTACCCTTATATGGTATCAAATGTTCCAATCAAATAATTTTCAAATAGGTACTACCACTCTGAGTCAGAGTGGACCTGAGAGTAATGGCAATGAAGGAGTGACAACACCCTCACCAGATTTTTAGAACTGGAGATTCCCTTTGAGATGCAATTTAGTGTCTCATATCCAGGATGTTTCTTTGGAGGTATGGGTGAGGGGATCTTACCCATCTGCAAGTGATGCAGTTGCTTTATTTTAAACTCAGCCAAAAGGGCAGTTATTACTCCTGTGCATTTCCAGACACATGTAAAAACCTTATCAAGTTGACGTAGTGACTTAGATTAGCTCTGAAAAGTCAAGGATAATGTATTAATGCCAGGCATTATATGAAGGAAAGAAGACAGAACATGTCAATAAAGATTGAAGTCTGCAAGCGGTAGAAATAGCAAGACATTGAATATAACAATCATATAATTTGTCTTCTTCTTTTGGAAGCTGCACACATCATAGAGGCAAGGTATAAAATAGATGACATGAACAGCAAATGAAGAACTTTGCAGAGAAATGGCTGGAGGCATTTGCAGACGAGGGATGCAATTAGAGATGAAAACTTCTCCTTTCTTGCAACATTTTGAAAGTAAAACCTACTTAAAATTCTGTAAATGGAACAAAATAAAATTCAGTAAAGACTGATAAAGATAAGAAAATGTGAATTCACTTTTGTAAAGGAATTGTTTTTTTTTGTTTTTTCGGTTTTCGTTTTCTGGCAAACGTAGACAGTCTTTTTGCTTGATATAAGCTAAATGAGCAACCAAAAAAAAACAAAAAAAAAAACAAAGTTTTCAGTGGACTGGGCTTTGACCATTAAAATAAGAGAATCTTTCTATGATTCACCAAATGTCTCTCTCTTTTTGGTTTTGCCTTGTATTTTTTTTTTTTTTTTGGTTATACTTTGTTTGTCTGTCTGTCTGTCTTACACAACATTATTCGAGAACAGTTCGATCAATGGATACCAAATTTTCTGTGATTACTAATAGAATCCATGTTTTTAGCAGATTAATTTTTTAAAATTCCAAATATTCTTAGGTCTTCAGCAAAGGGTTTCAAGTTGGCCAACTGTAGTCAAGGACAACCCAAAGGCTCCATTCTTCAAAGCTACTACAACATAATGTAGGAAAGGGTGCTACTCCTTTACCTGTATTACTCTGCTTACCCTTAATCCATACTTTATAATGCTGAATGTTAAAGCAAGGAGGCATCAAGTTCAATTTCTGTGAGTCTTTGGTATGACTTGACTCGGGATTGAACCCTGGTCTCCTGGACAAGCACTTCAACCATTATACCAATGGGCCAATTAACGGTTAGTGTTTACCAATGGTTTGGGGAAACAAGGGTTCAATTCCAAGTTTTATTTATAGCATGTCAACCCTTATTGAGTTATGGTTACTTTCTTTTCTTTTTTTCTGTCTGTCTTGCTTAGACTGCACAACTCAAAATCAATTTGAGCTATACAAATTTTCTGTGATTATTAATAGAATCTAGGATCATGTTTTTAGCATATTAGTTTTCAAAATTCCAAATACTTTTATATAGCAAAGAGTTTGATTTACAATCTATGGATTACAAAAATTCTCCTTGTTTGTTCCTCGGTTTTACAGTATGTTTAACACTTGTTGAGTTATTCAATGTTTAGGACACACTTTTTTTTTTAATCTCTCAATTAAAACATTTTGATCTTTTTCTTTATAATATTGGATTTAATTCGAAATTGGTCGGGTGGGCAGAGTGTTCATCAATGGCCTGGGAGACCAAGGTTCGATCCCAGGTCAATCATACCAATGACTCAAAAAAATGGTACTTGATAACTCCTTGCTTTACACTCAGTATTATAAGGTATATACCAAGGGTAAAGTGGAGCAATCCAGGGAAAAGAGTAGTGGCCTACCCTGTAGTAGCTATTGAAAAGGGAGCCTTCTGGTTGTCCTCGACTATGGTTGCTAACTTTATTTACTTTCTCTTAAAACATAAATTATATACTACCTCTGAAAAAATCATGGAATTTAATACACAAAAATGATGTTCACCTTGGGTTATATATATAGCATATTAGTACTAGTTTTCAGTTGGCTTTTTTGTATATAAATCTCCTTTTATTTAGCCAATTTTTAATATTTTTTTCACAAACATTGAGTCTCTTTCAACCTATTTGTTTTGATGTTCATTTTCAAGGCATATTGCTTTGATGTCTTTAAAGGTCTACAAGTATGTTTTCCATTTTTAACCACCCCATTTCTTTTATACTTGCACCAAATTTTATACACAGCCATGAAACTTTAATTTCGCTGATTCTGCCAGAGGATGGTATTCTACTGTTCAAACAAAGACAAAAAGAGGTCGAGAATGGGTTTCCGGATGGTCTATGTCACACCCTATGCTACCCCTAGTGGACATGACAATTCTCTATGTATAACTGAATCAGTCCTGCCTCGAATGATTTGGTTTGGTATTGTTTTGTTTTATGGCACATCAACCATTGTAGGTTATTGTTGTATAGTGGCTCGCATCATCATCTTCATCATGTCGCGCTGGTAGCACGGATATCCCTGACCCTCTCTCGCCACTCCTCCCTATCGTTCATCGCCCTAGGCAGGTCTTCAGGACAACATCCCGTATTCTCACATAGCTGCTGAATGTATGTTCGTGCTGGTCATCCTGCTTTTTCCCGGCCATGTGTGGGGGTCCATAAGAGTACATCTCTTATGAGTTCGTCCCTGCTTCTCCAGCAGTGTCCTGCATGTCTGGTTCATCTAACTTGAATAGTTTTCATGATAGGAGGCAGGTGGCCGTACAGTTGGTGTCTTGTGGGGTGTTGCCGCCAGGACTTGTTCAAGATTGCATGCAGCATTCTTGTGTAATTGCCGTCAAGCTTCTTCTCCAGCCGTTTTGTTAACGTCCATGTAGTGCACCTGTATAGCAGTATCGATGTGACCACTGCCTGGAAGAAACTGCGTTTCATTTTATCGGTTAGGTCTGATTTCCATATAATCGATAGCCTATTGATAGCTGTCCATGCTTTCGTTAACCTCGTGTCAATGCCCTTTTCGGTTGATTCGACGCTGCTTCCTAGGTAAGTGAATTTGTCTACTAGTTTAAGAGGGGTTCCGTGCCAACAGGCTCGCATCATGGAAGTATAAAAAAACACTGTGTCTCTTCAGCATGCAGAAAGAGAAGCAGAGAGACAGCTTTGAAAGGACGTCGGTCAGTAGTAGACCAACTTCAGATGTAACACCAACAGCGCAAGACTTGTATTACTAGATGCACAGTGTATCTTTTCCTTACCATGATACAACAGTTATTAATACCAGATCCATTTTTATATATGTAAAGAGTTCTATTTCAAACGATTCAGTTTAGCATAAGTAGAGTTCAGTTTTACTTGACCCATAGATAGGATTCTATCAGGCGCTTCCACTCCATACCAGAGTGAACCTTGGAGCGATGGCAATGAAGGAGTACTCTGGATTCCCCAAAGCTCCAGCATTACTAGAACCTCACCATCAGATTGTTTAGTGTCATATCCAGGATGAAAGACTTGTTGGGAGGAGGTCTTACCCTATTCTACAGCCCTAGCCGACCATGCAACATCTTGAGTTTCATGATCTTTTCTTTTGTTTCATTTGAGAGTCCTTCGTTGGAGCCATGTTTTCTTTCAATTAGTTATATCCATCTACTTTAAGGATTGTCTTTTAATTGTAGATCAATATGTATATCCAGCCTTCTGATAATATTCATCTTAGGAATACAAATTACAAGATCATTCTATTATTTTCCCACTAATAGTGAGTTATTGTGAGAATTAATTTTTATTTATTGCGCATTTTTGTCCTCATCTTGGTAGTTTTTTTTGGGGGGGGGTTCTTCTTTCACTACATTTCGGCCAAATTTCACCTCTGGCCTTCTTCAGGTGATTTGGCCGAAACGTAGTGAAAGAAGAAACAACACAAAAAAAAAACACAAACTACCAAGATGAGGACAAAAAGTCTGCAATAAATAAAAATTAATTCTCAGATTAAGAAGCCTCATCTCAAAATGATTCCAATTAAAGACAAGTATAGTGAGTTATTCTATTATATTTTCCTCTGCATGGTTTCAAAAAAACTCTACCATTAATTTAGATGATTTAATTTAAGGAATATTTTATGAAGCCAGAAGGTTTTGCTATTAAAGAAAAAATTATTTGTGTCTTGTCTTTTATTAGCTTTTTCATTCAGTAGTAAATAAACTAAGGTAAATATACTCTGTGTGTCAATTCTATAATTTTTAAAAAAATAGTACTAAAATTCTCATTATATTTGATTGGTTGGTTGGTTGGTTGATTTACAACCCTTTCAAGGTTATTTAATGATGAATTGTTATTTTGATAAAAGTTTCAAACAATTAACAGTTTAGTTCTATTTGACCCATAGATAGGACCCTATCATGTGCTACCACTCCGGGTCAGAGTAGACCTGAGAGTGATGGTAATGAAGAGGATACTCTGCATTGCCCAAAGCTCCAGCATTACTGAAGTCCCACCATCAGATTACTTAATGTCATATCTAGGACACTCATTGAGGGTATCTTACCCCTCCGCAGAGATGCAGTCAGTGTATTCTACAGCCCCAGCCAACTGGGTTATCATTACATTTGTTTGTTGGTTTTTACTGCATGTAAACCCTAGTTGGGTTATTCAATGGACAAGTCAGGCTTTCTTCAAAGCAATTATATAGTTTCAAGTAACTATTCTTAATAATAATTATATAATTTCATTGGCCCAATGAGTAGAGTGTTCGCCAATAGTCCAGGAGACCAGGGTTCAATCCCCTGTCAAGTCATACCAAAAACTTTAAAAATGGTATTTGATGTCGCCTTGCTTAACACTCAGCATTATAAGGTATGTATCAAGGGTAAGATGGAGCAATCCAAGGAATGGAATAGTGCCCTCCCCTACACCTTGGTGTAGTAGCTATTGAAAAGAGAGCCTTCAGGTCGCCAACTTTTCTTTATATGATTTCAAGTAACTTCCAATATGAAAATTATCTGTTTGCACACATTTTTTCAAGTATTTGTATTTGATACTAATAATCTTCAAACAAATTTAGCTGACCCTAAATGGTACTCTAACAGGTACTATCACTTTGGGAGTAATGACAATAAATTCCCCAGAGCTCAAGAACTTAACCCACACCACTAAATACAGTTTAATATCATACCCAAGCCACTTCTATTGGAGGAAAGATCTTCCCTCTGCAAGTGATGCAGTTGGCATATTCTTATCCCTACCAACAAGACTATCCTTGCGTGTATATATTTACCAACCCAAACACAAGCAGGATGTGACATATGGTCAATTTTTAAGCAAAGAAATTAATTTTCCTTCTCTAAGACTGGTTGTCATACCAAGGTTAAAGAGCCCAGTTTGTCTTACAATTTGCCCCACAGTAGGAGTAAGAATAGTTGGATTCATACCTTTCCCAAGGGTACTAGCACTATGTGAAATGCAACAAACCTCGTCCATGATTTGAACTCAGGTTTTCATGTCCATTTCCAACCACAGTAACCATTAGATCACAGGCACCTTCAATTACTGTGTGTATGTGGGTAAAGAAATATCCATACAAAAATGAAAAGCAAATTGTATAAAAACTAGAAATAATTAAAATCTCATCTTCCTATCATTTTATGTATCATTTATAGAGAAGACAAAATCAAGAAAAACTTCACATACATATGCATTTCAAGAAATGTTTGTTTCTAATTACTCATTTCAAGTAATGTTTGTTTCTAATTACTTTTAGCTATATATATATATATATATATATATATATATATATATATATATATATATATAATCTGGATAATTTTGTGAGTAGGATGACAATATACAAAGTTGATTGGATCCAATATCCCTGCAATCATTAGTCAATAAACAGTTTGAAAAGCAGGAAAACATAATCAATAAAAAAAAATCTTTGCCTTTTTTATGTTCTGCATGAATAACAATTTAGCATGTTAACAATTCAGCCAATTAAGAAATAAAAAGAAACATATCAATTAAATCCAATTCTAACCAAAAGAAAGAAAAAAAACACATGTCCACCATTTTGTTTCCTTTAAAAAGAAAACCTTTTTCAGATGGTAAATATATCCCATACTTTAATTTACATTTTTTTTTTATGATAGCAATGAAAGATCTTTTGAAATCAGTAAAGACAAATATTAGAATGAGTCAAAAGTTTTGCAATATTTTGGTAGTATGTGCTAGTATGTAGCAAATATATCACATGACCAAAGTAGTTCAAGCCATCAATGATACCTGCTGTAGTTGGTACTAGCATGATAGTTAGAGCACTGAAACATTGACACATTTACTCCATGTATGATTTTGAAATTCATACAGATGAATGTGCAACGTAAAGTTCAAACTGGGTTATTATGCTATGAATTCAACCAAAAATATTTGTTGTGCAGAAGGTGAAGGGTCAGTTGATTACAGTAACAAGATGGTTCAAGGAATTTTGTTTCAGTTGCAAAAACTTCAATGATCAGGTCAAGTAGGCCTAAAATTATGGATTCTGAAATCATACATTTTCATGACATTGGCAAAAGTATTTGGAACTGCAGCCTTTTGCCTCATGTTACCAATTCATATTGCAAAACTTTTGACTTTGCCAAGTAAATAAATAAAAAAAAGGGATTATACAACTATGATGAAACTTGTGTGTGTCTCTTGGAGGATCACTACAAAGAATTCCAGATACATGATATGTTGCATGGATGCTGACATGAAATTGATGGTTGAAGGTTGAGCTTTCAAGTCAGATGGTGAAATGTGATTTCTGATAAATCAAAAAAAACATTTAAGCACTTCATAAGAGGACAAAGCCAGAATTTTTTTTTCACTTGGCTAGCTATATGATCACATTTCAACATTAAATATGTATTTAGACAACCCTTCCACCATGAGCAGGATGCAACACAAGGTCAAATTTTAAACAGAGTACAACTGGTTTGGAGTTTTCTTTCTCCTAGACTGGTTGTATTACCAAAGTTGAAGAGCCCCATCAGCACTACTGTTAATCTAAAGATGGCAGGAGAATATTTGGATTCATACCTCTCACAAGACAATTAGTGCTTGGTGAAATGGAAACAACCTTGTTAAGGACTTGAACTCAGCACAGTAAATCCTGTCCCTAAAGCGATAACCATTATGCCAGGAAATCATTAAATAACCCAAAGGGATTGCCCGGTTGGCTGGGGCTGTAAAAACACACTGACTACACCTCTGCAGAGGGATAAGACTGCACCAACGAGTGTCCTAGATGTGACACTAAGCAATCTGATGGTGAGGTTCCAGTGATATTGGAGCTTTGGGAAATGCGGAGTCCCCCCACTTCATTGCCATTGCTCCCAGGTCCAATCTGGCCTGATGTGGTAGCACCTGATAGGGTCCTATCTATGGGTCAAATAGAACTAAACTGCATACTTATGCTCAACTGAATTGTTCGAAATAGAACATTTTTTAACATTAAACTGTGGGTAAACAAAAACTATACTTATACTAAACTAAATTGTTTGATTTAGAATTGTTTGACTAAAATAAATAACTTGAAATAGAAATGTTTTTGACAATTAAGTTAAATAGATTTGGCATTAAATAACCTTCAAAGATTGATGCACCATAAAACTCAAACAAAGAAACAATAATCTGGTGGGAGTCAAAGCAAAATCTTTCTTGCATAGCCTTGAGTAGGCAGCAAGAGGCATTAGTCTCTGAAATTTTAATCAAGACAGCACCATCCCTTCATTAAATGGCAAACCTCATCGACTGAAAACAGTGTCAACATAGGCAGAGGTCAAGCATGGATACTGGTGACTGGTTATCAACCATATGAAAATGTGATCTCTCTGAAAGAATAAAATGGAAATTCTTCCAAGCTGTAGCCATGTGAGTACTGCTGTATGGCTGCACCACTTGAATTCTAACGAATTGGCTGGAGAAACAGCAAGATGATCACTACCAAATGATGCTGTGTGCTGTGCAGAACCCCGCCATAAAAAAACAACAAAGTTGTCAGGAAAGGGGTTGTTTTTGTTTTTTGGGGTTTTTTTGAGGGGCAGTTATGCAAGAAGCTGGTAGTCACATCAGCCAAGAAATTTGAGGTAACAATTATTTCAGTCTTACTACTGCTTTGTAAAAATGATTGTTTCTTTTACACATCATTTTTTTCTTTATTGTGTGTATAATATATATATAAGTAAAAAGTAAAGCTGGCAATCGTAGTCAAGGATGACCCGAAGGCTTCCTTTTTGATAGCTACTACACCAAGGTGTAGGAGAGGGTGCTACTCCTTTCCCTGGATTGCTCCACTTTAACCTTGATCCTTTACTTATAATGCTGAGTGTTAAGCAAGGTAGCATCAAGTACCATTCTTTAAGTCTTTGGTATGACTCGATTGAACCCAGGTCTCCCAGGGCATTGGCAAACACTCTAACCATTATGCCAGAAGCCAGCTTGTTTCAAGTAAGAAGATTAATCTCTTATGCAGTTATAGAGTTTAATTTGGTCAACTGCAGCATTATCATCAAGGCATATTAACAGCATGGATTCCCTTGACTCAGTCTCTCTCACCATCTATCCCTATTTTCAGGTCTTCTAGATGGTATTCAGTGTCTGCAAAGAGTTGGTTACAGTGAGTTTTTGCTAACCAGCCAACACTGGTGTGTCTATGTGAAGAAGTACAAAGGAGAATGTCACTTATGAGTGCATTCTTACTTCTCCAACAGTGCCCAGCATGTCTTGTTCATTTTACTTGGATGGTTGGTAAGATGAGAGGTAAATGGCCATACAACTGCTGTTTTGGAGAGTGCTGCTTCTAGCATTTGTTTAAAACAGTCTGTAGGATCCTTGTGTAGTTCCTGTCTAGCTTTTTCTGAAGACATTTTGTTAGTCCAATACCTTATATATAGATATATATAGGCATACCTTACATGCTATCAAATATGCTGGTAAAAAAAAAACAAAAAAAACTAAAATATCTGGAATAATTTCTGTCCATATAAAAATTTCTTGCTGATAATTTTTCTGAATGAAAAATAAAGTAGAATTGCAATTTTTTAAAATGATTTAAAAATGGCATTTAATTGATTTCCTTAAACATCTATAATGATATTAACATGACTTCACACTTTTATACAAGATTGGACAGACGGGGGACATCTCCACTCTAGAAGGAACCCCTCTTAAACTAGTAGACAAATTCACGTACCTAGGAAGCAGCGTCGAATCAACCGAAAAGGACACCGAAACGAGGCTAACGAAAGCATGGACAGCTATCAATAGGCTATCGACTATATGGAAATCAGACCTAACCGATAAAATGAAACGCAGTTTCTTCCAGGCAGCGGTCACATCGATACTGCTATATGGATGCACTACATGGACGCTAACAAAACGGCTGGAGAAGAAACTAGATGGCAATTACACAAGAATGCTGCGTGCAATCCTCAACAAGTCCTGGCAGCAACACCCCACAAGACACCAACTGTACGGCCACCTGCTCCCTATCACGAAAACTATTCAAGTTAGGCGAACCAGACATGCAGGACATTGCTGGAGAAGCAGAGATGAACTCATAAGAGATGTACTCTTATGGATCCCCACACACGGCCGCGCAAAAGCAGGACGACCAGCACGAATGTACATTCAGCAGCTATATGAGGATACAGGTTGTTGTCCTGAAGACCTACCTAGGGCGATGAACGATAGGGAGGAGTGGCGAGAGAGGGTCAGGGATATCCGTGCTGCCAGCACGATATGATGATGATGATGATGATATTCTGTGAAAGATTTTTTCAAGTCAAATTTATTCCAATGGATTTAAATATAGTATAAAAATGTAGTATATATTATCCTAACCAAAAATAAATATTTTAAATATATTCAAGGCTGAAATGTTATATTGCTCATTGGCAGAAACCTAATTAGAGAAAGCACTTATTTTTTCAAACTTTTGACAAGACATTTTAGGGATATTTTGAAAGCTTTGCAGTACTGCCAAATATAGTAATCTAATAACAGACTTAGATTTTGGGTCTATTTGTTTAATGGCATATCAACCTTGCATAGATTATTCAATGCTAACATCTGATACAAGTAATCTGCACAAAATTATATAACTAATCTTATTTGATAATCATTTGCACATTCGCCAATGGTCTGGGAGACCAGGGTTCAATCCCAGGTTGAATCATACTAAAGAGACAAAGAATTGTACTTGATGCTAACTTGCTTAACACTCAACATTATAAGGTAAGGATCAAGGTAAAGTGGAGCAATCCAAGGAATGGAGAAGTACCCTCCCCTACACCTCGATGTAGTAGGTATTGAAAATCGACTAAGGTCGCCAACTTTACTTACTTTTACTTACCAATAATTTTCAGATAATTAAATTTATTTAAAAGCATATTAATCCTTTATGGGTTATTTAATGTCAAAACTTGGTACAAGTAATCTGCTCACAATTATGATTTAAAGTATTCCTAATCTAATATAAATAATTTGGTTTCAAATAACAATACCAATTTAATAATTATCTGTTTGCATATAGTTAAGTGGTTTCAATATTTCTATTTTATACAAATAATTTCCAAGCAAATCTATATGGAACTCTGACCTGGAGTAATAGTACCTGTGAGAGTAATGGCAATGGAAGGGGACTCTACACTCTCCAGAGCAGTAGAACTGGAGTCTCAATACCAGATGCAGTCTATCATACATATGCAGAGATACAATAAATAGCATATAGAGAATTGTCAAGTCTGTAGAGAAGAGGAAAATCTCGTATTTTGTTTTGGCGCGCAATTTAATTCAACACTGAATTTCACCCAATCAGGATGACATATCCAATTCAGCCCGGACCTTCATTTCTGGCTAGCAAAACGGGTGAGCGGCCAAACACACTCTCTTCAGCTTTAGGCGGCGACCAGAACAGACGTGTCTCTGGTCGTCCCTGATTAGCGATGCTTTTTAGCTAAACAAGCCACCCAGTGGGGACAACTCACTGTGGCTTTAACACTAGCAGCCGCAACATGGACACTCAACGAGGGAACCATCTAATTTATGGATTCTTTACGAGGAATCCCAGTGGAACATAAATTAGAAACATTCAGCATGCCTTCCACAGGCACCACTTTTTGTCACCCCAAAAATTTACTATGTCGATCCGAGTGCCACTCCGCTCTCGACACACAAAACTACACGGTGACCTTGAATACTTCCCTCACACGTCCAACGACACGCTGCCATCTCAACATCCCGCTAAGCTATCGCGTCTCCAAAACTAACAAGCCTAAACACCACGAGTCTTGCAGCACCAAGAACAAACCAAATATTCAAAGCTGCAAATAAAAAACTTTCGCTGTTGTGAGTGTGTTGTTAAAGCAAAGTTTCGTAATTCATTTGTGTGCCTAAAAAACAATAGTGTAATCCCTCAAAACTGCTCTAAGTCCATTAGGGATAGCATAGGGTGTGACATAGACCATCCGGAAACCCATTCTCAACCTCTTTTTGTCCTTGTTTGAACAGAAGAGATATTGTCTGAGACCCTGCCATAGAACAGTAAAGTCTCATAGCAATATTAGCCACACTAGTCAAATAAGATTTTTTCCATTTTGAATTCCTTCTACATACCGCTTGTTCATGGAATATGTCAGTATATGTATTTTTTTTTCATACTCTTATAAGTATAAAAAAGGGTTAAATGTGAAAACGAGTTTTGTGTTCAATGTTATTGTACCATGGATGTACTAAAGTTAAAAATGGTCTTTGGTGAGTAGGGACTCTACTAAATATTTTCACAGCTTCCAAGTGCTCTTTTTTTTTCTTTCTTTCAAAACGTTTTAATGTTTAACTAATTATTGCTCATAAAAAAATTTGGTAAGCTTGATTTAAATAATTAAAAGTCAACTATCTATAAGGCATAGGCAAAAGTTTCCAACGTATTTTAACTGATTTTCAGTAGTGCACTTGGTTACAAGTTTTTATAAAGGTTTGTCATGGAAAACTTTTCCACACAATACCCGGTGTTTCAAAAAATTCAAGATCATTTGAGATGTATGGGGTGTTTCAGAAAACTTGATATCATTTCGTAAACAAATAACTTGACCAATTCTCGTTCAAAAGATCTAAAATTTTAGCAGCATGGGTAGAAACAATTCAAAACAACTATATTTCATGTTTCCATGATTTCTCTTTTCCAGTGAATGGCATTTTTAATTCTAAAAAAGATTTTTTAAAATTAAACGTAGAATTCTGATTTGTTTCAACACTTGCCGTTAAAATCTGAGATCATTTGAAAAAGAATTGGTCAAGTTATTCGATTGCGAAATGTTATCGAGTTTTCTGAAACAGCCGGTACATATGTGGAATATAGCGCAAAGAAAAAGAGTGTAAGGGAGGCAACTGCGTTTTGGCTAAAAGTGATTAAGACAGCTGAACGGTGTTACCAAGCCTTTTATTTTCTTCTATAAACTACTGCGAGTTTATTTATTTATTTATTTTAAATAGTAATAATTCAGTAAAATGCACTTAATCTTGAATTTTTATTTGGTTTCAAAATATTCCAATGAACTTCCATAAAACGAGGTTACTAAAAAAATACAATGTACCAAATTCCATTTGTTGTCGGACTTAGCATCAAATGGTGGAGCAATTTTTTAAAAAACCTCACCCGCCTATCGTTGTTCATCTTTCAAGCAAGATACAGAGTAATGAGGCTGAAAACATTTTTGCCTTTCTGTTTTTTTTGTTTTCATGGTAATTTTTTTTTTTTTTTTTGTCTTCTACTTGGCTTTGAATAATAATTTGATTTTCTTTAACCAAAAAAGAATTTCATTTTTATTTTTTATTTTTCTTTAACCACCCCCCGACCTACCGAACGTTTACAGAGCACAGAAACTTCCGTTTTATTTATGGTCGACAAATTATCAGTTAATATTAATAAAGAAAAAATAAAATGATAAAATGACAAGTAAAATGACCGTGTCTGTTGGGTGCCTCATAAACTTATACACACATGACAGACTACTGTCAAGGCTGATAATGAGAGCAACAACCTTCAAATATTACAAAATCGAAAAATTAGGAATATTTATAAAGATTAACCTAATTCAGCTTAAGGCTATAGGTGTGGGGGCGCCTAGTGAGAACTGAAACCACTACACAATGGCCTGTTAAACTTGCTCTAATCATCTCATGACGAAGCAACTCACAAAATCAGTTAATATTTATAAAGAAAAGAGAGTGAGTGTCGAGAAATGGTACTCAGTGAAGATAGTATAAAAAGGCAAATAAAATGACCTTATCTCTTGGGCACATTGCAGACTTATAAGTATGTATTTACCCAACATCTCTGCTATGGACAGGATGTGACACAAGGGCAATTTTCAAGCAGAGTACAATTGAGGTGAATTCAGTTTTCTTCCCCAAAACTTGTAGCCTAACCAAAATTAAAGAACCCAGTCTACCCTACTATTTTACACATAGACATCTGTTCTCCCCCTTTCACAAGGGTAATAGCACAAAGTGAAATGCAAACTGCCTATTCCAGGATTTGAACTCTGGACACAGATGTTATTTCCTCTGACTCTTTCATTAAACATGCCTTTAAAAAATTTATGTACATGACAGACCACTGTCAAAGGTAACAATGAAAGCAGCAGCCTCTTCTAACAGCAACCTGCATGTTGGAAAATTAGGGCTGGTTGGGTTTTATGGCATATCAACCCTTATAGGTTATCTAATTCCAAATCATGTTCTCTCACACACACACACACACACATATATATATATATCATCCGCAGACAAACTGTTTCATTGTATCACAACTCTTCAGAGTGGGTAGACACCCTAGGAACCAATAATTGAAAAGACCAAATCAAATTGTTTTTAAAGTGAATTACTTTAAAAAAATATCAAGAATATTTGATGCTATTGGATTTTACGTTTTGAATTCATCATGGTTCTCATGAAACTTCTAGTGATGCTAGGCATGAAAAACAATGTCATTATTTGAATAAGATCTTCATAGTTCTTGAATGCCTCATCTGGTTAACAGTCAAACTTTAAAAATGATTTCCCAGGTTGAATCATTTCTATACTCAGATAAACAAGGGACACCTGAAGAAGGCCAGAGGATACAGCAGCCAAAACATGTTTCTACTAACAACCATAAAGATGAGGACAACAGTAAAAAAATCACAACCAAAATAATACAAATGATTCTATTTGTCACGGTTAATGGAAATGAAGAGGTACTCAACATTCCCCAAAGCTCCAGGACTGCAGCCTCACCATCAGCTGGTTTAGTATCATATCCAGGATACCTGGAGGGGTGTTAACTCTCAGTAGAGATGCTGTAGGCATATTCTACAGCTTGAACCAACTAGGCTAAGGAAAATTGGAGGTAATCATGAGAATTAACTTGATTCAGCATAAGGCAACAGGTGTGGGGCACCTAGTGTTGGGAATTTACGAATCTAATAAGACATACCTTTTCAAGTGCAGATATTCATCTTCATATATTTCAGGCAGGATACTCAACTTAATCAACAAAGTAAAAACATGAGGACAACTTTTTAAAACACATTTTTTTTAATTTTTTTTTTTATTTACAGTGAGTAACTATAAACTAGGAGCAGATAACCTGACCCTTATTCAAAGTGGGACTACTCTGACCTGACAATTACAATCATCAGTAGTTCTATCAAGTACTGACTAAAGGGATAATTTCCACACCAAGCACTACACAATAGCTAGCTAAACTTGCTCCTTAACCAATACCTCATGGCAAAGTACCTGAGATTTGTTAATCATAAAGATTTACTAAATAAACTTGGATAAAATAAAAAGAACTAATAAAAATGTACAAATATCTTCTTCTAGGACTCATTAAGGATTTTAAACTTAAGCTTGAAATGACGCATCCCTCTCTTTCCTTTTTTATGTATTTATTTATTTTCCAAATTAGGATAATAAAGTGGATAATGATTGCATGCTACTGAGAATATATTATATACATATATGTACCCATCCTATCAACTGAGGCAGTAGAATACATCAAATGCACCCTTGCAGATAAGTAAGAATCCAATGATGGGTCCCTTGAGTATGACATGAAACTGAATCTGATCGTGAAGCTCCAGTTCTGCCCCCTACTCTCAGGTTCACTCTGACCTGATTTGGCAGTACCTGTTAGTCTCATTAATGGGTCAAATAGAACCGTTCAATCATTTACTAAGGAATATTAGTTATTTAAAGTCGAATCATTTACTAAGGAATATTAGTTATTTAAAGTCGAACAGCTGTGTAAAAATTGTTCATATTAGATAGAAACATTTGATAAATAGAATTACTATAGTTAAATAGCAATACTTGAAACTATTTAACTGTGTACTAACAACTGATTAATATGAAATAGAATTATTAGTCTTAGAAAGTAATACTTAACCATTTGTGTGCAAACAACAGTCACCTATAAACTATTCACTTACAAATAAAAATACCTCCCATCACGAAAACTATCCAAGTTAGACAAACCAGACATGAAGGACACTGCTGGAGAAACAGGGACGAGCTCATAAGTGATGTACTCCAATGGACCCCCACATATGGCCAGGCAAAAGCAGGACAACCAGCTCAAACATACATTCAGCAGCTATGTGAGGATATGGGATGTAGCCCTGAAGACCTGCCAGAACGATAGGGAGAAGTAGCGATAGAGGGCCAGGGATATCCGTACTAGCGGCACGACATGATGAGATATATATATATAAACAGGATTGAACATTAAAAACCCAAGAGGGTTGATATCCTATAAAATACCAACCAACCAAAATATATGTATATCAGCTGAAATAGCCATCTACTACAGGTAAGAGGTAAAAACTTGCATCACAGTTGGTTATGATGACAGTAAAATGAGTGCATAATGAAAAGTTCCCGATCAGATAGATACTGCAAGATGCACAGACAAATATCAAAAATCCATTTCATTTATTTTATTAGCATAATGGTTGTCATCATAATAGATGGAATCAACAATCCAACTTCAAATCCTGGATGAGGTTGTGTGTGTGTGTGTGTGTGTGTGTGTGTTTCCTTTCATGCTAATGCTCTGAGGAAAGGCATGAATCCATCTGCCCTTGTAGCATAGTGGCTAACATGCTGGACTGCAACATAATGGTAAGCAAATTCAAACTCCAGCCACGCTATAACATTCACTTTCTCTGGGGAAAGACATGAATTCCCTTATTCCTCAGCTACGGGGTTAAATGTACTGCCACTGCTCTTCTTCAAGGATGGCTTTGGCATTAAATAACCCAGAAAGGTTGATATGCCATTAAAAAGACCAAACCCTCTGTTCTCCTTCAAGCTGTTGGTAAATATGAGACTTATTAATTTTTTGTTCAGATTATTAGGCTCAACTAAGGATTAATGCAACAATTATTTTAGATCTCCAACTTGAAGAATTATTTTTAAACATAATTAGTAATGTTTCATTATATGAGAATAATTATTTTGATAAGACAATTTGTTTGTCTTTTGATGTTTGGAAACTTAAATTCTGTACAGATACATATTGCAGCAACATGGCTTTGCACTGATTATAATTTACTTTTAGAGATTCTCTTTCTTTTCTCATAGACAACAACATTTTTTATGTAAAACATTTCCACACAGTTTAGTAAGTACATCAACCTGTTTGGCCATCTGCAGAGGACAAACAGACAGACAAACTCTTTTTAATTATAAATATAGACCTGCTTGTCTGTCTCATGTACAGAGGGTCAAACTATTCCAAATTATTAATATAGACCTGTTTGACCCTCTGTATGTGAGACAGACAAACTATTCCAAATTATTCATATAAACTTGTTTGGCTATCTGGAGAGGACAGACAAACTATTCCTAATCATTAATATAGACAGACAGTCCTTTACCAAAGAACTTTATTTAACGAAATTGTTTCTTTTTTTTTCCATTACCTTGCCACTTGTACTTTTCCTCTCTTTTGCTAACAGCATTCTGTCTATGGCTGACTCTTAACCAGCACGCACGCATGCACACACACACACACATATATATATATATATACACAAACACACACAGAATGAGAATTCAGACACACAGAAAATATATATCATGTATATAAAACTGTCATGTATTTATCAGCCAGTTCAACTAGGTTTCTATGGTAACCATGATTTCATCATCCCATCCTCCAATGGATTTAGATAATGTCATACTGCCACATTGCAGTCACATGACCAAAAATAACGTAACTGTGATTTCAACTAAGCTTTTCTGATTTTCTCCTCAAGTTTTATTTATTAATCTTAATCCAGCCAGTTCGTTCCCTAACTTTGTTCATACTGATTTGAAAGGAGAAGAGTAAGAACAACACGCTGCTATATAACATGGTAGGCAACTAATTTAACAAGTGATAGAAAATACAAATATCTGCATCACTCTAACTGCAGTGGTGTCCATCTCAAAAGCCTCCACTTCTACTTGGGATATGAGCTGCAATAATTGTCATGTGGGGGGGTGGGTATAGGAGCGGGGCAGGAAGGAATGGTCATTGTGGTAGGATGAACTGTTGCTGGGGATATAGTGTAAGATGTTAGAGAAAAAAACAGAGAGATTGAAGAGATAAAAGAAAGAATAAAGAGAGGTGAGAGAGAGTGAAAAAAGAAAGAGAGAATGAGAAAAAAAGAGATATATAATAATAAAAGACAAGCAATTTAAAGAGCTACCAGAAAATAGAGGATGAGACTTTTTAAAAAATAAAAGGAAGTAAAAGTAATGAAAGAATGTGGCAAACCTTATGGCTGAGGATTTGAGGTAAATTTGTTCCACAACAATTTATCTAAGATTATAATTCTTTCAAAATATTTTCTTTACAAAGGGAATTTATTTATAGAAATAACAAAAGAACTATTCTTTTAAGTTTAGAAATATTAAAGAATTTAAATCAAATTGTTTAAATGAAAAGATTAATTCTAAGATATTTGTTGAATTGCAATTAATATTAAACATTTGTCAACGAATATAATTTCAACACAAAAGTTTCTTTTTTTAAAGCTTAGACATATATACTAGTTTAAATAAGGACGTTAACTTTTATCCCCCCAACACTACCATATTTGCTAAATTAATTTCATATACTCTTGTAGTGTGAACAAGAATGTTCTTGCTAAAGAAAAAGGTTCTGTAGAAGAAAAATCTTATTTGCAAGTATATGGTATGTTTTGTTGGGGATTATAATAGTTATTTACTTAGCAAGAATTTTGCTTTATTCATTATGGCTTGTCCACAAGTGAATGTGTTTTTGCCGTTATTTTTATGCATGTGTAGTAGCAAACTGTAATTGACTTATATAACAGATTGGTAGACTTAGACAATGAAGATAGCAACAAGCCTAATTCCTAATTTACACTAAAAGCTATTTTGGGAAGATCTAAAACTTATTTAATAGTTTAAATAAAGGACATTAACTTTTATTCTCTCCAACACTACCATATTTGTTAAATTAATTCTATATACTCTTGGAGATGAATGACTGTAGAAAAACTCACTAGACCCAGTGGCTGAGATAGTTATGTCAATTTCTCAATTGCACCTGTGTTAGGGTTTCAAGCACAGGTAAAATACTGATTTTCAAGGTAAGTTTAATCTTTTGACTTGTAAAGTTAGCACAACACAATTTTTCTGCACCTATTTGGCCTTATGCCAAACTAGACTGAGCTTAGAGTGAATATTAAAAAAAAAAGTGTTGAATAAGTAGTAAAGAGAGTTAAACAATGAAAATGAAAAAGTGATTGAGAGAAGAGAAAAAGGGGAGATAATGATGAAAGTGACATTGAGAAGTTGAAAGGGTTTTGACTAAATAGGTGGGGGATATGATTACTTGAGGGCATAGCTGGATTAAAGTAAGCAGAAACAACAGTAGCAGATGTGTTAGAAGGGAAAGAAAGGAAAGTCTTTATATGCAATCATAAAATAAAATTGTATCTGAATGAATCAGTTCTTGAAAATGAATAAGGATTAAGGAAATAACTCACCCTTAGATACAAATCTTACATACTATATATTACTAAAATTCATATTATTTTTGGGTGTCTCTTATATATACGAGAGAGACGTAACTAAACTAATAAAATCCAGATATAACCTTGAGATTTTTACTTGAATAAATTTAATAAGGCTCTAATTTAAAAGAATAAGATTTTTTCAGTCCAATTTGTAATTCATAATTTTTCTTCATTTACAGTTGCATTCAATGTCATCTAAATTCTCAGTATAACAGCAATAATAATGAAATACTAATCAGAATCTTTCACTCCTTCTTAAATAGAAGCATCAGTATCATCATAGACAGCTGTAACATTAGAAACTATTTTCTTAAATAGTTGAAAATGAATGAGAATTAAAGAAATAAATCAACCTTAGATACAAGTTTTACTCAATATCTATATATTACAAAAATTCCCATTATTTCTCTCTCTCTCTCTCTCTCTCTATATATATATATATATATATACACACACACACAGAGTGAAAGATTACATACAGTTATAGGATTCTTTTTTGAACCTGAGTCAATGAAGAGTTTATACAATTAAAATGATTATAAAGTTACATTTTTTGTATCATATATAATTAGAAACCTTAAATCTTAAACTGACTTTGGGAATTTCCCTATCATATAATGGCTAAAGTGCTGGACTACAGCCTTGAAGTAAGTGAATTCAAATTCTATGAATTCACTTTTGGACAAATACTCTCGGTTGAAATACAGCTATAGGTTAAATAGTACCACAACTGTTCTTCTGAAAGAATAGCTTTAGCATTAAATAACCTATGAAGGTTGATATGCCATTAAACAAAGAAATCAAACCATAACTGATTTTGGTGTGGTGGTCATACTTTTAAAACCAACTGACTCAATATTCACTGTAAATATTTCTAAATCTTTAAGTGTCAGTGAAGATTGGAATCACAATTGATACCTTACAGTCTGGATCTCTTAACCAGCAGAGATGAGTACTTTATTATTCAATCTAGAATTGGAGAAGAGTATCTGTACCCATACCAAGCTTCAGTAATGGATTTCCAGTGTAAAACTGAACTAAATGAAGAAATGGCTTTGGAAATAAAGTTAACAATTGTTTTTTTTTTTATTATTATTACTTTCAGAATTATCTCAAAGTGAGAAATAAGTTGTTATATAGAATATGTGTGCTCTTTAGAGAATCAAAATGTTATTCCTCGACTGAGGATCAGCCTAGTATCTCAGTACTCTGTCAAGAATTAAAGTACTTGTACTTAGCCTTATATATATATATTATACAACAGTGACATATCTGTTACTATGCAATTATCTGACCAAGAACTTATTCTGATGATCATATAGACAAGAAATTGAGTTACCAAGTGCCACTGACTCTAGGTCTACACAATTCAAACATAGATCTACAAATGCTCTATCACTGATATTGAGCACTCTTTATTCATAAATATAGGTTGGTCGGTTTTAAGGCGTATCAACCCATTTCAGGTCCTTTAACACCGAATTACACCATTTTCATAAAAAATTATATCTTTGGTTTGATGGCACATCAACCATTGTAGGTTATTTAATGCTAAATCTATTTTTATACATATAAACAGTTCTATTAAAAATAATTCCATTTAGTATAAGAATAGTTTTTGTTTACACATAGTTAGATGTCAAAACAGTTCTATTTTAAACAATTCAGTTTAGCATAAGTACACAGTTTAGTCCTATTCGACCCAATCAGATGTTACCACTCCTGGCCAGAGTGAATCTGGGAGTGATAGCAATAAAGGGATACTCTGCATTCCCCAAACCTCCAGCATTACTGGAGCCACACCAGATTATATATATATATATATATATATAGTCGGAGTTAGGCTTCCTGATGATCCGATAAGGTGAAACTTTAGTAGAAGATTTCCGACTCGCGATTTAAGTTAATTTTATAATTGGCTCCACTCGTGTTGAGCACTATTGTAATTGTAGCATTGCAGGATTCGCGGAAGGTTTTAGTTTTGACCAACTGACTGCGTATCCTTTGATTTTTTTCAAGGGGTCTGACGAGGTTGGCATTTTCTTTCTTTTTGACCTATAATATTTTTTCTTTTTCCCCCGGGCGGTGATTCGAGATACTTTTATCTCTAGTTCCTGGCGGGGGTTTTTTCTTTTTTTTCTGGTACTGTGAATGCTGGTAGATATTAGATTAGTAAATATATATATATATATATATGACTGGGCCATATAAATATAGCAAATTACATTACATTTGATATATTAAATTAAAAAGGGATGAGGACATGGTTTTAATGAGTCATGAAATCAATGACAAGATATCTTTTCAAAGAATTAGATGTGTGATTTCAGAAGAGAGGAGGAGTGGGGGAATTTACAGGATATTATGACAAATCCTAAATTAATTCCAGTCTAAGAGTAAGCTCTATCTGCCTACAAAAGGATGCATGCTTCCACAGTAACTACAATAGCTTCTAGGATGTTCAAATGATTCCTCATCCAAACTTTCTGCAAGACAGAAACAGTCATCAGAATAATGCACACTACAACTATTTAAACTCATCAAATGGTCGCCTATGAGCTAGTAAATGTTTGGATAGGTGTCCTTGGGTTGGTTTATGTATATAGCTAAGTACATGTTGGGCGATTCTCACCTCTAATCTTAGAATGGCTTGACCTACATAGTCAGCTTTGCACTGACACTTAAACTGACATATGACAAAATTCTTCTGCAAGGGAGGGACAATATTCTGATGAAAAGAAGGGAATGTACTCTTAGTACTGAAAATTACACGTACCATAGTGGAATAACAGCAATGTGTTATAGCCAATCAGAACTTTTCCGTGACATTTTGACTGATAGATTCAATCCATGGAATTTCTATATTTAAACCATATATATGTGTGTGTGTGTGTGTGTGTGTGTGGAAACTGTGACTTTTCATGTTTGTTTTTTTGTTCAGCTGTAACTTCTTTTCAGATAAAAGTGTATTACCCATGCTCTATGAGTGCGGTATATATATGCTCTGCCTAACTTAATATTTCCAAGTTAATGTTGGAGAACAGTTCAAGATGAAGTGCTTGTGTACCATGTATGTCACTTGCCTGCTTATTTACAAGTGGGGTTGTTCATATGTAAACAAGAGTCATTTGTTATTAATCTTCCATATATGTTACATGTTATGGATAGAGAAAAAAAGAAAACATAAAATTTTTCATCATTTAATATTAATAAGCTGACTTACTCAGATTTTTACAAATGAAAATTGGAAAATTTAGATTTGAAAACTTGAGGGGGTGTTGGGGGGTCAATAAATTATTCAATAGGGAGACAAAAGTTGGGATATTGAGAAATAAAAATAACAAACAAAAATCAAAATTTGCAAAACTCTAATTATTTGTGTGTAACACATACTCTTGACTTAGTGGAAAAAAAATTCTTTTGTATATGACATATGGTCAGATATAGGATAAATAGCATCACTACCATTCTTCTAAAATGATGGCTATGGCATTAAATAAACTAAGGTTGATGTGTCATTAAACAAAGAAACTAACATATGATATGCACTGTTTTGAAAAATTTGTTGCTGCAAAACTTCAACATTGGTTCAAATTTTTATTGATTTTCACTAAATAAAAATAAGATTTTAAATATTCTAAAATAACCTCTGAGTGTGTGTGTATATATATATATATATATATATATATATATATATATATATATATATGCGTGTGTGTGTGTGTGTGTGTGTATGTATACACCGACACACACACAGCTTGTTTTTTCTATTTGTTTATTGTATATGCCTAAGGGTGGATAAGGGATCAAGAAATCCATGAGTGGGGGGGGGGCAACAGGCTAAAGTTTGATGACCTCTTCTAAATGAAATAGGATTCTTCAAAATTATTCATGATATTTATATAACAAGGAAAGACTTGAGGGTATATCATGTTTAAAGAGGGACAACAGCATCAGTTTCTTGCTAGCTTGTTCAAGATACACAAAAAAAAGTAAATTTCAAATAAAACCTAGGAAATATCAAGGTTAAAGACCAAATATATCATGCAATGCTGGAAGGGAACAGCTGAGACTACAATAAACTGAGTTTTGTAAAGAAAGAAGCTACTGTAAGCAAGAACAATTTAACAGATGAATATACATTTTTTTTCTTTTTTGTTACGATTTCTGAGATAAAGAATAATCCTTTACTATACACTGATGCACTCAAACCAAAGTTCTATTTTTAGTTGTTGGTCACAGTGTTACAACCATTCAACAAATTGTTTCTATTGTTTCAGCAGTCCATGATGATACTGATGCTTCTATTTAAGAAGGAGTGAAGGATTCTGATTAGTATTTCATCATTATTGTTGTTATACTGAGAATTTGGATGACAAAAAAAAAAATAAGCATTTCATGCAAATCCAGATGATAAAAAATTATGAATTACAAATTGGACTGGAAATATTTTATTCTTTCTGTTAAAGCCCTAATAAATTTATTTAAGTAAAAATCTTGAGGTTATATCTGGATTTTTTTAGTCTAGTTTCGTCTCTCTCATAGATATAAGAGACACCCAAAAATAATATGAATTTTAGTAATATATAGTATGTAAGATTTGTATCAAAGGGTGAGTTATTTCCCTAATTCTTATTCATTTTCAAGAACTGAATCATTCAGATACAATTTTATTTTATGATTGCATATAAAGACTTTCCTTTCTTTCCCTTCTAACACATCTGCTACTGTTGTTTCTGCTTACTTTAATCCAGCTATGCCCTCAAGTAATCATATCCCCCACCTATTTAGTCAAAACCCTTTCAACTTCTCAATGTCACTTTCATCATTATCTCCCCTTTTTCTCTTCTCTCAATCACTTTTTCATTTTCATTGTTTAACTCTCTTTACTACTTATTCAACACTTTTTTTTTTAATATTCACTCTAAGCTCAGTCTAGTTTGGCATAAGGCCAAATAGGTGCAGAAAAATTGTGTTGTGCTAACTTTACAAGTCAAAAGATTAAACTTACCTTGAAAATCAGTATTTTACCTGTGCTTGAAACCCAAACACAGGTGCAATTGAGAAATTGACATAACTATCTCAGCCACTGGGTCTAGTGAGTTTTTCTACAGTCCTTCATCTACAAGAGTATATATAGAATTAATTTAACAAATATGGTAGTGTTGGAGAGAATAAAAGTTAATGTCCTTTATTTAAACTATTAAATAAGTTTTAGATCCTCCAAAAATAGCTTTGAGTGTCTTTAAGTCAACCAATGTATTTTATAAGTCAATTACAGTTTGTTACTACACATGCATAAAAATAACGGCAAAAACACATTCACTTGTGGACAAGCCATAATAAATAAAGCAAAATTCTTGCTGAGTAAATAACTTAATTATAATCCCCAACAAAACATACCATATACTTGCAAATAAGATTTTTCTTCTACAGAACCTTTTTCTCTAGCAAGAACATTTTCGTTCACACACAAGAAACTTTTCTTTTGAAATTTAAACATTCATCCATTTCCTCATGGATGATAAATTTTCCTTTTGTAATTGTAGCAGAAAATTTTTCAACTTCTTTGGATTACTCAATCACCCTTTTTCTATTTCTTCCTTTGTTCATTCACCTGCCACTCTCAATTCCACATTATACATATAATAATCAAGAACCTTTCACATCATACTGTGGATACATTATCACCTGAAATCTGATATTTATACTGAGAGTGGCAGAAATATAGAGTGTCTCAAAATACCTGGGCCTCTGTGACTGTTAATAACTCTACTATTAATAATGTTGTGTTCTTTTATGTTTCAGATTTGAAAATAGTATACAATAACAACTATTAATCCTCGATCACAATGCCTTGGATAGAAGTGGAAAAAATATTGTTGGAAGGGAAACAAAGGAAAGTCTTTATATGCAAATATAAAATAAGAATGATTCAGTTTTTGAAAATGAATGAGAATTAGGGAAATAAAATCAACGTGAGATAAAAATCTTGCGTACTATATATAACTAAAAAATATTATTTGCATCACTACTTATTAGAAGACAAAATTCCTCAAAACTGTTTCAAAATAGATGTAAACCATTAATATGATAATGATTTATTACTGAGCCAAGAAACTCAAAAAAAAGATTGCATACCCTGAAAGCTGATATAATAACAATTAAAAAAAAATTGATTGGATGTCTCTCACACAAGGGATGCATTTTTTACAGGATGTGTTCCAAATGACTGCTATTGCACTTGTTACCATAATGAATCATTAAGATATTAATGGGTTGTTTCTATTTTGACACACACTGAACCTCCCATATTTTAAACTGGCACATATTGTAATATAATTATCGATTTTAATTAATTTTTTTATTTTAGTGATAAATAGTGTGCTGGTTAATAACTTTGAGCTTGAAGCTACAAGTTTTCAAATTGGAATGGTCAAGAGCGGATGAACTGTGGTCATATCCACATGTAACTCTGCCTGTGAAAATAAAGTGTGAACAGATTTCTTTTTTTTTTAATCAGCAGTAAGCAAAGTATCAAAATAAACATTTAGATATGATGTCAGCTGATATTAGAATGACATGACTGGAAAGTTATGATTACATGTTATTGTCAGATTGATTAAGAGAATAATCAGTAGAATCGATATACAGAGTTCATCAGTTGGGGCAGTTGATGAGTTAGTTGTTTGGTCAATCAGTTAGAGTTCCATTCAGAGACAGGCATCCTTTATTCTATTCTTTTTCATTTGATGATGACTACTGTGAATGTTGCAGATCATAATAAATTTGGCCCATTCAGCTGGGACTGTAGAATACACTGACTGCATCGCTGTAGAGGATTAAGACTCCTCCCAAAATGTCCTGAATATGACACTAAACAACCAGGAGCTTTGGGCAATGCAGAGTTACCCCTTTATTGATATCATTCCCAGATCCACTCTGGCACAGAGTGGTAGCAACTGACAGGGTCCTATTTATGGGTTAAATAGAACTAAACAGTGTACTTATGCTAAACTGAATTGTTTGAAATAAAACTGTTTATAAGCATAAAAATGGATTTGCAAATAAATAACCTACAATGGTTGATGTGCCACCAAACCAAAGTATCTTGTAGTTGTGTTTATGACAACTTTCATATTTGGTACAGCAGTGTTACAATATGAGATGCAAGTAAACTTAGGCGAGTGGCAATGGTAGCTCTATTTAACTTATGTATAACTTTTTTTTTTTTAAATTCCCAAACATGATCTATTAGAATTACGGTTTGGAAAGGCCATGTTTTTAAAAGTTGACAAAAAGACAGTCTGCTGTTCAATCTCTTACATTTGTCTCACAATCTGGACATTTTCTGGAAATCAACCACTTTGAGGTCTTCTAGGTGGTTTTCTTTTAATCAATGAATCTGTGGTTCTGATACTTTCAACCCATATCAGAAGTGGTTTTCTATCCAGAACTGCATCATTCTGATGTAACATAAAATGAGCACAAAAAGCTCTTTATTTAGCTATTACAGATTCATCAGTCTTAAAAAAAAACAAACATTGCATCAGCAAATACACAGTGGGCAATGGTTTATACCATGATCATATCAGGTAAAAAACAAAACGGTAAAACATTAAGCTAGATGGAGCTACCATTACCACTTGCACCCTGTATGTGCATACTTACCTATGTACACATCTGTATAAATACAATTATTACAAGACCTAGAGGTGTAATGGTTATTATTGTAGGGAATGGACACAGTGTGCCAAGTTCAAATCCTGGACACGGCTGTTTGCATTTCATATAGTGCTAATAAACTTGGTAAAGGCAAGTATCCAATTATTCTCCCTCTACCTATGGACAAATAGTAGAGCTGATTGGACTCTTGAACTTTGGTTAGACAACTAGTCTAGGAGAAGGAGAACACTGTATTCAAACCTGTTAAACTCTGCTTATCCTGCTCATGGGGGAGTATAGTTGGGTAAATACATACAGAACCTTGAACAGTTAGTAAACTTAGTTTTTATGAATTATAGGTGATGTATTTGGTTAGAGTGTTCACCAATGGCCTGGGAGACTTGGGTTCAATCCCAGGTCGAGTCATACCAAAGACTCAAAAAATGGTACTTGATGCCTCCTTGTTTAACACTCAGCATTATAAGGTATGGATCAAGGGTAAAGTGGAACAATCCAGGGAAAGGAGTAGCGCCCTCTCCTACACCTTGGTGTAGTAGCTATTGAAAAGTCACCTTTGACTACGGTCACCAACTTTATTTACTTATTTATCATGGTGAAGACTTGTGTAGGACCAACCACAATTTTAGAATGAAGAACGGTGCAAAACTGTGCCCTAAATTCTCTTGATCAATACTTACCAGGTTTGGAATTCAGAATGTTTCCTTCTCCTTGACTGGTTACCTTACAAAGGCAAAAGAGCACAGTCTGCTCTACTATTTAAGGTGAATTGAATTTCGATTGGTTTAAAGAAAATTATATTATATAATATATATATATATATACTAAATACTACTAGAAATAATTATCAGTTGATTCAGTGAAATACAGGGGATTTATTTATAATAGTGAAGGCTTTTATAGAACTAGACACTTTTCAAATATGAATAAATCACTTATAATTCATTAACTAAACTAATGACCTGTTAGGTATGTTAGTTTACTTTTCTTTAAATTGATCAAAATTTGATCACAATATTTTTCCTTGAATGTGTTTCAATGAGATGTATCTCTGCCTTTAAAAAAGCACAAGTCCTATAATCTGGCTTTAATTGAGCAAAATCTTATAAATATTTACTATTTCTTTGTTGGAGAGTCCTCATGGCATAATCGCTAATGTGCTAGTCTGTGGACTCAAAGTAAAATACCCTGGTGAAAAATACAGACCCAATTATCTTCCCCTCAGCTATGGATTAAATTGTATCAGTGCTGTTTTTCTACAAGGATTTTAGTATTAGATAACCCTAGAAGGTTCATATGCCATTAAACAAAGAAAGCAAAACAAACCCACTTCTTTCTGTTTCTCTGAATTCATAGTACCTAATGGTAATTGCTATCTTTTATATGGCAACTATTGTAGGAGAAGGAAAACTCTAAATCCAAAAAATC
Source organism: Sepioteuthis lessoniana (assembly GCA_963585895.1). Lineage (NCBI taxonomy): Eukaryota > Metazoa > Mollusca > Cephalopoda > Myopsida > Loliginidae > Sepioteuthis > Sepioteuthis lessoniana. Next base: position 59,991,263 of record OY757907.1, read on the forward strand.
CTAAAAAATGCTGTTCAGAGAATCTGCAGTGCACATTTCTTCTGTTTTAGCTCATCCAAAAAGTATGGGTGGCAGTATACAATCTTTAGCAGAGACATATTTAGGATAGGTTATTGTCATAAGAAATGGAATTGACAATCTGAGTCAAATCCTGGATGAGGCAGTTAGCATTTTACTTTATGCTAATGCTCTTGAGAATTGGTTAGTTGAGTTTTATAGTATATCAACCATTGTAGGTTATTTAATGCCACATCCATCTCTACTTCAAACAATTCAGTTTAGCATAGGTACACTGTTTAGTTCTATTTAACTTATAGATAGGACCCTATCAAGTGCTAACACTCCGGGCTAGAGTGGACCTGAGAGTGATGGCAATAAAGGGATGTACTCCATATTCTGCAAAGCTCCAGCATTACTGGAGCCTCACTATAAGATTGTTTAGTGTCATATCCAAGACACTTAGAGAAGTCTTAGCCCTCTGCAGAGATGTAGTCAGTGTATTCGACAACCCCTATTCGAATAGGCCAAATGTTCTTGAAAAAGATATAAATCAATCACTTTATCCTTGAGGTGTTGGTAAATAGTAGGACAGACTGGGTGCTTTAACTCTGGTTAGGCAACCAGTCTAAGAGAAGGAAAACACGGAATTCCAACCAGCTGTACTCCATTATGTGCCCTCTGGGTACAAATATTCAAGTTTTTTTTTTTAAATTAGATTAAATTACAAAGACCAAGAAAACTTAATAAGAACACATAAAAACGTAACACTAAGGCATAATTTTATATAGAAATTAGATAAAGATAAGTAAAGTTGCCAACTGTAGTTGAAGGCTACCTGAAAGCTCCCATTTCAATAGCTACTACACCAAGGTTTAGGGGAGGGCACTACTCCTTTCCTTCGATTGCTCCACTTTACCCTTGAAACATACCTTATAATGCTGAGTGTTAAGCAAGGAAGTATCAAGTATCACTTTTTGAGTCTTTGGTAAGACTCAACCTGAAATAGAACCATGGTCTTCTGGGCCATTGGCAAACACTCTACCACAAACATAATCTAATTTTAAATAACTTAAAATAAAATTTTATGTTCAATTAAGAACAGTAACAGGTCAGTTGCAACCAAGCTGATCACAGAACAATGCTGGTTTTATAAGAAAGAAGACAAAAAAATATCATTTCATTTTTTTGTAAAAATAACTTATTCTGTGTATGTGTGTGTAAAAAGTCATCAATATTTATATCAAGCAAAGCAAAAAAATATATTCAAAATCATTTCAAATTAAATCTAAAAATTAATTATTTGAAATAGGGAGCATGTGATAAAAGAATAAAACAGCTGGGATGCTAGTGCTTCCCATTACACCTGGATTTCATTGCAAAATTTTCATAGTTATTTAACTATATTAGACAATTACTGTTATTTCTGTGTGTTAATGGATTCCTTTTATGATCTGTAAGATTTTTGGTTTTATTTTTTATTAAATATGAGCAAACAATGAGAAATCTACAATATCAAATAAATATTTATAAATATCAAATTTATCAGCTCAATATGTACTTACAAAAGGTTACTGAAGGAAAAATAACCAAAACGGAGGTTGGAAATAAAATGTAAATCTTTATAACATTAACAAAATACAATACTTGCCAGCAGTGTGAAGAAGGTAACCACTGCTAAAGGTGACTATTTAGTAAATTTTCAACCCCTCATAATAGTGTCCAACATATTTATGAGGAATGAGAGATACCCAATAATGTTCATAGGTAAAGTACATAACAATATGCAAATTAGACTTTCCATTCGTCCATTAAACTACTATTTAATTGTATGCATAAATACAGTTGCATGTTATTAGTTTGAATTGTAAAATTTCCTTTCGTGAGATTCAAATAAAAAAGAAATCATGGAGAATAGGACATAAATATTAAGTAAAGTTGGTGATCGTAGTCGAGGGGAACTCAAAGGCTCCCTTTACAATAGCTACTACACTAAGGTGTAGGGGAGGGCACTACTCCTTTTCCTAGACTGCTCCACTTTACCCTTGATCCTCACCTTATGATGCTGAGTGTTAAGCAAGGTAGCATCAAGTACCATTTTTTAAGTCTTTGGTATAACTTGACCTGGGATTGAACCCCGGTCTCTTTTTACTACTTAGGACATAAATAACTAAGGAAATTCAGATATAGTTTCAGTCAGAGAAACACGTAATGTTCATTATAACACAGAGATAAAACAGAAGGGGTATAGGAGAAAGGACAAACATATCCCATAATAGTTGGCTGGTTTGGTTTAAAAGAACAGCAGTGATGCTATTTAACTCATAGCTGGGAGGATAAGGGGGTTCATACCTTTCCCAAAGGTATTTGTCCGAAAGTGAATGTAGTAGTGCAACTGGAGTTTGAACTTGCTTACTATGATTCCGCAATTCAGCACTTTAACCACTACACCATGAGGACACCCCAATAGTTCTTACTTATAGACAATGTACACTAAATGTAACAACTATTATGGGATAAAGGTAGTATAATTTAAGGTGAATTTCTTTTCCTATTTCATCATCATCACAATTATCTTTAAATCAACATTATTCACAACCATCTAATTCCGTAAGTTACCAATGTGCTTATTATCTTTTGAAAATTCTAAATTATGATCAGAACTTTATTTTTTTTTACATTCAGGTTGTAACAAATAAATAATGTCTATTTTTTTATCTGATCAGTAAAAAAAAATTCCATATTCGTTTCTTAAAACCAAATGATTGAAATCTGTTTAAATAAGACAGAAAAGAAAAAAAATCAAGAGAAAAGTAAAACAGAAAACAAACTTTAAATCTTCCATATTAAATTCAATTTTTATTCCTGTAGCCATGTCAAATTTATCTTCTACAATGATGAAAGTCCTAGAAATGATAGAGCAGTTCTTTGAGCAATGTGATATAAAACTGAAAATGACCATCTTGTTCCTTTATTCTCAGCAGCTAATTTGAATTTACCACAGTAATTTTCAACTAAAATCAATAAGTCAAATTTGTTATCTGCCATAAGAAAATCATTTCTAACTCAGGAACTTTAAAAATATTGCATGCAGATAAGACGTCAACAAGATTAACTGCAATTTTTGTCTGTTTGGTTCAAATTTATCTAGCTAGCAAGAGGTTGTGAGTTCAATCCCTATTTTCAGTGGAAGAGGCAGATAAGGAAAATCTTAAGAAAGTATTTACGGGTATCTATCATATTGTAAGTACCAGGCCATTGGCCAAATGAGTAGAATGTTTGCCAATGTTCCGGGAGACCGGGGTTCAATTCCAGGTCGAGTCGTACCAAAGACTCAAAAAATGGTACTTGATGCCGCCTTGCTTAACATTCAACATTATAAGATAAGGATCAAGGGTAAAATGGAGCAATCCAGGGAATGGATTAGTGCTCTTCCCTACACATCAGTGTAGTAGCTATGGAAAAGGGAGCCTTCGGGTCACCCTCAACTTAGGTTGCTAACTTACTTTATTATATTGTATTTACATCATTTTGAGGTGCCTGTGGTGTAATGGTTAGCGTCGCAGGATGTGGACACGACGACACGAGTTCAAATCCTGGACGAGCCTAATTACATTTTACATAGCACTAATACCCTTGGGAAAGGTATGAATCCAAATATTCTCCCTCCAGCTATGGGTAAATAGTGGGGCAGACTAGGTTCTTCAGCCTTGGTGAGACGACTAGTCTGGGAGAAGGAAAACTCTGAATTCAAACCTGTTAAACTCCGCTTAAAAAATTGACCTTGTGTCATATCCTGCCCGAGCAGATGGGTTTGGTAAATAGGATATTGTATTTACATCAGTTGAGTATAATGGCTGAAATGTTAAGACCAGTGGGGATGCTAGGTCTGACATCAACCCTACTGCTCATTATTAAATTTTTCAGTAGATGGAACTTCATGGATATTATATTTTACCATGTTCATAAAAATGTAGAAGTGTAACAAGGGAAGACTTGAGAAGGGTGTCAATGAAAGTTTGAAACTAAGAGATTGTTACTTGATCTCAGTGACCACAGAACAAAGAAACAGATTTTTAGAATTCGGTTGTCAGATTTATCAATGCTTTCATGTTTCAGGCTAGCCATTTCAGTGGAATTCCAAACTGTCCTTCAAAGAGAGAGAGAGAGAGAGATGGGGGGTGGTCTTTGCATGATCTCCTATGAAGTAATTCTAAATGATGTTTGAACAGTAACAATACATGGCAAAAACTTACTCATCTATGCTTTTTGTGAATATAGATTGTTAAATATTTTATTGGAATTATTTTCTAAATGGACTTTTAATATTTGCCCATAATGAGTATTTCTAGCAAACAGTTACAAGGTATCAATGCGTGTGTACATATATGTATACATATATACATACACAAACACACATACCCTTATATAAGTCCTGGCGACAACACCCCACGAGACGCCAACTGTACGGCCACCTGCCTCCCATCATGAAAACTATAAGGTTAGACGAGCCAGACACGCTGGACACTGCTGGAGAAGCAAGGACGAGCTCGTAAGTAACGTACTCCTATGGACCCCCACATATGGCCAAGCAAAAGCAGGACGACCAGCCCGAACTTACATACAGCAGCTATGTGAGGACATGGGATGTAACCTAGAAGACCTGCCGGAGGCGATGAATGATAGGGAGAAGTGGCGAGAGATGGTCAGGGATATCCGTGCTGGCGGCACGACATGATGATGATGATGATGATATATATACACACACACACACACACATGTATCTCTTTATATACATACACACACACATTAAAAAAAAATTGGATATAGCTATGGTAAAAAAAAAATCATTCATCATAATAGTGAGTAAATTGTCAAGCAGAACACATGGGACAGTGGATAAAGGTATTTGGTTGAAAAGTGCTTCGGAGAGAAATCAGCTGGAAGTTGCAGGTTCAATTCCAAGTATAGGTAAATGACAAGGGTACCATGTCATGGTTAACAAAATTAAAATAATCTACACTGTGGATTAAATAAAGAGTTCAGTTCGAGGTTCTGCATAGGGTCTCAATCTCAACATGAAACACCTAATGAAGTCTGAAGGACGCATCAAATGAAACATGAGTATAACGATGAAGACAACAGTCTATATACTCTAAGTTATTAAAATATGTGTGTGTATATATATATATATATATAAAGCAACAACATTTTTGTATCAGAAACCAAAATAGTTTAAGAAATTATTTTCCTCCTATATTGTTAAAAATACATTTTTAACTAATAGTTAAATACTTTTTTTAACAAATTAAACTTGTAGATATATCAGCAACGTTTTTCATCAAATTTCAAGCCTACCTCAATCTCATAAATAAGTGATGAAATAGATATATCCTTCAGTATGTTTACAGATTTATTTTGTAATCAGTTCAAACTTTCAAATTTATTTCTTTCATGCGAAAATTTAACATTTTCTTCCTTCAAGAATACGCATAATTTCAACATCACTTATGTATTCTAAATTCAATGAAAATATTATTTATATAGATTTATTCATACTACCCTTGCTGTCTTTGTTTACCAATGAAAATACCAGCTGCAGCTGCCAACATCTTAATGCATAAATATAAATATACTTGCTCTTTTACACACACAAAATATATTACCTAGAGTTTAACAATCACAAGCAACTATATTTTATGCAAGAACTTTCTCTCTTAAAATATTTATACTTTAACAATCTTTTTTTTACCAGAAAAGACTTTGTAACATCTGTTTTTCAACAAATTTTTCACTCAATTAAAACAATTAAGATTTATTGAATTTGTAGACAGTGTTTCCTTCAGTCATTTACACATTTATCCACCCTGTGTGTGTATATATATCATTTCAAGAAAAAAGAATATTCAGTCAGATTAGGATAATAAATTTATTTCTATCCCATTAAGAGCATTGATATGAATCAGAAACTCCAAAAGAATTTATATATATTTTTTTTGAGACACTCTTTCCCCTAAAAAAAAAACAAAAAAAACTTGTAAAAACTTCCCCATCAACCATATATATATATATATATATATATATATATATACATACATGCACAAACATGGTAACTTCACTTCTAACCATTTGTCTATCTACAGAGGACAGTAAAGTAAAAAAGCAAAGTTGAACATGTGCTGAGAAAAAAACTAGCACTCATTGGTACAGAAAATGTCCATTTTGAACCCAAAAGACAGGAAGCACAGGTGTTCAAGAGGCAAAATGTCTGCTGTAAGTCCATTAAAATTGGGCAGAGAGTAAAAAAAAAAATGCATAGAAGACTCATGAACATATATATAGGATTACTTTCCACTGTGAATCCAGTGCAAGATGTTTTTGTCAAGTACATGATGTGATATATAAAACCAGAAGAAACTGAATAAAAAGACATCTCATTTTGATAAAATCATCTTTGTCTATTTTCTTCATGGCCACAGACTACATAACACTAACTCAGGCTGTGTATTATCATTGGTATGCTTAATGGTAAGGAAGATATTTAGTTGATTCCACACCCTTCAAGAACCATTATTAGCATTAGTATATCTTTTACATGCTAACATTAAATAAAACAAGGAAAGACACAATATACAAGACTCCATATAAAGACCATTTAATATTTTATATGCACACTTACTCATCATAACAGCAATTTTCAAGTCTAGTTTTAAACTTTTCTAAGCATGACCCAAACAAGTGATGAAAGGTAGGTTTAAATTTGGCCAAATATGTACAGATGTATATTTGTTGAATCATGATTATATTTTTTTTAAAATCAAATGTAGAAAGTCATAATATATTTAGGACTTTTGTAGGTTTTGATATGAATAAATAGAAACAAATTTACCTGTCCACACTGTTGTTGATTGTCCCCCATTCCATACAACAGAGAAGCCAAAGGCAGCCCCTGGGGAATAAGGAGCTGAACCTAGAAAAAAAACGGGAGAGACAAATTAGAATGAAAAACTGTTCAAGACAAAATATTTGGATTTCAAATCAAAAAGTGATCAATACATTTGAATTAGGAAAAGGTTTGTTCATTTGGAAAGTAATTCAAATATCAAATGTAGATATAAATAAAATGCAAATGTATAAAGAAAAATGAATGCAATAATTTGGAGTGTTCTATCAATGGACATGATATTAAATGATATTAAATTTCTGTCAATGGACACAATATTAAATCTTCAATTTAATTATCTGAGGTAAAGTTTCAGTGAAAAATACAGGAGTAATTCAAAAGTTTTGACAAGGTTGTAAAGGTGATGAACCACACTGGACTGTGAGATACTGAGCTAGCCTGATTTACCACAATGGCTTATGGCTCAGCCTCAGAATCCACACTTTTATGCTTACATGCCTGATTGTGACACAAGGTCAATTTTTAAGCAATGTTTAACAGATTTGAATTCAGATTTCCTGCTCCTAAATTGGTTGTCTAACCAAGGTTAAAGAACCCAGTTTGTCCTACTATTTACACATAACTAGAGAGAGAATAACTGGATTCATACATTTCCCAAGGGTGTGAGTGCTATGGGAAATGCAATCAGCCTAGTCCAGGATTTGAACTCATGTCACCTTGTCCATTTCCAAAGACAACAACCATCATACCACTGATACCACAAATGTCTGGATACTTTACCGTGATCAACTGGTACCTCCAACATCTGGTAACTTTACCGTGATCAACTGCACCACCATCTTTGGCACAACAAATGTCTTTGGTTGCTTCTAAGACATTATAGCCTAGGTTTAACTTATAAACCATAAGTTCTTGAATTAGATTACATTTCAAATCACACATGAAGTGAAGCAATGAACAACATGTCTCTGCACCAACTACTATAATATTACCTCCCATAGCAAGCAGGTATGTTCTAGAGTTTGAACTGCTTCAGTCATGTGATATACACATCACACACTAGCATGTACCAATATATTGCAAAACTTTCGATTCACTCTTGTATGTCAAAATGATCCAAGGGTCTCTGAAACTAGTGGACAAGTTAACCTACCTCAGAAATAGTGTCTCAACTCCCGAAAATGACATCAGCACGCGACTAGCAAAAGCATGGACAGCTATCAATAGGCAATTGGTAATATAGAAGTTGTAGCAGAAAGAAATTTCGTATTTTGGTTTGGCGCGTAACTTAATTCGATGCATAATTTCACCCAATCAGGATGACTTATCCTATTCAGCCCGGATCTCCTTTCTGAGCAGCCAAAATTGGGGAAGCTGCCAAACACAGTCTAATTGGCTGAACAACTCAGTCCAGTGCAGATGTCTGACTGGCGGTTCTTCAATAGCAGCAGCAGCATGGACACATGAAGGAACCTATCTAATTTATGGATCCCTTGTGTCTATTTCTTTTAGACCAAGGGATCCCAGTTGAATATGAATTAGATAAATTCAATATGCCACACACAGGAACAACTTTATAGCACCCCCAATGTCGATGCGATGCCTAATCCTGCTCCGGCACCTAGCTCTCATTTCACCTCTGGGCAACATTTTTGGAGACACGCATGCCTCTCCCAAAAACCACCAGACACACAAAAATCACGGTGACTTCAAAGTTTGTTTCCACAAACAGTAAACCTGACTTTTGCTCCTTACGGCAAACATAACTCCCTCACCCATCCAACAAGGTCTAAAAATAACTATACTTTTCGCACAGGCATTTAGCTGCAAAAATACCTTCTCCGCTCTCCCATAACTCCATTTCATCTCTTTACTTCTTTCCTTTTCCACGAGGCTTGCAGCACAAAAGCAAACTAAATATTCCATGCTGCAATTAAAAACTATTCCTAAAAACATTTCGACTTCGTACTTCTCTCTCCCTTTATTCTTTTATTACCTTACAAACTTAGTGAGGAAACAACTCAACATAAACACACACACACGCACGTTAAAACTTCTCACTCGCCTAAAATAACAAATCCATCTTGCTACAAAGTCAGAATTATCTGATAAAATAAAATGCAGTTTTTCCAAGCAGCAGTCAAGTCAATACTATTATGTGGATGCACCACATGGATGCTGACTAAGCATATAGAGAAAAAGCTTGATGTCAATTGCACAAGAATGCTATGAGCTGTATTGAACAAGCACTGAAGGCAACATCCCACAAAACAGCAGCTGGATGGCCACCAAGCACCCATCTCAAAAACCATCCAAATTAGACAAACCAGATATGTGGGACATTACTGGAAAAGTAAGGACAAACTCATAAGTAAAGTACTCCTGTGGACCCCTTTACACGGATGAGCAAGCATTGGGCGACCAGCTAGAACCTATCTACAGCAGTTCTGTATTGATACAGAATGTAGCCTGGAAGACCTGCAGGGAGCAATGGACAATTGTGACAAGAGAGAGTCAGGGAAATCCGTGCCAGCAGCATGTGGTGATGATGATGATATCTACGTATTCACTAAACAGTCTCTTTTTCTCTCTTGTTGGACTCTAACAGAATGCTTGAAGAAAAAGCTGAATGGGAATTACACAAGAATTCTGCATGTTATTTTGAACAAACCAGAAGGTATACAGCCACTTACTTCCCATTTCATAAACCATCCAAGTAAGACAAGCAAGGCATAAGGGCAAACTCTCAAGTGTCATTCTCCAATGGACTTCAACAGAGACATACCAGTAATAGACAACCAGCAAAAACATATATTTATCAGCTCTGTACAGATCATATTTACCAACCCCTCCGCTCGGGCAGGATATGACACAAGGTCAATTTTTTTTAAGCGGAGTTTAACAGGTTTGAATTCAGAGTTTTCCTTCTCCTAGACTAGTTGCCTCACCAAGGCTGAAGAACCTAGTCTGCCCTACTATTTACCCATAGCTGGAGGGAGAATATTTGGATTCATACCTTTCCCAAGAGTATTAGTGCTATGTGAAATGCAATCAGTCCAGGATTTGAACTCGTGTCACCGTGTCCATATCCTGCGACGATAACCATTACACCACGGGCACCTCTGTACAGATACTGAGTACCATCTAGAGGACTTATCAAAAGTGATGGCCAATAGACACCAACTGAGAGAGATATAGTTAAAGGAATCCGTGCAGCCAGCACCCCTTACTGATGATGTACCTCCAACATCTGGTTACTTTACCGTGATCAACTGCACCACCATCTTTGGCACAACAAATGTCTTTGACACCCTGGTATGAGTTGGGGGAGGCTACATGTTCATATAGCAAAAGTGAACATTAAAGTCAGGTGATGATTTTTAAAAGCTGACCACAAGCAAATTGGTTGAAAAATTGACCTCAGAGTAGGGGCTATTTAAATGAATGTGAAGAGGGGAAAAAAATGATGTTCTGAATTTAAGATGTCTTAATGTTCTGAATTTAAGATATCTTAATGTATTGTCAAAGTTAAAGAGTCCCTAACCCTAGATAAAGGAGGTAAGGACGTCTTCTTGGATGGTCAAAGTAGGAGGAGCTTCTTTCTCAAGAAGAAATCAGCCTTTTCATTGGTCCAGGTGTCTGTTTGGGTTTTATGGCACATCAACTATAGTAGGTTATTTAATGCCGAATTCATTTTTATACAAATAAAGAGTTCTATTTCAAACAATTCAGTTTAGCATAAGTACACAGTTTGATTGTCAAAAACATTTCTCTTTCAAGCTATTCAGTTTAGTCAAGCAGTTTAATTTCAAATAATTAAGTTTGGTATAAGGAGAATTTTGTGTTTACACACATTTAAATGTCAAAACTGTTCTATCTCAAACAATTCAGTTTAGTGCAAGCATAGTTTCAATGTCAAAAAGTTCTATTTCAAACAATTTAGTTTAGCATACAAAAAGAATGAGCAGTTTAGATGTCAAAACAGTTCTATCTCAAGCAATTTGGCCAAGTGGGTAGAGTGTCTGCCAATGATCCAGGAGACCTGGGTTCAATCCCAGCTCGCGTTATACCAAAGACTTTAAAAATGGTACTTTATGCCTCCTTGCTTAACACTCAGTAATATAAGGTACATATCAAGGGTAAAGTGGAGCAATCCTGGAAAAGGAGTAGCACCCTCCCCTACACCTTGGACTGGTAGCAATTGAAAAGGGAGCCTTCTGGTCGTCCTCAACAACTTAATGTCATAGGAAATGGAATTGACAATCTGAGGTCAAATGCTGGATGAGGCAGTTAGCATTTTACTTCATGCTAATGCTCTTGAGAATTGGTGAGTTGAGTTTTATAGCATATCAACCATTTTAGGTTATTTAATACAAAATCCATTTCTACTTCTAACAATTCAGTTTAGCATAAGTTCACAGTTTAGTTCTATTTAACTCATAGATAGGACACTATCAAGTGCTACCACTCCAGGCTAGAGTAAACCTGGGAGTGATGGCAATAAATGGGTGTACTCCACATTCTGCAAAGCTCCAGCATTACTGGAGTCTCGCCTTCAGATTGTTTAATGTCATAATTAGGACACTCATTGTGGGAGGGGGGATCTTACCTCTCTGCAATGAAGCAGTTGGTGTATTCTACAGTCCCAGCTGACTGGGCCATGGTCCAGTTGGGAGTAGCTTCTGTTGAGTAGAGGGGGATATTGTCAGAAGGCATTTATTATTTGATCACTTTCTTCAATCATTAGAAGAAAGTTGGCTAGGGTAGAATAAGAAGACACTTGCATAACCATCACTAAAATAATGTACTGTCAAAGAAGACCTTAGTAAATGGAATCTTTTCTTTTCCTTGTATAGAAGAAATAGACTAACTTCATTAAGTTAATCAGCAATTGATCTTTCCTTTGAAGTTATCCAGTTTGAATCCAACCATGTAAAAGACAAACAAAATAAGAGTTACCATGCCCTCTAAGGGACTTGATATACTCGTGTGAAAACAGCAAACTATTTTAGGGGTTGATAGCTCGACCTCACCATCTTACCAAAACTTCAGAATTTTGGTTATTCTAATGAGTCTTGGAGGTGTCCTCGTGGTGTAATGGTTAAAGCGATGGACTGCGGAATCGTAGTACGCGAGTTCGTACTCCAGTCGCGCTATTACGTTCACTTTCGGGGAAATACCCTTGGGAAAGGTATGAACCCCCTTATCCTCCCAGCTATGGGTTAAATAGTACCACTACTGTTCTTCTAGGAGAATGGCTTTGGCATTAAATAACCTACAAAGAGTTGATATGCCATTAAACAAAGAAACCAATCTAATGAGTCTTAGCCTAGTCAGCTGGCACTGTAGAAAACACCGATTGCATCCCTGCAGAGGGGTTAGACCCCACCCCACTAACAATAAGTATCCTGATGGTGAGGCTTCAGTAATGCTGGAGCTTTGGGGAATGCCGAGTATCCTTACATTACCATTGCTTCTCGGTCCACTCTGGCCCAGAGTGGTAGCCTCTGAAAGGGTCCTATCTATGGTTCAAATAGAACTGTTTGGCATTTAAACTAAGCGCAAAAAAATGATTTATGCTAAATAGAATTTTTGATCATTTAACTATGTATAAAAAAATGACTGATGTTTAATTGAATTGTTAGTGATACAAAGCAAAACTTGGAACCATTTAACTTTGATTTATGCTAAATTGAATATTTAGAAACAGAACTGCTTGATCATTCAACTGTGTGTATCTACAAAATATGTTTACAAATCATATATTCAATATATATGTGAAAACAGGATTTCAACAATGTTTGATATGCCATAAAACCAAGCCAAAATCATGTTGCACCACCAGCATGGATCCCCGACCCTCCCTCACCACCTATCTCTATCATCCTTCACTCCTGGTAGGTCTTCAAGACTACATCCTGTATCGGCAAAGAGCTGTTGTATATAGGTTCTTGCTGGTTGTCCTGCCTTTGCTCGTCCATGTGATGGGGTCCACAGGAGTATGTCGCTTATGAGTTTGTCCTTACTTCTCTAGCAGTGTCCCACATGTCTGGTTTGTCTAACATGGATAGTTTTCGTGATGGGTGTTAGGTGGCCATACTGCTGCTGCTTTGTTGGATGCTGTCTCCAGGACTTGTTCAATATTGCTCACAGCATTCTTGCGTAATTGCCGTCAAGCTTTTCCTCCATATGTTTAGTTAGCATCCATGTAGTACCAATCATATATAAATATGTAAAAGTATAAAGAGGATTTGGCAATAAATAACCTGCAAGGGTTGTTATGCCATAAAACCCAACCAAACCATATCTAATCAGTTTTCTAGTGAACAAGATTCAATTCTCAAACAGAACTGGCTTATAAGATAACAATACTCTGTTTGTGTTACAGTTCACTAAATATTTAATACACAATTGATATAGCTGGATTACTGTGATGAATCACATCAGGATTTGTTCAAAATAGTATGCAGCATCCTTGGGTAGTTCACATTTAGCTTTTTCTCAAGGTCGCACAACCATGCAACAGTATTGATATAGCTACTGATTCGAAGAATTTCTATTTTATTTTATCAGAAGAGAGATAAGATTTTCATATGGTTGATAATCGGTCAGTAGTAATCCATGCCTTTCCTGTGCGTATGTTGACATCACTTTCAGTACATGAAATACTGGTACCATGGTACGAGAAAAGGGCTACTAATTTCAGAGACTTGTCATTTAATATGAAGGTGGAATCAGCTTGTTTAAAACACACTGTTTTATCTGCATTCATATAGATACCAAGCCTCTTGCTGTCTGTTTCAGGCTATGCAGCAGACACTCAGCTCCAGCTGGTGTATTTGCAAGAAGCATAAGATCATTTGTATAATCTGCATATATATATATATTTATGCTGCTTGCATGGATCTCCCTGACTCTTCCTCACCACTATCATCCATTGCTTCAGGCAAGTCCTTCAGGCTACATCTTGTGTCTGCACAGAGCTGCTGTAGATAAGGTCTAGCTGACCATCCAACTCTTGTCCATGTGAAGGGGTCCAGAGGAGAACATCACTTATGAGTTTGTTCTTACTTCTCCAGCATATATATATATATATATATATATATATATATATATATATGCACACAGATATCTATAATAGAAGAGCTAGGTAATTTAGTAGATTTAGATATAAGGTTGTTTCGATGAAAAATGCATTTACCTGACAAATAAGAATTATGCAATTTAGCAAAAAAATTCATTTTTTTTTCAAATCTTTATTACAACTCTTTTTCTTAAACTTCTTTCTACCTTTCCTCCAAGATGAAAGCTAAATCCAGGAACTACCATCACTTGCAACCGTCTTTTTTTTTATTATTATCCCTTTCTTCCTTTCACACAGATGGCATGGTAATCTTCTTACAATAGAATGGTTTTCAATATTATTTGCTTCATTGCACTGACATAAATGGCAAGTATGCACATATGCTGACATGTATGAGCATATAAATGCTGGCGTTTCAGTTTGCTTGTGTGTGTGTGTGTGTGTGTGTGTGTGCATATAGAAGAGAAACTTTGTGCACTTCAGCCTGATTGACAAGGCCACCAGCTTCAGCCTGACATCCTGTGCCGTCAGTCAGTCGGTTCTTTCACACCACGATTTTTCTTATTCTAACTGACAAGGTCAATTGCCACTGGTCTTTGAAAGCTGTTGAGCATCTTTCATATTGTATTAGATACAGATTAGCCAAATCTCGGAGAGGTAAGTGTTTCATTCCATCATTTGTTGATGTATCTAAAATATCCTTATATATTTTTCCATCACGTTTAGTCACTCAGCGAGAACAGGGGGAGCCAAGTCAAGAGCTTTTTGATATAATTTTGGTTCATGTTTTAAACCAATGGTTCACTGGTAACAAGTTTAAGTTTTAATTTATCTACTTTATTATTCTCATTTTCTAGAGAAAAAGGTGTAGCCAAGCCAGTACTATTGTATGGTTGCACCATTTGGACAAACCTACTGGAAGAAAAAGCTACAAAGAAACTAAACAAGGATCCTGTGCACTGTTTTAAACTAATTCTGGTAGTAGCACTCTGCAAAACAGGAGCTGCACCGCCACTTATCGCCCATCACACAAACTATCCAAGCAAGATGGTCAAGACATGCTTGGCACGGCTGGTGAAGAAAGAGCAAAATTATAAGTGACATTCTCACAAGGACTCCAACACATGGACACACTAGAGATGTTTCATATCCTGAAAGTGACTTTTGTTTATTCAATGCAGAAACTTGATTAATTTGTAATTGATTGATTGTAATTATAACTTTTTATCATTTAGAGAATTCAGACGAGTGTCTTCATCTTTATTGTTATATTCACAACATTTTGGCGGATGCCTCCTTTGGCCTTCTTCAGGTGTTTCAAGTCAAACTCGGAAGCCAACACAGAACTTCAAACCGAACCCTTTATTTAATCCACATCTCATTGGTCTAGTGGGTAGAGTGTTCGCCAATGGTCTGAAAGATCTGGGTTCAATCCCAGGTCGCATCATACCAAAGACTTTAAAAAATGGTACTTGTAACCTCCTTGCTTAACACTCAGCAATATAAGGTACATATCAAGGGTAAAGTGGAGCAATCCAGGGAAAGGTCTAGCACCCTCCCCTACACCTTGGTCTAGTAGCTATTAGAAGGGAGCCTTCTAGTCACCCTCGATTACGGTCGCCAACTTTACTTACTTACTTACTATAACCAAGTACAAATGTTAAGTTATAAACATTCCTTGTTATTTATCTGTAGTCAGGATAGAACCTGCATCCTCCAAAGAGCTTCTAAGTGAAGTCATCTGGAGTTCAACTTTAAACACTTGAAGAAGGCTGAAGGATGCATTGGTCGAAACTTTGTGAATATAACAAAAAGGATGAAGACAATAGTCGAAATACACTAACGGATAAAAAGTACCAAGCTTCATCTCAGAAATCTAGAGAAAAAGTAATCATAACAATTTTTAATGTTCCATTGCACTCATTTAAAATCATTTGTTAGCACAGTCATATAATAACTAAGTATTCCTATCTGATGCTAATAATTTATACACAATTATAGGTTTGGTTTCAGTTTCTTTGTTAAATGGCATATCTATCTTTGTGGATTATTTAATTTTAAAGCCATCCTTTTAGAAGAGCATGATACCATTTAAACCATATCTGGAGGGGATAAGGGGCTTCATACCTTTCCCAATGGTATTAGTCTGAAAGTGAATGTGATAGTATAACTGGAGTCCAAACCCACATACTTTGAGGCCGCAGTTAAGCACTTTATCGATTATGTCATAGGGACACCCTACACACACACAAAATTTTATGATTGCAAGTAACTATTCCTATTTGATGATAATCACTGGTTTATGGAGGTGCCTGTGGTGTAATGGTTATTGTCGCAGGATATGGACACAGCGACACGAGTTCAAATCCTGGACCTGACTGATTGCATTTCACATAGCACTAATACCCTTGGGAAAGGTATGAATCCAAGTATTCTCCCTCCAGCTATGGGTAAATAGTAGGGCAGACTAGGTTCTTCAGCCTTGGTGAGGCAACTAGTCTAGAAGAAGGAAAACTCTGAATTCAAACCTGTTAAACTTCACTTAAAAATTGTCCTTGTGTCATATCCTGCCTGTGCAGAGGGGTTGGTAAATATGATCACTGGTTTGCATGGTTATATGGTTTCGAGTATCAATATTTAATACAAATAATTTTTAAAAAGATCTATTCAACCCATTGATGGGACCCTAACAGGTACTACCACTACTGTTCAGAGAGGACCTGGGAGTAATAACATTGAAAATGTACTCCACACTCCCAAGAGCTCCAGATCTGGAGCCACAAAAATTAGATGAAGTTTGTCATACCTAATACATCCTTTTTTAGGAGGAAGGGTCTTACTTCTCTGCAGAGAATACAGTCCACATATTCTAAGTTCGACAGACCAGGCAAAGGAATTTTAAAATAAAATGCAGTGTTTCTTAAAGAGAGTGATAATATGCAAATCGTCAGAGCATAAAAATGGTTGCACAAGCACATACAGTGTCTATATTAGCTCTACAACCAATCAAAAGTAAAATGACGTCATGATTTCAGGTGAGGAACATACTAAAGACATAAATTTTGAATACCAAGTTATCATATAAGATATGCACTGGAAGAGTTATCAGTATAACAGATACTAAAAGTTCAGATCAGGGTGAACCTAGGAGTAATGCAGCAGGTATGACAAGTACTCCAGATCAGAGTGGACCTGAAAATAATGCATACAAAGGAGTATTCTACACTCCCCTAAAGCTCAAGAACTGGGGCCTCACAACTAGATGCAGTTTAGAGTTATACCTAGGACACCTGTTTTGTTTTTTTGGGGGTGGGAGAGGAAAGTATCTTTGGAGGACACAATCAGCATATTCTAAATTCCAATAAGAAGATACCAAATTCAAGATAATATTACAACAAGTGTAAATAAAGCAAATTAAGATTAAATTTATACTGGTTAAAAAATTAATATTCACAGATAATAGTCCCGAATTTCTTGTGGATAACCATGTTTTATTCTCAAAAGAAATTATAAAAAAAACAAAACTTCTTGAAACATTTATATCCTATTTACCAACCCCTCCACGGGCACCTCCATAAACATTTATATACACTGCACCCATAGAAAAAGGAATACCAGTCAGCTGGGGCTATAGAATACACCGACTGCTTCTCTGCAGAGGGGTAAGACTCCCACCCCAATGAGTGTCCTGGATATGACACTAAAAAATTTGATGGTGAGGTTCAAGTAATGCTGGAGCTTTGGGGAATGTGGAGTACCCCTTTATTGCCTTAACTCCCAAATCCACTCTGGTCCGGAGTGGTAACACTTGATAGGGTCCTATCTAAACTATATACTTATGCTAAATTGAATCGTTTGAAACAGGACTATTTTTTTTTTAGATTTAAACTGTGTATTTATGCTAAACTGAATTGCTTGAAATAGAACTGTTCATATGTATAAAAATGGACTGGGCATTGATAACTTACAATAGTTGATGTACCATAAAACCAAACCAAACCAAAAATTAATACCTGCACAAAAACATATTGCCCAGTCAGCTGGGGCTGTAGAATACACAGACTGCTTCTTTGCAGAGGAGTAAGACCTCCCCCCCACAATGAGTATCCTCGATATGACACTAAACAATCTGGAGCATTGAGGAATGCAGAGTACCCCTTTATTGCCATAGCTCCCAGGTACACTATGGCTCATAATGGTAGCACCTGATAAGGGTCCTATCTATGGGTTAAATAGAACTAAACCATGGTTTCTTGACTTTACTGTTTTTGCATTTAAACTGTGTATTTATGTTAAACCAAATTGTTTAAAATAGAACTGTTTTGACATCTAAACTGTGTACTTATGCTAAACTGAATTATCTGAAATAAAACTGTTTCGACATTAACTCTGTGCATTGCCCAGTTGGCTGGAGCTATAGAATACACAGACTGCACTTCTTTGGAGGGGTAAGACCCCCTCCCCAATGAGTGTCCAGGATATGACACAAAACAATCAGATGATGAGGTTTCAGTGACGCTGGAGCTTTGGGGAATGCAGAGCACCCTTTCATTACCATTGCTCCCAGGTCCACTCTGGTTTGGAATGGTAGCACCTGATTGAGTCCTATCAATGGGTCAATAGAACTGACTGCATACTTGTACTAAAACTGAATTGTTTAAATTAGAACTGTTTGACTAAATAGCTTGAAACAGTTTTTGACAATTAAACTGTGTACTCACATTTATACTGTGTACTTATGCTAAACAGAATTGTTTGAATTGAAACTCTTTTTGACATTGGAACTGTACTTACACTAAACTGACTGGTACAATATAGAACTGTTTTGATATTTAACTGTGTGTAAACAAAATCTTTACTCATACTAAACTGAATTAGCTCTATTTGAATAAAATGAATAGCTTGAAATAGGAATGTTTTTGATAAACTGTACTCATGCTAAACTGAATTTTTTAAAATAGAACTGACTATTTGCATAAAAAATTGATTTGGCATTAAATAACCAACTAAGGTTGATATGCCCTGATGCTAAACTGAATTGTTTGAAATGGAACTGTTTTTTACATTTAACTGTATAAACAAAATCTGTTTGAATAAATGGAATAGCTTGAAATAAATGTTTTTGACAATTAAACTGCTTACTCATGCTAAACTGAATTGTTTGAAATAGAACTGATGGTTTACATAAAAATAGATTTGGCATTGAATAACCTGGAAAGGTTGATATGCCATAAAACCCAACCAACCAACAAAAACATAATTTACGAAATTATTGCCAAAATAATGTATAAAAAGAAAATGTCTGTTCAACTCAGCCTCCACTTACGAGGTGCATACAATAAGTTTCCAGACTTTTTTTATACAGACATTTAAAATTGCCATAGACTCTTGAAAATTCAGTATGTTATTACTATATATCTTATGAGATGTCTGACCAATTTTTAAGATTTCAGCTTCAAATGAACAGCTAAAGCAGGAATTGGAATACACCCTACTAAAGCCTGATTGTCACAGCTGGTGAATTTCAAAAATACAATCTGACACTTTAGAAGAACGATATGCGATAAAATTTTCATACAAAGAAAGAAAAGCTCCTGCTTAGAAATCTGTAAGGTGGATAATTTGCACGGCAGCTTATAATCCATGTCCAGGTTAAATCAAATACAAGCTTGTCATTTCAGTTAGTATAGGTCCCTGAAGTGTAGCTAGCTGGAGAAACAATATAGCAATGCCAAGGAGGTGCTTGACATTGACATTAGCATTGCTTAGAAGTTGGTGCATAACAAATGAATAAAAAAAGTCTGTTTTTATCTAAGCTGAGGAGACCAAAGATTAATAAATGAATATCCCTTTTTAGAAGACTTGAGCAAGGATGAATAAATTATTTCATATATATATATCACACACTCATACAAATATAATCACACACACACATACATATATACACTCTGCTATTCAAACGTTTTTGGTTACTTAAAACTATTGTAAATTTTTACAGATGAAATATTGGCTCTTTTAAAGAAAATTTCCATACATGATCGTTATTTTTTTTTTGTAATTAAGGTTCTGAATATACTCACAGACCGACACTTTATATATATATGTGTGTGTGTGTGTGTTTGCATGATTATATTTGTATGTCTGTATGTATGAGTAGGGGTTGGGTAAATACATATACTTTTATTTCAAAAAGGACAGATGCTACTCTCTAATCCTACATATATAAGATTTATTAATACTTAGCTGACTGCTTTAAGGCCAAACATTTAATTTAGTTTTATCAGAATTCATTTTATAAATAGGAATTTCATAGTTTATTATTCAACTTGTGGAAGTTTTTAGCTTTTTTCTCCAATTCCAGATTTCTTATTTTGTGGTAATAATTCAGAAAAGATAACATGCACAGTTAAACTTGATTTAGTTTTATTTTTATTTTTATTTTCCATTGCCCAATTCATTAGGGTTTCTGAAATAAAGTGTTGGTATTTTTTTTTATGTTATTTAAAAGTAACCTGCAAATGAACAATCTTGGGAAAAAAGATATTCATTTGGGGAAATCTAATATATAAATGGTGTCGAGTCATACCAAAGACTTTAAAAATGGAACTTGATACCACCTTGCTTAACACTCAGCATTATAAGGTACGGTTCAAGGGTAAAGTGGAGCAATCCAGGGAATGGAGTAGCGCCCACCCCTACAACTTGGTGTAGTAGCTATCGAAAAGGGAGCCTTCGGGTCACCCTCGACTATGGTCGCTAACTTTACTGTTTAAGAGGACAGCCACTTAATTTAAAGTGTTTTATACCAAAATCATAAGGAAAAAAATTTCTTTTAGAGAAATTGAGTTAAAAAGAATATAATTTTGATCAAATCTCTTGTTACACTACAATAAAAGCAGAATGTTACAGGTAGTTCTTTCTTACATACATACATACATACAGAGTGCGGAAGCAAAATATGGAATGATTAAGATTTTTTTTTTAATCTGATTAGTCCAATTTTTTTTTTTGAAATCTACATTTTTATGATTAGCTCTATTATTCAAGCACCTTTTTATTAAAATTCAGCCCAATATAAGTGAGCAAGAAAAGAATTGATAAAAAATCTATGACTTTCTTAACGCCAAAACCAAGCCAAAATTTTTTTGTCAACAGTATACATAGCAAAAAAAAATTTTTTACAGGAAATGAGGTTTTTAAAGAAAAGAGAAGTGGAAGATTAAACAAAAAAATCAAAAGAAAGCTTTTTAATTGCTCTCGCTCCAGCGATTAAGACGGACCCCACAATATCAATAAGAAAGCATGCTAATGAATTGAAAATCCATGAGAAAACTATGAGGAATGCAATTAAACAAGGTTTAAGCCCAGACCTTAACCCTCTTGATTATGCTACATAGGGCATTTTACAAAACATAACAAATGCAACTCCCCATCCAAATATTAGTTCATTTAAGACTGCTATTGGGAAGGAATGGAATAAAATGTCTGAAGAATTTATTTCAAAGGCATGTCGATACAATAATTGAAAAAAATGGTGGTCATATTGAGTAAATTTACTGTTTTGTATTCATCTTCTTATTTTAATTAATCTTGTTTTATAATAAAATCGCTTGTTATCATACTAGAATATTTCTAGTTTTGCTTCTGCACCCTGTACACACACATTGATAGATATCTCTGTTTATGTATAGAGGTCTAATGATTGCAGAGGCAAGAAAGTGTCAGTTACCAAACTCTGTTCATTCTGTCAAGACTATCCTAACTTTTATATATATATATATATATATATATATATATATATAAGGAGGCTCTCATGGTGTTATGGTTACCATTGTGGAAAATCCTAAATTTCAAGTTCTTCAAATCCTAAATAAGGCATTTCACATCATAATACCTTTGGGAAAGATATAAATCCATTTATTCTCTCTGCAGTTATGGGTAAATAGCAGGGCAGACTAGGACCTTTAACTCTTTAATGATAAGATTAAAAATGAATGATAAAACTTTGTTTTCATTTTCAGTTTTATTTTTCTAATAAGTTGTTCACTATTTATTATGAGTAGATCGATTTGCACTAAGGCTGACATTTCCAGTTTGTGAGAAGTTCAAAGCTAAAAGCAATACAATCAAAGCCAAGAATAATTATAAAAGCTAAAAAAAAATCTCTTCTTATAAATAAAGAAAAAGGGTTATTGAAAAAAAAAAAAAGTAAGATCCAATGGGGAGAATACTGACGTAAGCAAGCATTTTTTAGTTCTGCCTTTTATTGTACATGTGAACATGAGGGCCTCTTCTTAAAAATCTGACCTTGTGTCAGACCCTACTTTTGGAAACAGAGTTATGCAAACACCATTTTAGGCACAGTTGAATAGCTTGGCTTCAGTAGGCAATACCTCCAAGGCATTACTTGCCCCTTTTATAAAAAGGTAAGGATTGAGTTCATTGCCTGATGGCTGAGGAACCCACTAAGACAGAGAATGCTGACAGAACTGACCTAATTTTGACACTGCCCTCATCTGTGCCTCAGTACATATGAGGAAGATGTCCACCTGAAAATCTTACCAAATGTAACATTATGAACAATAAAGTTAACCAGCATGAATCTGCCTATTATTTTGATGGGCGACTACATAAGAACAGTAGCTACTTTAAGCAGTTTACATTCTTACGTAAAAATTGCAGAAAAAAGTCACTCGTATAAATTGATAGAAAAAAAAAAGAATATTTAAAGAAATAGATGAAAAAAGAAAGAGAGTACTAGAAATAGATAGAAAAAAGACAGAAACTTGTAGAAATTGACAGAAAAAAATTATAGAAATTATAGAAAAACAAAATTTGTAGAAATAAAGGTTTTCAATGAAAGCAAGTTTATAAGTAAAACAAAAGAAAGATGATAAAAGAACAAAATCCTGAAGAGAAAAAAAATAAAAAAACAAGAGCCTTTTTAAAGAATCATCCAATTTTTGTTTTGCAAAACATAGAAACAAATGTCGTTTATAATATGATGGTATTTGCATGCTTTCCCTCAACTATTTTTCAATTGTCGATGAGGAAGAGTTATGAGAAAGAATGAAATTCTAATTGTTAAATACCTTATCCAAAGAAGTACTTACTGAGAGTAGAAATTTTTGATTTTATAATTAAGGCCTCAAGTATTTCAAGTCATTTTTTATGTTGGTCTTATACAATATCCAACAACT
The DNA here is from genome assembly GCA_963585895.1 of Sepioteuthis lessoniana. Classification (NCBI taxonomy): domain Eukaryota; kingdom Metazoa; phylum Mollusca; class Cephalopoda; order Myopsida; family Loliginidae; genus Sepioteuthis; species Sepioteuthis lessoniana. The sequence goes on from OY757907.1 coordinate 60,014,448, forward strand.
TTCTTGATGGGAATTTGGCATATTGGAGTTTCAAGTGATATATACTTGTTGAGATGATTTCTAATGATTGCAGATCCAATATAGGAATTCAATGGTTGTTTAAGATATCAAAGACTTTCTCCTAAACTGCAAGTGAATTTGTACATGACATTCGTTTTGCTAATAGGTGGTGCTATTTTTTTGTAGAAACAAATTGTTGCTAATTACTAAATTGGAAGTTTAAAATTTTTTGGGAGGAAATTAGTTCTATAGGTTTTTCATGATCAACTGGAGAAGCGTAATGACATGTAATACAATTTAATGCACATTTGTCCTGTTTGTAGTTAGTGTAGACCTGATTAAAACAAAACAGATTAATGGTCTTATAATTGTGATTATTGCAATATATATTATCGTTTTTGTTTTTTTTACAAGGGCTTTTTATATTTTGGTGTCAATGACAAAATTAAGGAAGACATTATTTATTGAGGTTTGTTTACAAAATTTCTCAAAATCTAATATTAAAGGAGATAATTAATTGTGCTTTATTAATACAATATTTTATTTTGGTTTTCTTTCTCTAGGTTATTTAGTATCACCAACAAAAATATGAAGGCACTCATTGCATAAGCAGGAAATGCAGCATAAGGATTATCATCCAAAGAAGTAGGCTTTGCTTCCCAGTTTTAAATTCTGAATGAAGCTGTTTGCATTTCTAATAATGCTAATACCCTTTGGAAAGGCAAGAATCCAATTATTCTCCCTCCAGCAATGGGTACATAAAGTTGTTGGCAACCTTAGTCAAAGGTGACCCAAAGGTTCCCTTTTCAATAGCTACTATATGAAGGTGTAGGGAAGGATGCTACTCCTTTCACTGGATTACTCCACTTTACCCTCGATCCTTACCTTATAATGCTGTGTTAAGAAAGGCAGCATCAAGTACCATTTTTTGAGTCTTTGGTATGACTCAACCTGGGATTGAACCCCAGTCTCTTGGACCATTGGCAAACACTCTACTCATTCTCCTTATGTATCAAAAAGAATATGCAAGTTACAGAAAATGTTGACAGGAAGGTGAACTTGTATTAAAAGTTCCTTATTTAACTGCAACAGGTACAATATGTGACACGTGGTCAGTATAATGAAAGGCTACATGCACACACACACACACACACATATGAGAAAGGCCAAAAATTACACCAACCTCCCCTACTACCATCATTCTGGTGTTAGAGTCTTCCAATCCACTCCGTTTTGATTTGAGGAGGAATGTGCTGACACAGAGATGGAATCTCCAAAAACTGAATCACCTTGTATTGTGCAACATACTATCCAAAGACAAGAATTTAGCAGAGAACAAATGAACAGATAATACACTTTAATCATAATCCAAAGCCCAGGAAGGGAAGCTCTGATTTTTTCCCTTGTCGAAAAAGTTGAATGTGAATAAATGAACATACACACACACATATACATACATATATATATATATATATATATATATATTGAATATCAGATTTACAACTAGACTAATGAGTTTATTTAGTCCTGATCAGTAAGTTTATGCTGATGATTTAGTAATGTCATCTATGTATTTATGAACTTATTCCTTTCATTATTACCTTATTGTTTTTGCTCAATTTATTCTACAGCCTTCTTCCAGCCGGGTTAATAAAATACACAGACTGCAATTCTGAGAAGGGTAAGACAATCCCCCCAACAAGTGACCTGGATATGACAACCTATCAGATAATGAAGCTTTAGGGAATGTGAAATACCCATTCATTGCCATTACTCCCAGGTCTACTCTGAACCAGAGTGGTAATACATGTTACAGTCCCATCTACAGAACTGTTTAATCATTTACTATTCTGGAAACTATTCAACTGTCTACAACCAAATAATTAATATAATATTAATATTAATATTATATTAATAAATATTAATATTAATTATTATTAATAATTTTTTTTTTTCATCATACGTGTGAAAGCACGTGCAATACCCTAGCCTCATCAGCCGCCAACCAGGGTGATAACACAGTTTCAGTAGCTCAAGGCGGTACTGCCACTCCTGGCGCTACCGAGCAGCTTTTGCCACCAGATAGGGTATTTAAAAGAAATATATATCTATGTATACACAAGATCAACTAAAAGCGGACATTACATTGGACATTCGTTTATCTTCATTTTGGTGCAGTTTGTGATTTAAAAATGCGTTTACTTACGGCCGTTAGATGTCATAGTAACTGTTTCTTGATTTTGCGTAATTACACGAGAAAGGTGATTCCACGTGTATAACATTCGTGTTGAAATCCTTTCTATATCCATTATCTATTCGGTTCGTCTTCTTTCATTTATGCATTACTGCCCAAAAGCACTCGAGACAAACATCATATATAATTCTACTAAAAGATTTTATTTGTTGATCAATGGGCCCTCAAGATGGGTGGTGAGTAAAAAGAAAGCTCCTGGTCTAAGTTTGTCCAGGTAGCTATCTGATTACCCTTGGGCCACTAAATTCTTGGCTTGCAAAAAATGTCTCCAAGACGCTGATGGTCAGCAATGGGCTCGTAAATACTGTGGGGGTAAACCTGATTCATAGGCCCATCATTCGATTTACATTCTCCGGCAGGAGAATTATGTTCTTCACAGCAGCGTGCCTTGTGGATTCATGATCCTCGCAAGCTGTTGAATTTTCTGCCGCAATCACACGTTGTAGCCGGGTACATATCCAGATCGTTACTAATTATCGTTATTAATATTAATAATATGAATATTAATATTAATATAATATTAAATACTGTGTATTAGATAGTAATGCTAGAAATCATTTAACTGAGTATAAATACAACCAACCTTGAGAAATAGATAGAAATACTTAAAACCATTTAACAGTATGAATAAAATATTTGTATTAGCAACTCAAAACCATTTAAAAATGTTACCAACAAACTATTCATTTACAAATCATTTGGCATTAAATAATCTATAAGGGTTGATATGCCATAAAACATAACCAACTAACAGTCTTCTTCATGTATACAATCCATTTGTATAAAAAAGTAACTTTTTAAAAATTTTATTTCTTTACATTATTGCATTGAACAAACCAAAACATCTTAACTCATCTTTAGCAGCAATTAATTTTTTTTTTTTAAAGGGATACTTTCCAGTTCATACCTTTATTGTTTGCTTGGGTTTTAAGGTATATCAACCTTTGTAGGTTATTTAATGCTAAATCCATTTTTATACAAATAAAGTTTTTTATTTCAAACAAGTCGGTTTAGCATACAAAAACAGTTTTATTTCAAACAATTCAGTTTAGCATAAGTACGCAGTTTAAATGTCAAAACAATTCTATTTCAAGCAATTCAGTTTAGCATAAGTACACAGTTTAATTCTATTTGACCCATAGATAGGACCCTATCAGGTGCTACCAATCCAGGCCAGAATGGATCTGGGAGCGATGCCAATGAAGAGATACTTTGCTTTCCCCCAAAGCTCCAGCATTACTGTTACCTCACCATCAGATTGTTTAGTTTCATGTCCAGTACATTTGTGGCGGGGGGTGTTACCCCTCAGCATAGAAGCAGTCGGTGTATTATACGTTCATGCCTTTAAATTTTGGGAACAGAAAATATTCTTTTTGGCCCAAAACTCGTTTACAGAAAATTTGTCTAGAAAGTAATGAGACTGACTTTAAAATATAATTTCAGGTTGGGTTTCTTTATTTAATAGCATATTAACCTGTGTGGGTTATTTAATGCCAAATCCATTCTTATAGAAGAACAGCCATGATACTATTCAACCTATACCTTGCAGGGAGGGGTAAAGAGATTCATTCCTTTCCCAGGGGCATTAATCCAAAAGTGAATATAATAGCGTAACTGGAGTCTGAATTCACTTACTTCATAATTGCAGTCCAGCACTTTAGCCACATTGCCACAAAGAATTCTCCCGAGATTTTCAGGTTGACAACCCTGACTGAAAGTTGACTGATTCATGATAATTCATCACTAATCATTCTCACCATCAATAAGATCTGATATCTTCTCATTTTTGAAGATTTTCTTCAGTTAGTAAAGTGGCAACTTAATTAAAATGGAATTCATCTTCCAAAGTCTCTTAACTATACAGAAATGCCTCATGCCTGGGAGGGAATTTGATCTCCATAAACCTGTGTTAACTAAAAAAATTTTTTTGGTCACTTGATCTAGAAGTTTGACAAAGAATTTGAGCTTATATTCTATTTGTGTGACATACTTAAACAAATTTGAAATAATCCAAGATTACTCAGCTGAACATAAATTTTCAAATGCAAAACTGAACACTTTCACACATGCTATTGATCAACTGATTTTCAGCCAGGGTTGCCAACCTGAAAAATTAAAGGAACAAAAAATCAGTTTTATTACTTTCTAGACTAAACTTGTATAAAATGACTTTTGTTTTCTTGACTTTAAAAGGAAAGCTACCAATCCCAAAGTGAATATGACAGGAAAGTGAATGAAATCAAATGTCTTACCTATGACAACAGAATATGCTGTGCCAGCATCACCAATCTCCACCTCCACACTGGTGCGGTATTCCCCTTCTAATGTGCCATCAGAGCGATGTCCCAGGATCAGCTGAGAGCCAAGTTGGTTGTACCAGACACCTTGTAAGGTGCCACAGTTTTCAATCTGCTTACCATATCCATGGCATTTATCTGCAATTCAAGGAGAAAAAAAAGGAATGCATCAATATTAGCATGTCCAAAAATAAATACCATTTTGGAACTGCAAGTAATGGAATGGCAGAAACCAGTAATGTAAAGAACCATTTAACTAAAATATATGCCACTGACTATAATATATATATGTCTAACAAAATTCTTAATGCCCTAGTTCAAAAATTCAAAATTTCTCTCATCAGTGAACTCCCTGAAGGCTCTGTCTGGTTAGAAAAGCACTTATCATTTAAAAAGCTGCTGAAGTGCTTTGAAGACAGGGCAATCATTAGGGGAAAGGTCTAGAGGATAGAGTGCTTCCCATCAAAGTCATATGCTACATGTAGTGATGTGTTACAGAATGGTGAGTATAGATATTTCCTATGATATATTGGAGTGTCAGGATGCCATACTGAGTAATTCCCCTTTGCGGCATCTTTTAGGGCAATTGAGGTTACTTGATAGTGTCTATCTCCTCTTCAAGTAACATGTGGCAGATTGTACTGAATTATAGCATCAGCATTAAGGGATGTTCCTTTATCTGACTTAAAGAAATAAGTAAGAAACAATAAGAAAAAAAAATGAAGAATAAAAAGGAGAAAGGAATAAAGGATAAGAGGGAATGAAGAGAGTTATAAAGAACAGGGGGAAACGAAAGAAAGAAAGAAATAAAGAAAGAAAGAAATGAAGAAAAGAAAGAATAAAGAAGAGAAAAAGAAATGAATACAAAAAACAGAGAGAAAGAAAAAAAAAGAATGAAGACAAGAGAGTGAAAAGAAATGAAAGGAGAATAAGGAAGTGAGAAAGAAAAGAATGACAAAAAAAGAAAAGAATAAAGACAGAAAAGGGAAGGAAAAAAAGAATGAAGACCAAAGAAAATGAATGAATAGAAAAGAAAGGAAGGAAAAGAGAAAAAAGAAAGAAATGAAGAATAGAAAAAAAAGGAATGAAGCAAAGAGGAAGAAAGAGAGAAAAGAAAGCGGAAAGGAATGAGGAAGAGAAAGAATAAAAGAAAAGAGGAATGAAGAACAGAGAGAAGAAATGAAGCAAAAAAGAGAAGAAAGAACAGAGAAAAAATAGCAACAAGAAAAAGCGTGAAACAAAGAGGAAAGATTAGAAAAGAAAGAAGAAAGAAATGAAGAACAAAGAGAAAAAATAGAATAAAAATAAAGGAAAGAGATGAAAGGAGAACAGAGGAAAAATTTTTAAGATATTAAGCAAAGAAGAAGGAAGAGAGGAAAGAAATAAAGAGCAGAGAGAAGAAAATAAGAGAAAAAAAAGGAATGAAGGAAAGAAAAAAGAATTAAAAGAGAAAAAAGAGAAGAAAGAAAGAGCAGAGAGAAGAAAATAATAAAAAGAGAAAGAAAAGGAATGAAGGAAAGAAGAGAGGAAAGAAAAAAAAGAATAAAAAGAGAAAAAGTATGAAGCAAAGAGAGGAAAGAAAGAAGAAAGAAATGAAGAGCATGTAATAAGCAACAGGTTGTACTGTACTACATGGTGCCAGCAGTAAGAAGTAATCCCTGGTCTAGATAAGTACTCTTCAGATCAGAGTTGACCTGAGAGTAATGGCAACAAAAAAGTGACTCTGCACTCACCTAGATCACTAGAACTGGAGCCTCACCACAAGAAGTTTAGTATCATACTAATTATTGGTTGTTATCAAGAATGTAAATTGTCATAGTGCCCCATTTGAAATACAGCAAACTTGGTGTTCACATGGAACATTGGGAATTTTCAAATCGTTTTTCCTCATCCATTGATAACTGTCGTATATAAATAGCTCAAACTGTAGTGCCTAGAGTAATATTTAAAAAATGACAGCTACTTCACCTTGTTTACTTCAAGTTGTTGCATATGTGTTAGATACATTTTAAGATCTTTGCTTCCAGGGTGAACTAAATTCAGTGCATTCTGAAGTCAAAGAATATTCTATATCAATACAACAGGGACCAAGATATTTTTGGCTTGGTGTCTTTGTTTAATGGCATATCAACCTTCATGGGTTATTTGATGCCAAAGCCATCCTTGTAGAAAAACAGCAGTATTACGATACAGCCCATAGCTTGGAAGTACAAGGGAGTTCATACCTTTTCTAAGGGTATTTAGTCCAAAAGTGAACATAATAGAACAAGTCCAGTACTTTAGCTACTCCTCAATAGGAACTTCCCCCAGAATATTTTTATCTGCTTCAACATTATAATGCTTAAAAGTTTATATGTTACTGTCATGTAATAAAAAAAGGGCACGGTCTATGTATTTACTTAACCCCTCCACCACAAGCAGGATAGTTGGTTGGTTAGTGTTTAATGGCATATCAACCCTTGTGAGTTATCTAATGCTAAATTTTTTATATATGAGCTGCAAGTAAAAGATGTAGGTAACTTATTTCTAATATTAGAGTTGTTAGAGTTCATTTGTTTGCATACTATTAAATGGTTTCAAGTATTGCGATCTAACACTAATAATTTTATTTGATAATAATGATATGTTTGCACACTGTTTCAAGTATTGCTATTTAACATTAGAAATTCTAATTATCAAGTATTACTACCAAATAAAAATAATTTGCACAGAAGTATGGATTCAAATAACTAATTATAATACTTAACAAATAATTGGGCACTTCAGGTGGTGTAATGGTTAGCAAGCTAGGCTAGCAAACCTTCATGAGTGAGTTTGAGCCTCATTAGGTGCCCCATTCTTACAGCCTTGTGCCGCATCTGAGCAAAACGTTCAGTTAATTACAACTTAGTAAATGGTTGGTTGTTTGGGTCTTATGGCATATCAACATTTGTCAGTAATTTAATGCCAAATCCATTTTATACAAATAAACAGTTCTGTTTCAAACAATTCAGTTTAGCATGAGTATACAGAAATGCTTTTGACAACCTATTTCAAGCTATTCAGTTTAGTCAAACAGTTCTAATTCAATCAATTCAGTTTAATATAAGTATAGATTTTGTTTACACATAGTTAAATGTGAAAACAGTTCTATATTAAGCAATTCAGTTTAGTTTAAGTACAGTTTAATTGTCAAAAACATTTCTATTTCAAGCTATTCACTTTAGTCAAATAGTTTTAAATCAAACAATTCAGTTTAATATAAGTACACAGTTCAGTTCTATTTAACCCATAGGTACGGCCCTATCAAGTGCTACCATTCCAAGCCAGAGTGAATCTGGGAGCGATGGCAATGATGGGGTACTCTGCATTTCCCAAAGCTCCAGCATAACTGGAGCCTCACCATCAGATTGTTTAGTGTCATATCTAGGACACTTGTTGGGGTAGGGATCTTACCCCTTGGCAGAGAAACAGTCAGTGTATTCTATAGCCCCAGCCAACTAGGCAATACTTAGTAAATAATTGAATAATTCTACTACAACTTTACAAGCAGAAAGTGGCACAAGGTCAATTTTTAAGCAGAGTAAATAAAACTAGTTTGAATTAAGTTTTCCATCTCCTAAACTGGTTGCCTTAACAAGGTTAAAGAATCCAATATGCCCAACTCTTTACCCATGACTAGAGGGAGAATAAATGGATTTATATCTTTCCCAAGGGCATTAGTGTGAGGTCAAACGCTTCATGCAGGATTTGAACTCAGATTGCCTAATTCATTTCCCATGACAATAACCATTACACAAAGCACACCTTCAAAATGGCACATCATAGCAAGAATTTTGTCAGAGCATTGTAATTCTATTGCTTAAACTTTGAAAATAAAGAAACTTCCAATCCAATTTGTAGCTTAGCAATAATAATGAGAGGGCTTCCAATCATTATAATTTCTGAAAGGAGATAATTAGATGCTAATTATAGAGTACTTCCCTTTATTTATTTATTCGCAATTAATCAATTCTATAAATAGGATGTGATTCAACATGATCTTAATGCCTGCTGAAGGCAATCTTTAAGCTAATAAACCAATAAAAATCATTGCTCTGATCTGTTTGCTTTTTTTAGTGGGGGTGAGGTTCCCATAATACACTTCTTGTTGCTCTCTCCCCTATCGTTTACCTCACCTCTTGTTAATTAAAGTTGTTAACAGGCAAGCTTTGCAAGGAATTAGGGAGAATCTTAATGGATATAAAAATCCAGTAGGCCTCTTCATTAGTTAAAGTGAGTGCCAAGTGAAGAAAACTGAATGGTTTTCTGGATGTTATGTTTTCAAGATTCCAATTCTAAATTGATTTTTAACTGTTGACATAAAAACAGAATTAGCACTAGAGAAAACAGTTTGCTTAAAAAAAATATTTACAGAAAGGAAATTTGAAATAGTTTAAAAAAGAATTGTGAAAAAAAAAAAAACAGTTTTAAAAAGGCTCCTTTGCAATTTTTTATTTAAAAATCTAATAGGAATCATCAGGACATATACAAAAATTATAAGATTTATATTTTAGACCAATAAATGGGACAGACATTTTTACATATAATAACAAGAATTTAGAAGATTCAAACAAATGTTTAGTGACAAGTAGAACTTATACAATTATCATTCAGGAGCAAAGTATACTGGAATTTTTTTTATTCTCTAAATTAGAGAATTTAAGACATTTTTTTGTTCTACTAGTCCACATTAGCATATATACTTATCAGGAGGCATTCATGGTGTAATGGTTACTATCATTTGAAATGAACATGGCAACATGAGATCAAATCCTGAACAAGGCTGATTGCATTTCACATACCCTTGATAAAGGTATGAATCCAGTTATGGGTAAATAGTAGGACAGACTTGGCTCTTTAACCTTAGTATGGCAACTAGTCTAGGAGAAGAATAATTCTGACTTCAAATCTGCTGAATTCCACTTAAAATTAACCAGGTGTCACATTCTGCTTAGGAATAGGTGTTAGGTAAATGTATATACTTTTCAGGATTACTAAATTTGCAAAAAATGTTACCAATGTTTACATGTCTATTCTTTTGTTCACCAACCTCCCATCTCTGAAACCATTCAAATCAGACGAACAAGACATGCAGATCACTACTGGAGAAGTAAGGACAAGTTCATTAGTGACATTCTACTGCAAACTCCTTCACACGGACAAGCTGGTATTGGACGTCCATCAAGAACTTATCTACAACAGTTCTGTACAGACACAGAATGTAGTCTAGAGGACCTGCCAAATGCAATGGACGATAGAGACAAATGGCAAATCCATATTTACAGCATGATATGATCACACATATCTATATATATATATATATATATATACACACACACATACACACACCATAGGCTGCCACTTATATAATACATGTATATCTAACATGTACCTCCAATTTCAATGAAAAGTTTTTAGAAAAATTCTCTTGTACACAGTGTAGTATTTCAGCCCAAGATGAAAATCACGAGATATGACGAAAAATAAACATACTTTTGAGTGAAAAAATAAATGCAGTATACAAAGCAGTCTACAGGGTATGTGCGTGTGTGTGTGTGTATATATATATATATATTTTGAGAATTTCGTATGAGTGTAGGTATATATATATATATATTTAAAATTTTCATAATATATATATATAGATTAATATTTATTTCTATCTTTAGGAATGAAAAAAAAATGATTAATATTTTATTCATTTTTTCAAAACAGTATTAAAGCATCAGAATTTAAATTATCCCCCACGTTTTTTTTTTTCATAAATTCATGAAAAAAGACAGTCCTCTTAAACACCACATAATACTCTTCATCTGCAATGGGGAGGATACTCTTTGTCATAGTGGTTAACATGCTTGACATAGTAGTGAGTTCAAACTCCAGTCAGGCTATTACATTCACTTTTAGACTAATACCCTTGGAAAAAGTATGAAACCCATAATCCCCACCAGATAAATAATACTCGAGTCATACCAAAGACTCAAAAAATTGTATTTGATTCTTCCTAGCTTAAAACTCAGCATTATAAATTATGGATCAACAGTAAGGAATTGTGCACTCTCCTACACCACAGTGTAGTAGCTATTGAAAAGGGAGCCTTTGGGTCATCCTCGACTTAGGTCACCAACTTTACTTACTTATTGTCCTCCGACAAGGATTAGTAGTATGATGGTCAGAGAGTTCGCCAATAACCCAAGAGAACTGGGTTCAATCCCAGATCGAGTCATACCAAAGACTTAAAAATGATACTTGATGCCTCCTTGCTTAACTCTCAGCAATATAAGGTAGGGATCAAGGGTAAAGTGGAGCAATCTAGGGAAAGGAGTAGAACCCTCTCCGACACCTTAGTGTAGTAGCTATCGAAAAGGGAGCCTTCAGGTCACCCTCGACTACGGTTGCCAATTTTACTAACTTTTTGTCCTCCTACAAGGATGGCTTTAGCACTAAACAACCCTAAAAGATTGATATGCCGTTAAACAAAGAAACCAAACCATCCAAGATAAAAAATCACTAGATATGACACAAAATAAAAAAATAGAGGTACTTTAGGATGAAAAAAAACTATGCAGTATACAAAGCAATCTACCATATATATACATATATATATATATATATATATATATATATATTTTTTTTTTTTTATTTAAGTAAAAAAAACAATAGTCGGTCACATTAAGATAATAAATTTATTTCCATCCTGTTAAAAGGATTAATAATTAATATTAATCAATACTCTAAAAATCAACAGGACTTCTTCAGATCAACTAAAAAAAAACATTATTTGCTCTGTAGATTTTATTTGCATTGAGCTCTGCTGCACCAAGATGATTTAACTTTTAAAATTCTATATTTGAAAATTAAATTGTCCTGCTTGGAATTGTTCCCAACTCCGAATTAACTGGATTGATTATTGAAATTATATATATTATATATACATTATATAAAATATCCAAAGAAGATGAGTTGGGAATGATTTAATTTGAGAATATATAAGAAGATTCCGATAAAACTACAGGAGTTCTCAGTATATGATGATTGATATATCAATTAATAATTTTCATACAGTTAAAAGAAAAACTCAAATGTGATGGCTATCTGAAGAGGTTGGTTTCTCATATGGAGTGACCAACTGAAATAAATTTAAAATACCCAAATAGTGTTCAGTTGAGTATATATATATAATTTTTGTAATATCATCAAATGTGGTAATAAGTCTGATTCCTTTGACTCTCTCTTGCCATCTGTCCCTATAAATCCTCACTTTTGGTAGATCCTCTTGACAGCATCCAGTGTCAGCACAAAACTGATTAATGTAAGTTTTTGCAGGTCAGCCAACACTAGTGTGTCCATTAGTGGTACATTCCTGCTTCTTCAGCAGTGCCCAGCATGTCCTGTTCATCTTATTTGGATGGTTTATGAGATGGGAAGCAAGTGGTTATACAGCTAGCATTTTGTGAGCGCTGATTACAGTATATTTCATTACAGAATAAAGGCATCAGAGTAAACCTTATTCTCAAATATTGAATTTCATAAAAAAAGGGGGAAAAATAAATAAATAAATAAATACGGAGAGAAAGAATCATAAATTCACTTCTGCACTTTTTTTTTCTTTTCAAAACACATGGAAAGTCAGAATTCTCTATAAAGTGAAACCCCACTACTGGAATTTTTTTTCTTTTTAAGCAAATTCCTGGAAGATATGAAATCTCATTAATTGAATCCATTAGAAACCATCATACCATTCATTTATAAGACATTGATAAAAATTGCCATATCGTAGATCCTGTTAATGTTCCTGAAATAGGGACACATCTTTTTATATCAAATAAGTATTTATACCAATCTTGAATTGAGTGAACATTATTATCATTATTTTTTTAGGTCTCCTAACTAATCACTAAAAGTTAAGAATTCCCCTTCAAATAATTGCAGCAGATATTGGGTTAATGACAGAAAATAGAGGAAAAGAAGCAACATACCTCAAAGACCATTATTAGTAAGTTCAATTCTCAATTGGTGCTTTATACTTCTGGCCTTGTGCCACAACTAATCAAAGCTTAGTAAATAACTATTATTCTTGGTCATGTGCATCTCTTTGATTTAGAAGAAAATTAACTTTTTATTAAAAAAAATGGTTGAGATGTATTTATTTATAGGCAATACTATATGTATAACCATGATAATAATATAGAAGAATCTTTAGATGAAACATTAGAGAGTGAAAGTTTGTGAAAAAACGAAAATATTTTTGATACATTGTAGTATGAAAGAAAAGTCTTACTCAATTTAGCACCATGTATATCAAAGGGGAAAAAAAGAAGAAAAAGGCAACTTGCGTACAAGATTAACTCCATGTGTCACATAAATTTATCTGCTTGTCTGTCAGCGTTATGTAGACAACTAAACAAGAAAAATTTGGTGGGATTAAATAAAAAAATAACAAAAAAAACCTAAATTCTGTGTCTAGCTCAATTGCTTCAGTTTTTTATCAATACGGTTGTTTTTCTCATTTCCAAAGAAATGGTTTAGATACATTTTTTCTTTTGTTTTTAATTAGATAGAGATAATCAGTAAAGATGTTTCAGAAGGTTGATCTTTGTTTTTTTGGGGTTCTTTTGTTTTGTTTTTCTTTAAATTTAGGAAATGTTTCTTTCCTGTTAATTTGAGCCATGATCTTTGTGTAGTTTTGTTAAAAAGAACTTTCATTGGTTGATATTGTGGATATCAACTCATTTGCTATAAGTTTGAACATGCAAATACACACACACGTAAGTGAGGTGTGGAAAGAAATCCAATGATATGAAAGATAAGACAGTTTTGAAAATCAGATTGACAAGGACATGTTTCATTAGTAGTGTCTCCTCAATTTGCTTTTTACAGTGATGGTGTAATCATGTTCACTCGGCTTTTCAATTATACCATTAGGAAACGAAGGATTGTGATAAAAAATTTTCATGTCTAGAAAAGGTCAACCTAATATGTATTCATTGCAAAATACGAAGAATTGTCGATTAATCAGTCATGGATGTCTGAATGGGTGGGGAAAAATTTATGTGGACACTGATTTACTAATAATGGGGGAGGACAAAAACATGTTACACTGATGATTTCACAAATAAGCAAAAAGTGTTTTTTGTCAAAACAGGACATAGATATTAAATGACACATACTGGAGAGGTTTGGAAATTATAGTATCTTAAGAAAGAATTCCATAATGATTATTTTTCTTTCCGATAATGAAGGGCTAACTTATTTGAAAAATACAATGGACATTCCAAAAGTGATGTCTTTCATGCATTTTTGCAGGAGCCACAGGAGATATGCTAAACAAATAAACACCACAGCATAAAGCAAGTTTTCAGCTACAAAACACTTTTTTTCCATATAGTTACCATGCTTGCATTTTAACCTAAAATGCAGTGCTTTTAGGTGAGCAATGCCTCAAGTTGAATTAAGCTGTTCTACAGCATTAGAGGCAGATGTTGATGGTATGACATTAGATGTTGAAACTTTGAACCATAATTGCTTTTTTTTTTTCTTTTTCTTTTTTTTTTTGCAGTGTTACAAATAGCAGCTGAAAGACAAACTGGAAAATAATCTGATATGAAAGTTGTGAAAAATTGTATGGTGTTTTGAACAAATCCAGGAAGCAATACTCTAGCAGCTGTGCGGCCACTAACCTCTCATCTCACAAACCATCCAAGTAAGATGAACAAGATATGCTGGACACTACTGGAGGAGTAAAGATGAACTCAGCAGAGACATTCTCTGATGGACTCCTACACACAGACACACCAACATTGGCACCAGCCAAGTCTTACATACATCAGCTCTATGCAGACATCAGATGAAGTCAAGATGACCAGTCAGGAGCAATGGATAATAGGGACAGATGGGTTGTTGATTGATTGGTTGAGTTGTATGGCATATCAACTGTTGTAGGTTATTTAACCCCAAATCCATTTTTATGCAAATAGTCAGTTCTATTTCAAACAATTCAGTTTAGCATGAGTACACAGTTTAATTGTCAAAAACATTTCTATTTCAAGCCATTAGGTATAGCACAAGCACATATTTTGTTTACACACAGTTAAATGTCAAAACAGTTCTATATATAACAATTCAGTTTAGCATAATTTCAATGTCAAAAACAGTTCCACTTCAAACAAATCACTTTAGCATGAGCAAACAGTTCAAATGTAAGTACAGTTTAACTGTCAAAAACATTTCTATTTCAAGCTATTCAGTTTTGTACAAGTACAGTTCTAATTCAAACAATTCAGTTAAGCATAAGTATGCAGTTTAGTTCTATTTAACCCATTGATAGGGCCCTATCAGGTGCTACCATTCCAGGCCAGAGAGGACCTGAGAGTAATGGCAATGAAGGGGTGCTCTGCATTCCCCAAAGCCCCAGCATCACTGGAACCTCACCATCAGATTGTTTAGCGTCATATCCAGGACACTCATTGAGGTGGTCATACCTCTCTGCAGTTAATTGGTTTTAATTATTGCTGACACTAATAATTCTATTCAATATTTATCATTAGTTTGTACACAGTGTAGTGGTTTCAAGTATTGCTATTTAACACTGATTATTCTATTGAACATTATTAATTCATTTGATTTAAATGATTAAACAGTTCTATATCAAACAATTAAATGTAACATTAGTCATTTGTTTGAACACAGTTTACATGGTCAAACAGTTCTATTTGAACAATAGATAGAACACTCTGAGTCAGAGTGGACTTGAGAGTAATGGCAATAAAGGGCTACTCCACATTCCCCAAAGCTCAAAATTGGAGCCTCATCATCAGATGGTTTAATGTCATACCCAACACACTTGTTGGAGGAGAAGTTTCTCCCTCGACAGAGATGCAGTCAGTGTATTCTACTGCCCCAGCTGACTGGGCTGGGATGAAAGATGAGTTGACCAAGTTTATCATCTCATCCAGTTGACTAAGATGTAACAAGATATGCTTCATCTAGTACCTGGGGATTGAAAACAGCAGTTAATCACAACCAGCTGAGGTCACCAGACTCAATTGGCTTTGTAAGTACTGGCAGATGATGCCAACCACATGAGGTTTTAGTGATGGTTAGGTGCTCTATGAAAAGAAGATAGGTCTCTTTATTCATGCTCTTTTGGTGGTTGGGGTATGAGGAGACAGGCATTTGCATGTACAGACAGCGAATGAACAATTCAAAGATACAATGAGAACTGTTTCTTATCAAAATGAAGAAGATACCCCACATGTTATGTCTGTCATCCATTTTCACCAACTTCCACAACCTCTGACCACTCGTAGAGAAAATGTGAGAGTAATTAGTCAAAAGCAATTCCTTATTTTTCTAAAATGCCTTAAAGTCTAAGAAATGAAATGAAAATTCAACTGGATGATTACCAAATAGTATTTTAAAAGAAAACAATTTTTTCATGAAGGTTACAGTAAAAACACAGAAAATGGCACATTGTAGAGAGATTTTTGTTAGATTAATAATGACAAAATTTTCTAACTTAGAGAATAAAATAATTTTTTAAAATTAATTCTAGACAGTTAAGTATGACACAAGGCCACAGTCTTAGGCTTAGGCTTAGGCTTCCCTGATGAGAATTATGGGAAGAACAGGCTGGACAGAAGATTACCATGAAATTCTCTTATTGATTCTATAAAATTATTTGATTTGTCTATGAAAATAATTTACACATGAATAAACATCTCTATTTTTGTTAAGATACAAGAAAGAATACTTCTATTCAGAAATCAATCAGACATTCTCCTTCTTTCAAAGAATTCAATTAGAGATATATAAGGATTATGAAGACACACAGTGAAATAGATCAAAAGAAAGTAGACCATGCCTCTCTTCATCTCTCAATCTCTCTCTCTCTCATATATATATATAATTTTTTAAAAAAGATAAAATGACATAAAAACGTCAAACAAAACCAATTTTAAAACAACCTAGTAAATATTTTTTAAATGGATTCTTCTATACCTGTATAGAAGAATCATATAATCATGTATACCATAAACACTAATATTTGTTTACCCAACACCTCTGCTACTTATAGGATGCAACACATGGTTAATTTTTAAGCAAGTACAGCTGGTTTGAATTCAGATTTTCATTCTCCTGGATCAGTTGTTGTACCAGAGATAAAGAGCCCAGTCTACTCTACTATTTTACCAACTGCTAGAGCAGTTTCAAGACTATTAGCATGAAGTGAAACACAAGCAGGATTTTAATATGGCTTGCTGAGTCAATTTCCTCCAATAGCTGTTACACACTCTCTCCCTCTCTCTCTCTCTCTCTATATATATATATACATAAAAATATATATACATACACAAATGTGTAAATGCAGTACAGACTTTCGTTTCCTGATATTTCATCGAGAGTTGCACTATGCTCTCTCTCTCTCTCTCTCTATATATATATATATATATATATAAGGGTCATTCAATAAAAAGCAGTTTCTTGAATAAAGTAAAATACACATTTTTTTTCCATAAATGTAAAGTCTACATCGTTTGGAATTGATTTATAGCAAAAATCATTTTAATCTAGACAAAAATATTTCTTTTGAGGCTATTCGATATGGTAGCAAATCAAATACAGTGCAACAGGCTTAAACAGAGATCTATCATTAAATTTTTACAGACAAAACATTTACAGAAGAAAGTGTGACATGTACAGAGAAGCATTATTTTTTTTTAAATCAAAAAATGTTGACAAATGGGCTTAACATACATTTGCCACAACAAGCCTGAGTTGAAAAGACAGTCACTGAAATGGAAACACACTGATTCTCCGGCAAAGAATAAGTTCCAGGCAAAATGGTCAGTAAAAAAGGTGATGCGGCCAATCTTCTGGAATATGAAAGGAGACATCACTTTTTCATTTCCTTGGAAAAGACACAATTATAAACAAACTCCTTTGGCAAAATTCACCTTATTTATTGAAAGACCCTCATATACATCTGAATAAACAAGCTATCTTTTTTAAACATTATTTTTTTTTTTTTAAGTCAAGAAAGTACTCAATACAAACAATAGAATAAAACCTAAAATAAATTTAATTTACTCATCTCCCTGTGGCTGCCTCATAACTCAGTTTTATGCAACCTCTTTCTTATATAAAAAAAAGAAACTGACAGGAGGGATGAGTGAACTACAATTTGTTTTATATATATATACACACACACGCACACATATACATATACACACACAGAAACATGTGTATGCATGTTAACAATGGAGTACAAACTTTTGCTGCTATCCTTTCTTTTCAGAGCTGCTTCAAGTAATTATGGAAAAAGCATGCAGAATGTCAAGATGACTATTTGAAGAAAATTAATGTTTCATTCATTTTTCCTTTTTATCTTGGTAAATACAGCTTCAGTCTTGATACTAACACACACACACACACACATATATATATATATATATATATATATATATATATACACACACACACACCCACATATATACACACACACACACATACACATGCCCCTTATAAATGTTACTTGTATTTTTATACCTGCCATGTAATGAAATCTAATTTCCTATGCAGTTATGAATAACCTTTTTAAAAGATATATTTAGTGTTACTCTTCATAAGCCTCCATATATAAATATGAATATATCATGTGTGTGTATATATATATTTGCACACACACAAATGTGTAAATAAAATAACAACAGGCTTTTGCTGCTATCTTTTGTTTCAGAGGTGCTACGACCAATACAAAACTCAGTGGAATCTATTTTGAAGAAAATTAATGCTGCATTCATTTTTTATTTCTATCTTGGTAAATACGGCTTCAGTCTTGATTCTTTCTGAACATAACTTTATATATATATCTATATATATGTACACACACACACACCCACCCTATAAATGTTACTCTTATTTTTATACCTTTCATTCAATAAAATCTAATTTCCAATGCAGTTATGAATAACCTTTATAAAATATATTATGTTTAGTGTTACACTACACATGCCTCCATATATAAATATGAATATATCGTGTGTGTGTGTGTATATATATATATATATATATATTTGCACACACACAAATGTGTAAATAAAGTAACAACAGGCTTTTGCGACTATCTTTTGTTTCAGAGATGCTACGACCAATACAAAACTCAGCGGAATCTATTTTGAAGAAAATTAATGTTGCATTCATTTTTTTATTTCTATCTTGGTAAATACAGCTTCAGTCTTGATTCTTTCTGAACATAACTTTATATATATATATCTATGTACACACACCCTATAAATGTTACTCTTATTTTTATACCTTCCATTCAATGAAATCTAATTTCCTATGCAGTTATGAATAACCTTTTTATAAGATATTTTATTTCTATCCAAATTGCAGTGTTCTTTTTATTAAACCACAAATATCTAATTGCACATAACTGGCTTCTGAGTTCTTTATTGAAATTCTCAATTTCCTAAAACATTTTTTTGCCATAATTCATATTGAAAAGATTTCTTTTCAAAGCTTTTTTTTAACAAGCTTGTCCAAAAGATATAAAACCAACAGATACAATTTTTTTTTCTAATGAAAGCAGAAAAAGTACAAAACTGCTTTATGATATTAATAGATAAGTTTATATTTTCTTATTAATAGATAAGCTTCAAAGATTTATAGAACAAAGTGTGCAAAAATACAGGTTTTATAGTTTCATATTAAACACTGATTAAGAAGTGCATTTACTCATGAGATTAATATACAATGAACTCTAGTTATAACGACACTCACTCCAACATTAATGTTTACAGGTATATTCTGAAAGCATGTTTCTTTTGATATTTTTAGACAAGTCAAATTACTTCTAGCCTGATCAACATAGCTTGGAATATGACACTATCACCTCAAAAAAAGAGGAATGTCCAGCTCATGACATTTTGATGGTGAGTTGGGAGATCTATGTAGTACTAACAGTGGTACTACCTGTACTATGACTACCGAGTGATAGTATCTGTCTATATTTCTAAGAATGTTTTTCAGTATTATCTTCATCTTAAAAGTCCAAGAGACTAAGATTTTAAGAAAATAATTTTATATCTATATATAACTGTGCTTGTTAGATTTGGTTACTTTGTTTAATGGCATATCAACCTTTGTAGGTTATTTAATGCCAAAGCCAGAAGAACAGTAGGGGTACTATTTAATCCATAACTGAGAAGATAAGGGGGTTCATACCTTTCCCAAGGGTATTTTTCTTAAAGTGGAAGTAATAGTGTGACTGGAGTACAAGCTCGCTTACTATGATTCCGCAGTCCATCGCTTTAACCATTACACCACGAGGACACCCTCAGTGCTTGTTTGTTCAAGTAAAACAGAAGACAATCCAAATATTATGACGATACCAATTACAAAGCAAAAAAAATAGATATACATCAACAATGCCGAAAAAACATAAGGGCAATATATTCAAGAGATAAGCAGTAAGTATAATTTTTAATATATTTTGTATTTTCAGACTTTTGGGAGATTTATTTAGCATAGCTTTTTGAGGGTTTTTTTTCTAGTTTATCTCCTTATTTTCTTTTCCTTTTATCCACATTTCTTCTTTCCAAGTTAAATCGCATTTAAGTTTTAGAGAGAGAAAAATGAAAATGGTGGAAGAGATATGAAAAGAAAAATAGGATGGAACTCGTATAAAACTGATTGAGAAAAAGAAAAGAGAGGAGAACTTTAAGTGAATCTGATAAAACATAAGAGAGAGAGAGTAGAAAAGGAGAAGAAGGAGAGAGAGAGTGGAAGTTTATATGCAAATTGAATAAAATATATTTAATTCTAGTGGGTGTTTTGACAATCTTTATTTGTTTTTTGGGTTTTTTTAATCTTATTTTGATTTTTCTGTTCCTATTTTTGAATTTACTCAAATTTCCATTTAAATATTTTTATAAATAATTGTAAAAAAAAAAAAAATTGCATTCAACATTTTTTTTTAACTGGTCAATCCTGTCAATTTAAAAAGTCAAGAAATCATCAGTATAGGATAGATATAGATAGATAAAGAACAACCTATCAAACCATCAGGGGTTATTCTATGCCCAGGGGTCAGGGAAACGAGTACATCATATATTCATATCTATATTTTTGTATACTTTCTTAAGAGATTTTTGCATACAGTTATATGATATCAAATATTCCTATCTAATACAAATAATTTGCAAACAGATCTATTCGACCCATAGATGTAACCCTAACAAGTACTACCACTCCTGGTCCAAATGATCTTGGGAGTAATAGCAAAACTTACAAAAGTGGAGCCTCACCATCAAATTCATTTTAATGTTTTACACCTCTGTATATTATGTGGTATACAGTCACAATATTCTAGTCCTCACTGACAGTGTGGATAGAAAGGAAGAGGCTAAAATAATAGATTAATGTGAAAAGACAATAATAGATAGAGTGAAATAAATAGATATATGCTAAGAAAGAAAGGAATAATATGGAATGATAGAATTGCTCGCAACCATTGTTACTACTTCTCTGACCATTCCTTTTTGATTGCCAAAGGGTTGGAACCCTCAGGAACCTGACTAATTTCATTCTTGTTACATTCTGCTCAGAAATAAACACACTCCACTGGTTGGGTAAGTTTGGTTATGTGCACAAGTCCAATAAAACAATGTTATATGCATTCATTCTACCTCTACTCAAGCAGGATGTGACACAAGGTCATTTTCAAAGGAATATTAGGTTTAAGTTGAGTGTTTTCCTTCTCCTACACTGGTTGCAGTACCTAAGCTAAAAAGCACAGTCTACTCTATTATTTACTCATAGCTAGAGAAGAAGAGATGGAGTTATGCCTATCTCAAGGGCATAACCATGAAATGAAACACAAACAGCCTTGTCTAGGGTTTGAACTCAGCATAGCCGAGTTCATTTCCAATAACATAAACTATTATAGTAAAAGCACCTCCTCAACAATATGTGATTTTTTATAGTGATGGTAATTGTAGTTCTCATATCTTAATTTAATTCGGTTTTATAGCATAACCATCATAAGTAATTTAATCATCATCATCATCATCATATCGTGCTGGCAGCACGGATATCCCTGACCCTCTCTCGCCACTCCTCCCTATCGTTCATCGCCCTAGGTAGGTCTTCAGGACAACAACCTGTATCCTCACATAGCTGCTGAATGTACGTTCGTGCTGGTCGTCCTGCTTTTGCGCGGCCGTGTGTGGGGGTCCATAAGAGTACATCTCTTATGAGTTCATCTCTGCTTCTCCAGCAATGTCCTGCATGTCTGGTTCGCCTAACTTGAATAGTTTTCGTGATAGGGGGCAGGTGGCCGTACAGTTGGTGTCTTGTGGGGTGTTGCTGCCAGGACTTGTTCAGGATTGCACGCAGCATTCTTGTGTAATTGCCATCTAGTTTCTTCTCCAGCCGTTTTGTTAGCGTCCATTTAGTGCATCCATATAGCAGTATCGATGTGACCGCTGCCTGGAAGAAACTGCGTTTCATTTTATCGGTTAGGTCTGATTTCCATATAGTCGATAGCCTATTGATAGCTGTCCATGCTTTCGTTAGCCTCGTTTCGGTGTCCTTTTCGGTTGATTCGACGCTGCTTCCTAGGTACGTGAATTTGTCTACTAGTTTAAGAGGGGTTCCTTCTAGAGTGGAGATGTCCCCCGTTTGGTTATAGCACATATATTCCGTTTTGTGTGCATTAACATGGAGGCCTATGCTTGCTGCTGCTCGCTCCAAACTATGCAGAAGTGTTTCGGCTTGGTCAGGTGTATTTGCCAGTATCGCTATGTCATCGGCGTAGTCGGCGTCGGTAATTGTTGTTGCGGGATATCTTCTGCTTCTTTTCTTCGTCAGTTCGAAGCCATTCTCTTTGATTTTGTCAATCGATGTTCTAAGTACGAAGTCTAGACAAATGATAAAGAGATACGGAGCCAGCGTGTCCCCTTGTAGTACTCCTGCTACAATGTCGAAGTATTCTGTGTCTCCATCTGGTGATCGTACTTTTACTTTAGTGTTTCTATAGAGAATCGTTATTGCCGCTACGGTTTCTTTAGGTATGCCGTACGCTAGTAGGATTTGTTCCATCTTTTCTCTGTGAATGGAGTCGAAAGCCTTGGTAAAGTCGACAAATATTAATGTCGCTTGTAGGTTTTTTGCCCGTACACCCTCAAGGATTCTGCGGATGGTTAGTATTTGTGAGGTCATAGATCTATTTCTTCGGAAGCCATTTTGGTTTTTTCTAAGTATGTTGTCGATTTTGGGTTCTATGCGGTTTCGTAGTAGGGCATTGTAGATTTTGGCAGCTATGGATGTAAGTGTTATGCCTCGGTAGTTTTTGGCTAATCCGAGGTCCCCCTTTTTAGGGAAGGGGAGTATGCATCCCTTCGTCCATCTATCTATCGGATTTTGATTGTATACTGCGTTGCAGTGTCGGAGCAGTATGTCGTCGAATTGTCTGGTCTTCCATACTTCCGGGGGAATTTCGTCCAGTCCTGCAGCTTTCCTATTTTTAATTTTTCTGAGAACCGAGTCGAGTTCTCCTTGTGTGAACGGTCCAAGTTTAATGTCTAATTGTTTGCTAATTATTCTGGTGATTGGTTCATGCGTTATTTTTGGTGGGTTTCCAAGTAAGTTTTCGAAGTGCTGTTTCCACAGTTTTATTCTTTCTTGTTGGTTTGCTGCTTTAAGTTTTGCTTTGGCTGTGTTCTTTCTTCTGCTCACTTCGTTTATTGTTTGCCAGGCAATTCTAGATTGTCTATCTTCTACCGAGTCTCTGATCTTATCTATCTGATTTTGAATGTATTCTGTCTGTTCCTTTATATATATGCCTGCTAATTGATATTGTGCCGTTTTTAGTTTTAAGGCATTTGTGTTTGTTGGGTTTTTTCGATAGTTTTTGGAGGCTGTTTTCACTAGTGCACGTTTTTCTCTCACCGCTAAGGTTTCCCATGGGACTCTATATTTAGTTTTAATTTTTGTTGGAATGTATTTTGCTGCTGCCTCAAGGTGTGCATTGACGAAATTTTCGTATTCGTCGTTTGGTGTACTTTTTTCCGTCTTTTCTTGTAGTGTTTCGAATCTGTTTCTCAATTCTAATACGTATTTATCTCTGACATCTTTGTTGTTTAATAGGGCCCAGTCATAGTGTTTGGTGGTCGCTGTTCGTTTGTCGTTTTTTCGTAGGCTTAACCGTATTTTCGCTGTGACTATTCGGTGATCGGTGGACACACCCTCAAAAGAGGAGTATGCCTCGCAATTCAATGCACTATTCTTCCATTTCTTGTTTATAAGGACGTAGTCTATCTGAGCTTTAGTATTGTTTGCGTACGTGTATGTCCATAGTTTGCCCTCTCTTTTTTGGTAGTTTGTATTGAGGCATGCTAATCTATTTTCTATCATGAAATCTGTTAGATGTTGTCCATTTCTATTTGACGTGTTGTGGAGGCTGTATTTGTTGTTTCCGTTTTTCCCGATTTGTGCATTCATGTCTCCGCCAATGACTAACATGTTGTGTTTCGGGATGCTACGCACTAATGAGGATAACTCATCGTAGAAGGTGACTATTTCATTTTCTTCACTAACATTGGTGGGGCTGTAGCATGAGATGATTGTTGCTCTGGGGTTTCCGTTAAATGTAGCTACCATCATTCTAGGTTGTATTTTCTCTATGCTATTAAGCGTTTTTAGGGCTCTAGGTCCTATAAGCAATCCTACCCCTCCCACTGCGTCGTTGACAGAGTTTTTCCATGCGGATACAGTGGCAAGCGACCATCCATTGCTAGTTTCGTGATATTTGATATCTTCTGTGTGTGTGTATCTGTGTTCTTGTATGCATATTATGTCTATTTTATGTTCTTCGGCCGATGCGATTAGCTCTGGGAGTTGTCCTATTCTATTTAAGGTTCTTACGTTAAATGTGGCTATTTGTAGTGTTTGCTTGCATTTTAGTAGTTTTGATTGTTTGAGCTCTGTAGCTGATTTTTCGAACACCGAGGCCAGGGCTCCAACCTCAGCAGGACGCGCCCCTTTTTTACCCGCGCGAAGAGCGATGCGGTTTGTGTAAGTGGTTTGAGTGTGGGTCATGGTTATCTTTCGATGGCTGTTTTATTCTCTTCTATAGAAGCCACTCTTATAGAGGAGCAGCAGTAGTTCCCCGATCGAACTGTCGATCCTGAGCGAAAAGTCGTCAAACTCACGTCCAGGACCCATTTGGGTATTGACTTTGGTCGTCCATTGGTTTATTCAAATACCTTAACGTACATCATGCTGCTTCCCATGTGTACATAAAAAAAAAATAAATAAAAAAAAAAATAAAAATAAAAAAAAAAAAATAGAAAAAAAAATAAATAAATAAATAAAAAGGGGGGGGGAATTTGTTTTAAGTTTTAACTTAGTTAAAGTCCAACATTAAGGTACTTTCTTATGACTTTCACTAATACTGACTTATACATTTTTGCTGTATTGGGACTTTTCCAAGGGTTTTTCATTTTTTTTTTTCCATCCTACAGTTGGGGACCTAGCAGTCTTCAGGAATTAGAGCTCTGTGGTAGCATTAGGCGTTCTAGGCTTTTTCTTCTAAACTACTGTTAGGGCTTTCTTTACGAATTTTTAAATTATTCGATAGAAGATATTTAAAAACATTCTGCCTTGTTCGCTGACATGTGGATAGGCTTAATATCAAATTGGCTTTACAGTAGAGTAAGCGTGCCTTTACATTTAAAACGCATAGTTTAAGCATTATTTTACAAACAAAATACAGCATAACATTTTGTAAAATTCAGCATTTTAAATTGGAATTAAAGACATACTGACCAATATTGACATATTTCTTCCACTTGGCTCCTGAGTTCAAATGCTCTTCTTCGTTTGGACTTTTATTTACTACTGATATTTTAGGTAGCTTTGGGGGCGGTCTAGTGGGGTGAAGGGGACAATTCGTTTTTGTTGGTTTTTTTTTTTTCTTTTTCTTTTCTTTTTCCCTTTCTGAGGGGGGGGGGCTGTAGTAGCATTCTAGGCTTTTTCTTCTAAACTACTGTTAGGGCTTTCTTTACGAATTTTTAAATTATTCGATAGAAGATATTTAAAAACATTCTGCCTTGTTCGCTGACATGTGGATAGGCTTAATATCAAATTGGCTTTACAGTAGAGTAAGCGTGCCTTTACATTTAAAACGCATAGTTTAAGCATTATTTTACAAACAAAATACAGCATAACATTTTGTAAAATTCAGCATTTTAAATTGGAATTAAAGACATACTGACCAATATTGACATATTTCTTCCACTTGGCTCCTGAGTTCAAATGCTCTTCTTCGTTTGGACTTTTATTTACTACTGATATTTTAGGTAGCTTTGGGGGCGGTCTAGTGGGGTGAAGGGGACAATTCGTTTTTGTTGGTTTTTTTTTTTCTTTTTCTTTTCTTTTTCCCTTTCTGAGGGGGGGGCTGTAGTAGCATTCTAGGCTTTTTCTTCTAAACTACTGTTAGGGCTTTCTTTACGAATTTTTAAATTATTCGATAGAAGATATTTAAAAACATTCTGCCTTGTTCGCTGACATGTGGATAGGCTTAATATCAAATTGGCTTTACAGTAGAGTAAGCGTGCCTTTACATTTAAAACGCATAGTTTAAGCATTATTTTACAAACAAAATACAGCATAACATTTTGTAAAATTCAGCATTTTAAATTGGAATTAAAGACATACTGACCAATATTGACATATTTCTTCCACTTGGCTCCTGAGTTCAAATGCTCTTCTTCGTTTGGACTTTTATTTACTACTGATATTTTAGGTAGCTTTGGGGGCGGTCTAGTGGGGTGAAGGGGACAATTCGTTTTTGTTGGTTTTTTTTTTTTTTTCTTTTTCTTTTTCTTTTCTTTTTTTCCCCTTTCTGAGGGGGGGGGGGCTGTAGTAGCATTCTAGGCTTTAATACTAGATCCTGTTTATACATATATCAAATATATATGATTTGTAAATACATTTCGTTCATAGCATTTTTAAACTAGCCAGAGCTCATTTTTTTGGCACACAGTTAAATGGTTTCAAGCATTGCTATGTATAACCAACAATTCAATTGAATATCAGTCATTACACGCAGCTAAATGATCAAACAGTTCTATTTCTAAAAATTCAATTTAGCATCAATCATTTGTTTGCACAGTTTTAGTATTAAACTATTCTATAGGACCCTATCAGGTGCTATCACTCCAGATGAGAGTGGACCAGAGAGCAATGGCAATGAATTTCTTCTCCACATCACCCAAAGTGTCATATCTAGGACACTCATTGCTGGGGTCTTACCCCTCTGCAGAGATGCAGTCAGAGGGGACTAGGCATTTCTCATATTTCAAAAACAGGTTTTTTTTTTTTTATTTGCTCAAAAGATAATGAACTGAATTAAAAATTTTAAAAAAAGAAGAAAAACCATTTTTTTTTAAACAGAATTGGACTGTATTAAAGTAAATGTTTTTTTTTCTTCTATTGGCAAAAATCACCGAATGAAGATAATTGACTGATTGATTGATTTTAACAGCATGTCAACCTATCTAGGGTTATTTTATGCCTGGAGGTTAGGGAATTGCATTTATTTTACATTTATATTTACATCTTTTGCAGAGTTGGCTGGTTGTTCTGTTTTACAGCATATCAAACCTTTTTCAGGCCATTTAACACCAAACTAAATCATTTCAATAAAAGTTTCAAGCAATTCACTTTAGAATAAGTATAGTTTTGTGTTTACACACAGTTAAATATCAAAACAGTTCTATTTCAAACAATTCAGTTTAGTATAAGTATGAATTTTTGTTTAACACAGTTAATAAAAACATTTAATCTCAAACAATTCAATTTAGCATAATTACATTGTTTAGTTCTATTTGATCCATAGATAGGACCCAATCAGGTGCTACCACTCCGAGTCAGAGTGGTCCTGGGAACAATGGCAATGAATGGGTACTCAGAATTCCCCAAAGCTCCAGCATTACTGAAGCCTCACCATCAAATTGTTTAGTGTCATATCCAGGACATTTGTTGGGGGAGTCTTACTTTTCTGCAGAGATGCAGTTGGTGTATTCTACAGCCCCAACTAACTGGGCTGGTTTTATAGAATTGTTTCTTAAGTTTTTTACCTACATTAATATGATATCAAGTATTCCTATCTAATAAAAATAATGTACAGTTTTATAGCATCAAATGTTCCTATTGAATATAAATCATTTTTAAACAGATCTATTTGACACACAAATGGGACTAACAGGTTCTACTGCTGCAAGTCAGAGTGGACCTGGGAGTAATGGCAATAAAGAGGAACTTTGCACTCGCCAAATCTGTAAGACTAGAGCTTCACCACACTCAAGACACGTCTTTTTTTGAGTGGTCTTACCCCTCTGCAGGAGATACAGTCAGCAAATTCTAAAACCCACCTTTAGAGGATTATCTTGTATCATTTAATTCTTTCAAGTTTCTTCATTCATGAAATGTCACATTGCAGAGTATATGGCTTTTCATGCACTGCCCAACAAAAGGATTGAACTCACAATTCCTACCAAATAAGATATATTTTAACAAAGGAATATAGCAAAGTGATAGTGTTATCTTTAAGTCTTAAATCTAATGTTATTTTGCCTGCCTCTCTGATTGAAATTGAGTATATTACCCCTGACAAAATTTATGAAATTAACACACTTAAAGGATTTTCAATCAGGTTTTTTACTTAGCAGTAAATGAACTAATAGCAGATAAAATGCCAAACATTCTGGCTTCATAAAATATTCCTTAAACCAACTAAATTAGATTATTTAGATAAATGGTATAATTTTTTTCAAGCTATGCAGAGGAAAATATTAGAAAAGAATTATGAAATGATTTTGTTGTCCTTCTTCTTAAGAGCCCAGTCTGCTCTAAAAGCTGGAGAGAAATGTGGATTCATATTTTTCCAAAAGCATGAAGTGAAATGCAAACGGTTTCAGTCAAAATTTAAACTTGACTCCCAGAGTGCCTTTTTATCATTAAGGGTTTTCGGACTATTGTTTTCATCTTTATAGTTATTTCCACAACATTTCAGCCGATATGTCCTCTGGCCTTCTTCAGGTGTTTGTCAAACTCAGGAACCTACACAGAACTTCGAACTACATCCTTTATTGAATCTATGGGGGTCGCCTGTTCTGATTCCATTAGCCATAACCGGGTACAAGTGTTAAGTATTCCTGTATTGTTACTCACCTGCAGGTTCAATCCTGACTGCAAAAATCTGAAACCCTTAATGATTGCCAAAGACATTACGCTACCTATTAGCCTAGTGGGTAGAGTGTTCACCAATGGCCCAGGAGACCAGGGTACAATCCTAGTTTAAGTCATACCAAAGAATCAAAAAATGATAGTTGATACCTCCTTGCTTAACACTCATCATTATAAGGTATGTATTAAGGGTAAAGTGGAGCAATCCAGAGAATGGAGTAGAACCCTTCCCTACATCTCAGTGTAGTAGAAATGGAAAAGGGAGCCTTTGGGTAGCCCTCGACTATAATCGCCAACTATACTTTTTTTATAAAAAATACACAAGGTATCTCGAAAGACTTTTCTATCATAGAAAATGGAAATAGCAAACAGAGTTCAAATCCCAAGCAACCCTGTTTTCATTGGCCTAGTGGGTAGAGTGTTCGCCAATGGTCTGGGAGACCTGGGTTCAATCCCAGGTCGAGTCATACCAAAGACTTTAAAAATGGTACTTGTAACCTCCTTGCTTAACACTCAGCAATACATATCAAGGGTAAAGTGGAGCAATCCAGGGAAAGGAGTAGTAGCTGTAGAAAAGGGAGCCTTCTGGTTGCCTTCGACTACGGTCGCCAACAACTTTGCACTAATGCCCTTGCAAAAGGCATGAATTCATCTCTTCTTCCTCTAGCTATGGGTAGTCAGGTAGACTGGGTTCTTTAGCCTTGGTTATGTAACCAGCCTAGGAGTAAGAAAACTTAAAATTCAAACCAGTTTTATTCTGCTTAAAACCTGACCTTGTGTCACATCCTGCCTGTGGTAGCGTGGTAGGCAAAATACAAACACCTTCAGAAAACGAAATCTGTTTGTTTGTTTTTTTTAAGAACAAATACAAAAAGACCACCCTACCATTCCAAGTTTTGAAATATGTCTGGTCTCAAGGGTTTCTAAGAAATTGTGTACTCAAGTATAAGTTCAGTGTTTGCAAAATTTGTTCCATCTACAAAGTGTAATTACCTTCTATTGCTATGGTTTATTTTGGAATAGTTAAGAGTAGAGCACTGGTGGCTAAGAGGTCAGAAATTAATGAATTTCAACTTGGCAAAATAACAAATGAGACAAGAAAAATTACTTTAGGTAAAATATCTTTTCTTTTGGCTAAAAAAACAAAAACAAAAAACAAAAAAAACAAAAAAAAACGAATGTTTTACCATGATAGGAAAAATGTTACTGAAAGAAACAAATAAAAAAAATTCAGAGTGAGGAAAAAGCATATGAATACTTTAAGCACTCAAGAACAAGAGAATAAAAATAAAATATTTACATTATGTCAAGCTCATAAAATTTGCTTTTATCAAAGAAACCATGGGATGAACACTTTAACAATTAAAATGACCCACTGATAAATATTATCATCAGCAAAAAGGACTGCTGAAAACCTGAAGATGATGGGGATCAAAGGAGAAAAAAATGGTGTGATACAATCATCAAAGTCTTCAGTGCTCCCACCAAAAAAAAAGATGGCAATACATTCTGAAAAATTACCCATTATAAAAAGCTTGATATACTAAGTTTTCGTAAGAACAAACCAAGAGGTAGATAATGATCACCCGTCAAAAGTGCAAAAATCAGCATTAACGACACATAACTGACTATAAACATGAGAAAAATACACATCTCAACTGATAGTTCTTGGAAATGTGAGATTATGGGAAAATCTCAAGGAAGATAACTCAGGAAAAACAGTTGAAATAAAAACAGATAATGAGAAAAAAAAAAGGCGGGTAACCACTGGAAACAGTTTATACAGAACTTGAAATCATTGCACCAAGACAGTCAAGAAAGTAATGATATCTGCTTTATTTTTCAGGTTGGCTACTATAAACTTAATAATAAAACAAGTAGAAAATCAGCAGATCAAAGCTGACCATGAACATAAATGTATTTGTTCAAACTCACTGCCATTATCATGAGGCAGCACAAGGTCAGTTTTTAAGTGAAATAATATAGGCTTGAATTTAAAGTTTTTCTTCACCAATATTGGTTGCCAAACCAAAACTAAAATACTCAGTCTGCCTTACTATTTACCTATAGCAGTGGGGAGAAAAAATGGATTCATGCCTTTCTAAAAGGCATTAGCTTGCAGTAAAATGTAAGCAGCTTAGTTTAAGATTTGAACTCAGGTCAGCATTTTCAGTATCCTACAATTGTTATGCTAGGTGCACCTGGACGCATATTTATAAAATCATTCAGTTAATGTTTAGACTTCAAAAATAATGTGTAGCCAAATAATATAAGAATATTATGAATGAGTTTTGTTAAGTGTGTCCTGAAAAGGTGCACAAGATCAAATCTTGGGTCAAACTTCAAGAAAATGCCATAGAAACATTTAACAAGTTAACACAGTATTATGGAGTTCAAGTTCTATAAAAAGTACAGATTTTTAAGGGAGATAAGGATTTTTTTATGACTGAGAGTCTGGAAAGAATAATCTGATTGAGAAGTCCTTTGACAATCTGAGGAAAATGTAGCAAAAGTGAAGACTCTCATTAGATCTGATAAACATTTGACAATGAGATGGATTTTGACTGATCAAGATTGCTAACCTCAAAATGAAATCAATCTCATTACTTTCTAAAAACACTCCCTCTGACTAAGTTTTTGGCCAAAAAAAGAATATTCCTGTGATACCAAAACTAAGTTCCCTTATCAGAAATTTTTTATAAGGTTATCAAAAAGTCATAAAAACCATCTGATCAGTGTTGACATTTGAACATGTTTATATTTGCCTCTCAGAATTCACATTCAGCCAAGTAATCTTTGATCATTAAAATTAGTTAAGTGTGTCATGAAAATGAAAGGCAGGATCAAATTCGATATCAAACTTTAGGAGAATGCGACAAAAATATTTATTAAGTTAACACAGTCTTAGAGAGAACAAGTTTTATTTATAGAACAGGTTTTTAGGGATAAAAGGAATTTTTTATGGTTGAGAGGCTGAAAAGAATAATTCTCATTTAGCAGTCACATCACAAACTGCCATTAGATGCAACAAAAATGAAGAGACAAGTTTGATCAGGGTTGCCAACATAAAAAAAAAAAAAAATCAGTCTCATTACTTTCTAGAAATGTTCTTTCTGATTGAGTTTTTAGCAAAAAAAAAACAAAAAAAAAAAAGAATATTCCTATGGTAACAAAACCCACTTCCCTTATTTGAGATTTTTTATCAGGTTGGTAAAAATACTTATTACTTATTAAAAATCATTTGATCAGTGTTGACATTTAAAATATCTAAAAAGCTTCAGTTTATATTTGCCTCATAGAATTCACATTCAACTACATGCTGGCATCAATTAATGAAACTTTATTTATGAAACCAAAGTCATAACCATTAACATTACAGAAACAATTCATCAAATTATCTTCAAACAAAATAACCATTTCTGGTTATGGAATAATTTATCTCAATATATAAACCCTTTTGTGCCTAATGAGATATATAAAAGTAAGTAAAGTTGCCGATTATAGTAAAAGGCTCTCTTTTCATTAGCTATAACACCAAGGTGAAGGGGAGGGTGCGACTCCATTCCCTGGATAACTCCACTTTACCCTTGATCTGTGCCTTATAATGTTGAGCGTTAAGCAAAGATGTATCAAGTACCATTTTTGAGTCTTTGGTATGACTCAAACTGGGATTGAACCCCGGTCTCCCAGACAATGGGATATTTAATCTCAAAAAATATTTGTAAATAATACCAATTTTTAATTTCTACTAAAAAAATTTCTTGACCAGAACAAATATCAGATATTTATTTTGAGAGAAGAAATGTTTCAAATCTTTTGTGTTTTCTAAAGTAAATAGAATAAATAATGGTCACTTATGAAAAGATGATTTGGGAAATATTGGATTTATTTTGGTGAAAAATGAGTATATATATATATATATATATATATATATACTCTGATATAAAGAAAAACAAACAAATGATAGTTTTCTATTGTTCAAAACATAATCAAGTACTCAACAAGCACTGATATACTGAAGTAGCAAGTGAAAATAACCAATATAATGACATTCAATTAGCAAAAAACTATGCAGATTTAAACAAATAAAAAAAAGGTGCTCAATGTTGAAGCAATCAAAGAGCAGATTGGTTTTGGTGTAATTGTTCCTTCCTTTAGTCTTTGTTGAGTACTTAGTTTTTTTTCCATCTTTTAAAACACAATCATTTGCTTTTTTTCCTTCATGTCAAAGAAGATAGGCTCATTCCTTCAATATTGAGCACATTTTTGTTCAAATCCATATAGTTGAACACACCAGATGGAGACACAGAATACTTCGACATTGTAGCAGGAGTACTACAAGGGGACACGCTGGCTCCGTATCTCTTTATCATTTGTCTAGACTACGTACTTAGAACATCGATTGACAAAATCAAAGAGAATGGCTTCGAACTGATGAAGAAAAGAAGCAGAAGATACCCTGCAACAACAATTACCGACGCCGACTACGCCGATGACATAGCGATACTGGCAAATACACCTGACCAAGCCGAAACACTTCTGCATAGCTTGGAACGAGCAGCAGCAAGCATAGGCCTCCATGTTAATGCACACAAAACGGAATATATGTGCTATAACCAAACGGGGGACATCTCCACTCTAGAAGGAACCCCTCTTAAACTAGTAGACAAATTCACGTACCTAGGAAGCAGCGTCGAATCAACCGAAAAGGACATCGAAACGAGGTTAACGAAAGCATGGACAGCTATCAATAGGCTATCGACTATATGGAAATCAGACCTAACCGATAAAATAAAACGCAGTTTCTTCCAGGCAGCGGTCACATCGATACTGCTATATGGATGCACTACATGGACGCTAACAAAACGGCTGGAGAAGAAACTAGATGGCAATTACACAAGAATGCTGCGTGCAATCCTCAACAAGTCCTGGCAGCAACACCCCACAAGACACCAACTGTACGGCCACCTGCCCCCTATCACGAAAACTATTCAAGTTAGGCGAACCAGACATGCAGGACATTGCTGGAGAAGCAAAGATGAACTCATAAGAGATGTACTCTTATGGATCCCTACACACGGCCGCGCAAAAGCAGGACGACCAGCACGAACGTACATTCAGCAGCTATGTGAGGATACAGGTTGTTGTCCTGAAGACCTACCTAGGGCGATGAACGATTGGGAGGAGTGGCGAGAGAGGGTCAGGGATATCCATGCTGCCAGCACGATATGATGATGATGATGATGACATTTATAAGTAAAAAGTGCTCATTATCTGGGATAAACAATATATATATATATATATATATATATATATATATATAAACATGGTGATATTAAAAAGTATCAAGAGTGAAGTTTTAAATTCATTAAAATCTAAAATTTAACTGGTGTTACATGCACTGCTGAGTGGCTTATATAATAAATACTAAATATATATGATATAATATATAACAAATATTATATATATATATATATATATATGTAAAATACAGCTTGGCTCACAATATGATACAAGGTAAAAATTCTCACTGTGCCGTAAAAAAAGTGATGCGCCGGAAGAGATTGACCTATGAACTGCATGATAGTTATTTCCGCTCGATGATGATCAAACCTGCAATTCCAAAGATAGCGGATGTGACACATCCCAATGGCCAATAATCGAAAGAAAGCGCGCAGGTGTGCTCGGCTGATAATATGGGACAAGGTGAAGGTCCCACTTCAATGATGCATCGGAAGAGAGTGACCTGTGAACTGCATGACAGTTATTTCCGCTCGACGACGATCACACAAGCCACTCCAAATTAGTGGAAGTAACACATCCCAATCGCCTGAGATCGGGAAGATTGCAGAAGCGTAGAGGCGTGTCTTTATCTCTGCGTGGGAGTTTGAAGGTAATATAAGGCCGACGAATTGAACAGAAGAAGATAGAGAAAAAAGGATCCCGCTGTTCACGAAACCTCACTCATCGTCACACAGTGTGCGTTGTCTTGGCCATCGTCTCCTGACATCGAAAAGTTCAAGCCTCATCGACGAACAATCCTAATTCCTCTCCTGACTGCTCCTACTTCACACAAGCGTCCGTCGAGAAAATAAATATATATTGTTATATACAAATTCCGTGTTGTCGTTTGTTTTACCAGAGGGCAGAACGTAACATATATATATATATATATATATATATATATATATAGTATAATATAATATATAATAAATATCATATATATAGTATAATATAATATATAATATGTATTATATACAAACATGGGCATAATTGTTAGAGTGTTCGCCAATGGCCCGGGAGACCTGGGTCCAATACCAGATTGAGTCATACCAAAGACTTAAAAAATGTTCTTGATGCCTCCTTGCTTAACACTCAGCATTTTAAGGTAAGGATCAAGGGTAAAGTGGAGCAATCCAGGGAAAGGAGTAGCATCTTCCCCTACAACTTGGTGTAGTAGTTATCGAAAAGGGAGCCTTTGGGTCACCCTTGACTATGGTTGCTAACTTTACTTACTTTATATAATTTAATATATTTATATATATATATAAATAAATAAATATATAATAAATATTATATAAATAATATAGTATTATATAATATATAACAAATACTATATATATATATATATAGATATATAATATGATAGATATTCTATATATATATATATATATATATACATATATAATATGATATATAATAAATATCATAATATCATATATATATATATAATATTATATATAATATGATATATAATAAAGATTATATATATAATATGATACCCCACACAACCTATTAGGGATGCAAACTACACCAATAACATAGCATTCTGGCAAACACCCCAACACAAGCTGAATCCCAGGTACATAGAGGCCTATGCCACCAGCTGCTTGTTCCAGACTATGTCAACACAGACAAGACAGAATACATGTGCTTCAATCAAAAAAAGTTACATCTCCACAGACCTTTGAAACTAGTGGAGAAATTCACCTAACTCAGAAGCAACATCTCATCAACTGAAAAAGACATCAACCCGTGATGAGCAAAAACATGGACAGCTATCAATAGGCTATCAGTCATATAGAAATCAAACCTGACCAATAAAATAAAACGCATTTTTTTCCAAGCAGCAGTCAAGTCAATACTGGTATATGGATGCACTACATGGACGCTAACTAAATGTCCATTCTTTATACTTTTTGATTCTCTGCCCTTAGAGGATGAAGTCAATATAATTGATAGGGAAGAAAATTGGAGAATAAAACATCTTAAAGAAGCAGCACATGTTTTGGGCTACAGTGTTGAGTGGACCCAGTATAGAGATGAATACAATATGGGAACCAATAATCAAAAAGGCAAGATAAAAAATGGCAATATGAACTAAGGTAAAAAATTATAAATAATAGTAATAAGTGGTAATTCATATAATTGATAAAAACATTAGTTTTATAAGTCCCAAAAAATCACTCTGAATAGTCCAGCAGATACAGGCATTCAGTTAATGTATGTTTGTATTTACATTCATTGTGTATTATGTGTTTTTTTTTATTGTACATGGTCAGATTCTTCAGATTTAATAGGATCATGTACAATATGTTGGGAAATTGTAAATTGCGCTTGGAAGAAAAATGCGATATAATTAGTTTTCCAGATTCAAATAATTTCCTAAATAAAAGATCTGAGTTAGGAGCTAAATGTCACTATGACAGTTAATTTTTTACTTTGTAATTTGGCACCTGATTGAGACATGCATTAGTCACAGGACTCAAAAAGAATATAAAAGGTAAGAGAACATATTTTTTGAGTTGAAAGTCAAATGTGTTGAATACTAGCTCACTGAGAATCAACAATAGGGCACCTAATGTGGTAAAATGGTTAGCAAGCTAGACTAGCAAACCTTCATGAGTGAGTGAGTCTCAGTGGATGTCCCATTTATTCAGCCTAGTGCCACACCTAAGCAAAAAGCTTAGTAAATTACCTGAGGATCAACAGTGTGAAGCAAATGAGTCATGAGTTTTTATAATGTTTTGTGATTATCTAATTGTATACTTAAAATATTTTTTGATATTGCACTGCAGTTTAATGCATTGAACACAGTAAAGACTTCAGTGTTAAATTTTAATTATAATTGTGTGTGTGTATATATATATATATATATATATATATATACACACACACACACACACATTATTGTTGGCATATTTTATTGAAGATGACAGTCAAGGATTAAGAGTTGAGTTTTTTTTATTAGTCTTTCAAGTTCATAAGTGAGATGTCTCAACTGAGGATGAAGACTTTTTAATGATTTTCCAAAATCTCAGAAGTTGTAACCTGAGTACCTGTATATTTGTTCTTCATTGGTCATGGTAAAGGATGTTGGTGCAACCACACCAAAGATCAACTTCAAATCCTTGTTTATCATCCTCGATAAAATATGCCTACTAGAAAATCAGGTGCCTTAATACACCCTATATATATATATATATATATATATATATATATATTCACCTGTGAAAAATTTCAATTATATATAAGCTTACCAATAAACTTTACCAAGTCAACGAGGTCTTTAGAATACACCGACTGCATCTCTGCAGAGGGGTAAGACCCCTCACCTCAATGAGTGTCCTGAATATGACACTAAATAATCTGATAGTGAGGTTTTGGTAGAACTGGAGCTTTGGGGAATGCAGAGTACCACTTCATTGTCATCGCTTCCAGGTCCACTCTGGCCTGGAGTGGTAACATCTGATAGGTTGGTTGGGTTTTATGGCATATCAACTTTTGTAGGTTATTCAATGCCAAATCCATTTTTATACAAATAGTCAGTTCTATTTCAAACAATTCAGTTTAGCATGAGTACACAGTTTAATTGTCAAAAACATTTCTATTTCAAGCTATTCAGTTTAGTCAAACAATTCTAATTCAAACAATTCAGTTTAGTAAAAGTACAGATTTTCTCCACCCAGTTAAATATCAAAATAGTTCTATATTAAACAATTCAGTTTAGCATAAATACAGTTTCAATGTTAAAAACACTTCTTTTTCAAGCAGTTCAGTTTAGCGTAAGATCACTGTTTAATTGTCAAAAATATTTCTAGTTCAAGCTATTCAGTTTAATCTAACAGTTCTAATTCAAACAATTCAGTTTAGAATAAGTACGCAGTTTAATTCTATTTAACCCTTAGATAGAGCCCTATTAGGTGCTACCATTCCAAACCAGAGTGGACCTGGGAGCAATGGCAATGAAGGGGTGCCCCACATTCTACAAAGCCCCAGCATTACTGGAACCTCACCATCAGATTTGTTAGGGGGCACTTACCCCTCTGCAGAGGTGTAGTCAGTGTATTCAACAGCCCCAGCCTACTGGGCAAACATCTGATAGGGACCTATCTATAGGTCAAATAAAACTAAACTGTGTGTTTATACTAAACTAAATTGTTTGAAATATAACTGTTTTGACATTTAACTGTGTGTAAACAAAAAACTATACTCATACTAAACTGAATCGGTTGAAATAGAACTGTTTATATGTATAAAAATGGATTTGGCATTAAATAGCCTACGTTGATGTGCCATAAAACCAAACCAAACCAAGCTTAACAATAAACTGCAATTTTTCTTGCTATGAATTTCAGTATATATGCACACATATATAGATTCTATTTATCAATCTATATTAGAGAAACTGTGGAGATCTTTCTATTAAAGAAGATAGATTACATCTTTAAGAAAAAAAATGACTGGTTTTTATAATGATGATGGTTTTTCAGTCCTCAAAAGATGAAGTAGTGCAGAACTGAATAAAAGTAAAACGAATTTAATTAAATTCTTCAAGAACTATTGCTTACTTTTCAAGGTGTTGTACAATTTAAAAGAGGGGAATGTTTGAGATATTACATCTAATTTGCAAGACAGTCATCCAGAAAGATCAATAATAAGCCCGTATATATTAACAGCAGCTCAGATGTCCACTCCTCTAATCATTAAGCATATTTCACAAATCCATCTCAAGTAGACGAGCCACAAATTCCAGCTTGCCTTGTCAGCAAGACTTAGATTACATCCCCTGCAGGGGGATAATGCTCTACAAAAGAGACATCCAAGGAATGACACTAATTTGTATCCAGTAGTGAGGCTCCAGTTCTGGAGCTCAGAGAAGTGTGGAATATCTCTTCATTGTCATTACTTGTAGACAAGTACAGAATTTTATTAATGTGGCACGTAGTCTCCTATTCGTCGCAGGAAAAAGCGTATAGCCAATAGTTGAGATTATTGTTTCTGTGAAAACTAATAGGAGGCTTTACTTTCAAAACATCCCTCATAGTTAAGAAATTGCTTTGAAAAAATATTTCGAGTTCTTTTAAGTCTAAACAATCTTTTATTTATTACTGGAAGAATACTAAGCGAACAGTAGTGACTATATAGAAAGATAGTGTTTTATAGCTGATTGAATGATTTTAAGTGCATGTCAACCCATCTAGGATCATTTTATGCCTAGAGGTTAGGGAATTGCGTTCATTATACATTCATGTTTACATTTTTTCTGTTATTGTTTCTTAAGAGTTTTCATTTTGCATGCAGCATATTCTAAGGCTCGATGACATGGCAGCTAAAATCCTGCACTCTCAAACAGTGCTACTGAGGTTGCAGTAGAATTATACAGGAGGCTTTATTTTCAAAACAACTTTTCTATCTACGAAATTGCTTTGAGGAAATAAGAAATAATAGTTTTGCTTTTCTTTTACCTTTTCAACTCCAAAGACATTGGTAACGTCTAGAGGAGATTAATCAAATTGGGTCGCGTCTATTTCT
This sequence comes from Sepioteuthis lessoniana, assembly GCA_963585895.1. Classification (NCBI taxonomy): domain Eukaryota; kingdom Metazoa; phylum Mollusca; class Cephalopoda; order Myopsida; family Loliginidae; genus Sepioteuthis; species Sepioteuthis lessoniana. The sequence continues at coordinate 60,054,090 of OY757907.1, forward strand.
GTTAGTTGAACAATTAAGACAAAAATTAATTATCCAGCCTACTTTCAGCTTTAAAACGTATCAGGAAAAACCGATTAAGACAACGTATGTTTTATACACACACCTTCAAGTTTATCAGTCTTTAGACATACTTGTACTATTTATATACCAGACAAAACAGACAGGTTTTGTTTTTTTTTTAACTATTCTTAATCGTTTTATTCCAAAACACACATCAAATCTTAGTATTGAATATTAAACACACCTTACAACTACTCTTTAAGCCAAATATTACTGCTGACTACTCAACTAATGAGCGAAAATACTGGAGGAACAGTTAACAGAACATCTGCTTATGAAGCAGCAGTAGTAGGTTCAATCTCATGCCAGGGTAGTGCCACAGTGTACTAATCATTACACCACACAAAGAGACACATTTAGCATAACCGTTATTATCATAAAAACTGGAATTAGTGACACAAGTTAAAATCCTGGACAAAACAGTTTGCATTTCCCTTTGTGCTAATGCCCTTAGTTAAAGCATGACTATCTATTCTTCCTCCAGCTATGGGTAAACAGTAAAGCAGACTCAGTTCATTACCCTTGGTAAGGCAACCAATCTAGGAGAAGGAAAATGCTAAATTCAAACCAGCTCTACTTCACTTAAAAATTGATCTTGTGTCACATCCTGCCTGTGGCAGGTTTGGGTTTGGTTTGGTTTTATGCCATATCAACAATTGTACGTTATTTAATGCCAAATACTGATTATACATATATATTAAATTTATATGATTTGGTTTGGTTTGGTTTTATGCCATATCAACCTTTGTAGGTTATTTAATGCCAAATACTGTTTATACACATACATTAAATACATATAATTTGTAAACAAATCTTCTTGATAACATTTTTATATGAGCCTGAGCTCATTTTTTTCTTTTTCTGAACAAAGTTAAATGGTTTCAAGTATTGTTATGTAACTGTAAGAATTTAACATCAGTCATTTGTTTGCGCACATTTAAATAGATATGTATGATATGTAAGAGATTAGTTTGTCAGTAATTTCATTTTTAAATCAAAACTAATTCGTTTGCACTCTCAAATTGCTATTGTTTCTATAAAGTTAAATGGTTTCTATTATTGCTATCAAACACTTATAATTCTATTCAATATTAATCCTTTGTTTGCTCACAGTGAAATGGTTACAAGTATTGCTATTTAACACTAATTATTCTATTCAACATTGATCATTCATTTGCACACAGTTAAATAGTTCCAAGTATTGCTATGTATCACTAACAATTCTATTAAACACCAGTCATTTGTATACACACAGTTAAATGACCAAACAGTTCTATTTTTAACAATTCATTTAAGCAGAAGTCATTTGTTTGCAGTCAGTTTAAATGTTAAATTGTTCTATAGGACCCTATCAGGAGCTAACACTCCAGGGCAGAGTGGACCAGAGAGCATTAACAATGAAGTAGTCTACTGCATTCCCCAAAGCTCAAGCATTACTGGAGCCTTACCATCAGATTGTTTAGTGTTATATCCAGGACATTCATGGAGGGTTCTTATCCCTTTGCAGATATGTAGTCAGTGTATTCTATAGCCCCAGTTGACTAGGCAGTACCTGCAGCAGAGGAGTTTGAGTAAATACATAAACCACAAAGGTCACCCTCACAAAGATCTGGAGATTATGATCTGCTACCCTTAATCTGGAAGCAAAAGTAAATGACAAATGTGATGTAATGGCCATCAGTTAGCCAAATTCCAATTCTGAACAAGCCTGTTTGCACCTTTATGTGGATAAATTTTTGCCTTCTTCCTCTAGCACCAGGTATAAGTGAAATAAAAGGGTAGAATGGGCTCTCTAGCCTTTGTAAGGCAACTGTTTAAAAAGAAATAAAGACATTGAATTTAACAATGATGTTATTAGAATCACACTGGTTCACCAGACTTCTGTTATCAGTTCACCCAGAAAGGTTGGCTCTCTCTACAGTTACCTTTACCACTATAAACAAATTTCTCAGTATGTTCATTGGGCAAGGTTCAGTTTAGTTACAGGGTGCAGAAGCAAAATATGGAATAATTTTTCAAACTTTTTTTTTGGTCCGATTAGTTCAATTCTTGAAAAAAAAAACATGATAAATCTAAATTTTTATGATTAGCTCTATCATTCAAACACTTTTTTATTATTAAAGTTCAGTCCAATATGAATGACAAAAAAATCTATGACTTGCTTAGTGCCAAAACCAAACCGAAGTTTCTTTGTCTACTGAATACAAAACATAAAATCGCTTTTTAAGGAAAAGGGGGAGTAGAGGATTGACCAAAGAAAATGAAAAGAAGGCTTTTTAACTGCTCTCGCTACAGCAATTACGAAGAACCCCACAAAATCAATAAGAAAGCACGCTAATGAATTGAAAGTTCACAAGAAAACTGTGAAGACAGCAATTAAAAAAGATTTAAGCTCAGACCTTAACCCTCTTGATTAAGTAATATGAGGTGTTTTAGAAAACAAAAGAAATGCAACTTCCCATCCAAATATTGGTTTGCTTTACACTGTTATTGAGGAGGAGTGGAAAAAATGGCAGCCATAATGAGTAAATTCACTGTTTTGTATCAATCTTATTTTGTTGTTTATTTTTTTTAATTAAAATTAATCTTATTTTATAATAGAGTCATTTATCATGAATCTAGAAAATTCCAAATTCTGCTTCCACACACTGTAATGGTGATCAATGATGCCAATCAACAAACATTATATATATATATATATAAGTCATTAAATAAACAAGGGGAATATACATTTTTTCCATAAATGTAAACTTCGCATAGTTTGGAATAGGTTTATAGCAAAAATTCTTTTAATCTCATTAAAATATTTCTTTTGAGGATATTCAAAATGGTGGCAAATCAAATAGTGCTAACAGTTTAAACAGAGATATGTCTTCATATTTTTGCTGGCTGTGAAATGCAAACTATGTGAAATTTACAGAAACGTATGTGATGTGTAAAGTGAAGCATGTTTTATTAAAAAAAATATTCATAAGTGGGCTAAATATGGGTTTGCTACAATGAGCTTGAGTCAAAATACAGTCTATGGAGTGGAAACACACAGACTTTATGTTGTAACCTAACAAAAAGGTTACTGAATGAGAAATAATGAAAACAGAGGCTGGAAATAAAATGGAAATCTTTATAACATAAACAAAATACAATACTTGCCGGCGTTGTAAAGAAGGTAACCGCTGCTAGTGGTGACAACTATTTAGACAGCAAAAACCCATCCTTACAATAGTGTCCAACATATTTATGAGGAATTGGACATAACCATTAATGTTCACTGGTAGGGTATATAACACTTTGGTAAAGAAAAAATCTGAGTACATTGTTCAGTAAAGAAGGTCATGCTGACAGTTTTCTGAGACATGAAAAGGACCAATCAGTATTGATTTCTTTGCAAAAGGTTCAACAATAAAGAACTTCCGATTGTAAAATCCTTCAGCAAAATTCACCTTATTTATTCAATAACCCTAATACATATACATATTATTAAGGCAGTTTGCAATTTTTACAAATAAAGAGTATGAATATTAGTGATAGAGTATTTGTAGATCTAAATAAGGATAGCATTGACACAGTCAATGGTGCTTGGTGACAATTTTTTACCAATACAATCAGTTTTTTGGTCCAATTATTTCATAAGCAATTAAGTGACAGAGCCATTGACTGTATCTACACTAACCGAACTTAGATCTCTGTAAAATAATTAGGTATTTTAGTAAATCCTTTTAATGATAAATTGTTTCTAGCTAAAACTTTGAGTTTGGAGTTGCAGGTTTTCAATTTGGAAAGGTCAGGACTTGCATTGACCTTGTTTTGCATACATATGTCAAAATAAGCACGACAAGTTTGTTTTAGAACCAGCTGTAGGCAAAATACATCAAAATAAACAATTAGGTAGATATCAGCTGATATTAGCAATGATGTGTCACTAAAAAGTTTAAGTGATTATGTATGATTAAAAGATTAGGCAGGGAATAATTTTAAGAAAACATATAAGATTTTGAAGCAGTCAGAAGGACCAGAAGCAAATGGAGCAGAGAGACCCTAATGGGGAGGGGTTGGCCAACAGCAAGATTGCATGTGCAGAGGTGGTGGCCATGTCAGTAAAGGAGAAATGTCTAAGTTCATTTTATCTCACACAGAATATAGTCACTGTCAATCTAAACCAGTTGGCACATTCTTTTAATTATCTCTCGCTTTTTACTGACTACTGTAAATGCTGCAATCCTAAATAAACTTTTGTATCCAGTAAGTAACAGTCAATTTTGTATAGTATTGTGTTGTGTTACAACTTTTGACATGGCACTGGTAATGCTACATCTCTCTCTCCCTATATATATATTATATAATCACAGTGCTTTATAAATAATTAGATTTTCTAATTATTCTGTTAAATAAATAAATTCATAGTTGGTTCTTATTCTGCTTGCATGCAGGCATTTCATAATGTTGGAATTTTTCTTTCAATTTTTAGAAGAAGCATTATCAATCATGATAAATTTTGATGAGTATTTTTTTGCATATTTCAATTTCTATTTTTTTTTTTTTTTTCATTGGGTGAATTTCTAAGACTGTGCCAAAAAGCACATAATAGAAACAATAATAATAATAATAAAAAGATCTCATTGAGAAAAATCATGGGCAATCTTAAAGATCTCAACTTAAACACAAGAAAGAAGGTCTTATCTGCAGAGCAGGATGCAAAGAGTTTTTTTTTATTAGTTGGTTGCTTTATTTTTTTTTTTACACAACAGAGATTGTAATAGACTGACTGTTATTACACAATGCTAAGGTGAGTAACTGGTTTATTTGAATGATGCATAGAAAAGAATGATCAATGGTTCAGGTGTATAACATCTGTTCTCAAGTAGCACAAATAATGCAGCAAACAGGATAAAAATAAAGGTTCTGGCATTAAGCCATTATCTGTAAGACCAAGTGTTAGAGAAGAAAGAGTAGCAACCCTAGAACAACCCTTTTGGAATCAAAATTCTTTCATTTATATTCTTCGTAGATTAATTCTATAGTTCGAAAGTCATGAAGATGTTAAATTCCTCTGTAATGACCATATATATATATATATATATATATATATATATATATATATATTGTATATTTAGATAGGAAATTGTTATCGAGACAAGTTTTACTATCTTCATATTTCCAGGTTGAGATGGGAGAGAAAAAAACCCTATATTAGTCCAAACACTTTTGAACATTTCGCTGGTCATCCTCAGGGGTAGTGTTAAATTGTTTGTTGTTTGGAAAGTTGTGGGTTCTATATTTAGAAAAAAAAAAAAGCTACTCCGAATAAATCTTTCATCTTTGAATGAGAGTATGTATCCAAGCCTCATAAAATTCGGTTGGCTGTTCTTTCTGGTTGATTTCTTGCCAAGAGGAGAAACAATAAACTCCGAGGCAGACATTGAGATTCTGACGAGGCTCAAAACAAGAATCCAACAAGTCCGAAATTACCAACTGATAATGTTATCCTTCTACATGACAAAGCTCAACTACACACAAGCATCAGGACAAGGGATACAATCACCTCATTCAGGTGGATAACTTTACCACATCCACCATACTCATAAGAATTAGTGCCTTTAGACTATCATCTCTTTGGACCCAGAAAGTTTAAGAGGCAAACATTATGCCAGTGACAATATGTACATCAAAGAATAGTCAACAGAATTTTACGAGGCAGGGATACATGCCCTCATAGGAAGGTGAAACATTGCTATTGAGAAAAATAGGGACTATGTTGAGAAGTAGGGATGTGATCCACAGAGGACCAGCTTCATTTTAATGTATAATACATGTTCCTATGTCAGTAATTATTCCTATAATAAAGAAAAAGGCATGCCTAGTTGGCTGGGGCTGTAAAATACACTGACTGGTTCTCTGCAGAGGGGTAAGACTGCCCCTGCTAACGAGTGTCCTGGATATGACACTAAACAATCTGATGGTGAGGTTCCAATAATGCTGGAGCTTTCGAGAATGCAGAGTACCCTTTCATTGCCATCACTGCCAGAGTGGTAGCACCTGATAGAATCTTATCTAAAGGTCAAATAGAACTAAACTGTGCTCTTATGCTAAACTGAATTGCTTGAAATAGAACTGTTTTGACATTTAAACTACATGCTTATACTAAACTGAATTGTTTGAAATAGAAGTTTTTAACACAGAAACTGTGTACCTATGCTAAACTGAATTGTTTGAAATAGAACTGTTTTAACATTTAACTGTTTGTAAACAAGAACTATACTTATACTAAACTGAATGGTTTAAAATTTAATTCAGCGTAAAATGACCCAAAAAGGATTGATATACTGTAAAGCAAAACAACCAACCTAAAGAAAAAGTCATTGCTTTTAGACTTATCCTCGTATATTTATGTAATGTCTGTAATACCCTAACTCAAGGGTTCAAGCCAGCTAAATTAAAAAAATATTCTGTAACCATTCTTGATTAGATCATCATTATTCTCCAGCCAAGATAAATCCATCAATAAGTTTCCAAGTGAGTCTATCACTCATTGAAGTAACCAAATTCTGGACATCAATAACAGAATCCCATGACATTTGACAAATAATATTAGGTTGGTTGGTTGGGTTTTATGGCATATAAACCTTTGTAAGTCATTTAACGCCAAATCCATTTTTTATGTAAATAATCAGTTCTATTTCAAACAATTCAGTTTAGCATGAGTACACAGTTTAATTGTCAAAAACATTTCTATTTCAAACTATTTAGTTTATTCAAGCAGTTATATATAACAATTCAGTTTAGTGTAAGTACAGTTTCAATGTCAAAAACAGTTCAATTTCAAACAATTCAGTTTAGCATAAGCATGCAGTTTAAATGTAAGTATAGTTTAATTGTGAAAAACATATCTATTTCTAGCTATTCAGTTTAGTCAAGCAGTTCTAATTCAACTAATTCAGTTTAGTATAAGTACAGATTTCGCTCACACACAGTTCTACGTCAAACAATTCAGTTTAGTGTCAAATACAGTTTCAATGTCAAAAAATAATTCTATTTCAAATAATTCAGTTTAACATAAGCACGCAGTTTAAATGTAAGTATGGTTTAATTGTCAAAAACATTTCTATTTCAAGCTATTCAGTTTAATCAAACAATTCAGTTTAGCGTAAGTATGCCATTAGCTCTATTTAACCCATAAATAGGGCCCTATCAGATGCTAACATTCCAGGCCAGAGTGGACCTGGGAGCAATGGCAATGAAGGGGTGCTCCGTATTCCCCAAAGCCCCAGCATTACTGGGATTTCACCATCAGACTATTTAGTGCCATATTCAGGACACTCATTGGTGGGGGGGGGGTCTTACCCCTCTGTCGAAGTGCAGTCAGTGTATTCTACAGCCCCAGCCAACTGGGCAAAAATAATATTAGGATATGAGAGCTTATGGCCTATCTTATTGGTTAGGGATTGCAGTTTCCATAGGACCAAGGGAGAGTGGCTTTATTGGAGGTTTAATGACAATGGCCAACGACTAATATACAAGGCAGGTCATTGTAGATCTCTAGTAGCTTTTCATGCTGTCTCCAACTTATATTTTATGCTCAACAAAGTAAAGAGGTTAGGTTTGGTAAGGTTTTATGGCATATCAACTGTTGTAGGTTATTTAATACCAAATCCAGTTTATATACATGCATATTAGATATATATGATTTGTAAACATAAGTCAACAAAGTTAAATGGTTCCAAGTACTGGCATGTATTACTAACAATTCAATTAAACATCAGTTATTTGTTTACACATAGTTGAATGATCAAACAGATCTATTTCAAGCAATTCAGTTTAGCAGAAGTCGTTTGTTTGCACACAGTTTAAATGTTAAACAGTTCTATTTAACCAATAGATAGAACCCTATCAGGTGCTACCACACCAGGTCAGAGTGAACCTGGGATCAATGATAATGAAGGAGTACTCTGCATTCCCCAAAGCTCCAACTTTACTGGAACCTCACCATCAGATTGTTAAATGTCATATCCAGGCCACTCATTAGAGAGGGTCTTAATCCTGTGCATAGATGCAGTGATTGTATTCTACAGCTCCAGCCAACTGCGCTGAAGAGAAGAGGTCTAAATCTAAGTTATCTTTGATGTTTACATGATAGTGTCCATGTTTCATAACTGTACAAAAGAATAGGTTGGATGGTTTAATCACATAGTGTATTCAGATTACTGTCTTCATCTTTATTAATGTTTTGGCCGATGCCTCCCTCAGAGGTTTCTTGTCAAACCCAGGTAGTAGTTGAGTGGCAGACCAACAAAATATCTGAAATGAAAGCAGATTCTCACAAACATGGCATGTAGTGCCTTGTACATCACTGGGATTTTCAGATAAAAACAGATCACCCATCGCAGCTAGAAGACCAGAACTAGATTAATTAACAAAAAGAAATTGAAGAAGCCACTGCCTTAATGCACAGGATAAAATAATAACAACACTTACTGGCTCAGCAGCCTGTCTGGCAGACAAAAATATGTCAATGAACGGGCCAGTATATATACATGCTAACATAACCACTCCTGAGCTGGCAGCCAATCACCAGCGAAGGAGTGGACTCAACCACCTGTGCATCGGGGAACGCCCCTTCCTCATGCTCAAGTCAGTATTCGTCTCGACATATAATTCGACACATGTGAAAAACATTCAACTGCGAGTACAATATACAACAGAACTTCGACAGAAATAACTTTACATCTAGGGGATTTTTCTATCCCAGTGGACCACAGAGGGGAATTGAAAGAAAGCAAAAAGATATACAAATACTTTGACTTTACCAGAGAGTAGGAAAGGCTGTAGAACATGAAGGTGACAGTAATATCAGTTGTAGCTCGTGAACTTGGTACACTTCTCAGAAGCTCGGAAAAGAGACTGGAGGAATTGGAAATCAGAGGAAGAACTGAGACCATACAAAACACAGCATTGTTAAGATCAGCGATAATACTTAGCAGAGTCCTAGAGACTTGCTGTCAGTCAGACTTCAGTGAATGATTACTTGTTGCAAGGTAGATTGAAATGCAAGATTTGGTCTAACTTATGGCATACCATATTTGAGCTTCCTATGTTAAGTGAAGAGCTGAGATATCTAAAACTACTTTTTTGATTTAGCTGTCACAGATTTTATCACTGTTAATGTAATGATAAAATTATAAATATATTCAGTTTTGCCTTCATTAAGGTGAAGACTAACAAATGCATCTGCTTCTTGGAAATCTATAAAGAGGTACAGTGCATTTTTCAAGGAGACAGGCAGTAAGGTGATGTCATCAGCAAAGTGCTCAGATGGATGTGTGGGGTTAGTTTGTTGATGGATGCTAAGTCCTTTATTATTGATTTTATTTAATGAGAATCTAAGATAATGATAAGGTGTGAAGAAAGTGTGGCACCTTGCAACATTCTAGCTGAGAAGTAGAAAATTCAGTCAAACCATCAGGTGTAATGATGATAGCACTGGTGTTCAAATAAAGTGCCCTGATGCCACCTATAAACTTAAAGAAATCTCATACAAAGGGAGTATTTCAAAATGAAAATCATGGTTTCTGCTGTCAAAGAGTATTCTATAACTGAAAAATAAAATATATAAATAAAGGATGATTACTTACAACTAATGTAGTGAGTTAATTCTCACTGGGTGTCCTGAACTTATATCTTGCCCAGTCAGCTGGGGCTATAGAATACACCGACAGCTTCTTTGCAGAGGGGTAAGACTCGCCAAATGAGTATCCTGGATATAACACTAAACAATGTGATGGTGAAGTTCCGGGAATGCAAAGTATCCTCTTCATTGCCATCACTCCCAGGTTCACTCAGGCCCAGAGTGGTAGCCCCTAATAGGGTCCTATCAATGGGTCAAATAGAACTAAACTGTGTACTTATGCTAAACTGAATTGCTTGAAACAGAACCGTTGTGACATTTAAACTATGTACTTATGCTAATCTGAATTGTTTGAAATAGTACTGTTTTTGTATGCTAAACTGAATTGTTTGAAATAGAATTTTTTTTGGCATTAAAACTGTGTACAAGAACTTTTTTGACATTTAAACTGCATACTTATGCTAAACTAAATTGTTGGAAATAGAACTGTTTCGACATTTAACTGTATGTAAACAAAGATATGTACTTATGCTAAACGGAATTGTTAGAAACTTTTATCTAAATGACTTAATTTGGTGTTAAATAACCCAAAAACGGTTGATACACTGTTAAACAAAACAACCAACCTGTAATTATATCATAGTTAAAGTCCATGATTATATTACACAAGACTGGGATCTCATATATAATCAAAAAAATATATTTAAAGTCTTGCATATTTAAATAATCATTTCTTGAAATCTACTAAGGCATTTGAGGTGAAAATTAACCTCAAGAAAACTAAGGTTATGTACCAATCCCCTATGGGATCTCATGACATTGACCAAGACATATAGGTCAAGGGCTAGATACTAAACAAATAAAGAAATTCAAATACCTTGGCTCCATAGCCACCAACAAAAACAACAGACTATAACCAAAACTAGATATACAAACATTTCATGCTTCCAAGGCTTTTGGTGGGCTAAGGAAGCAAATCTAGCTCAACAAAGACCACTCCATAAAAACTAAAAGTGCAGTGTACTGTACTTAGTTGTCCCCAACCTGTATGACATAGGATAAACAAAGTGAATACCCAAGGATTCACATCTATACGATGTGTCACTTACACAAAATACTAAATGTCAAGCGGAAGTAGCATATCCAAAATAAATTCATCCTGGAGAAATCTAAACTCTCTGGCATGTACAATATATTCTCCCAATGCAACTTAAGATGAGGTGGCCACTTGAACAGACTTAAGGATAGCAGACAGCCAAAACAGATGCAGTACATAGAGAACGGTCACGTAAAACGGATTGAAACTCAGGCATAAGGACATCATCAAAAGAAACCTAAGGGGGTCACATAAACATCTCTTTAGAAAATTGGCAATACCTATCCAAAAATTTTTAAAAAATAGGAAAAAAATCAGCAGGATATCATCATTGGATACAATGGACAGGTAGTCAGAGTATAATAATCTAATAATTTTGAAAATTTGGCCTAATTGGTAGTATTTGCCAATGGCCCGGGAGACGAGGTTCAGTCCCAGGTCGCGTCATACCGAAGACTCCAAAAAATGGTACTTGATGCCTCCTTGCTTAACACTCAGCATTAAAAGGTACAGATCAAGAGTAAAGTGGAGCAATCCAGGAAAAAGAGTAATGCCCTCCCCTACACCTCAGTGTAATAGCTATTGAAAAGGGGGCCTTCAAGTCACCTTCAATTACGATCACCAACTTTTACAACAAAATTTTTGATAGCTTGGGTCACTAGTACAAAGAATAAAAATAACACACCCATAAATATGTAGGTATAGAGTTACTTATATAGAGGTTAGTGTTTTATTCTAAAACATACATATAGAAAAAAATATATACACACACACACACATATATATATGTGAGAGTCATTTAATAAATAAGGAATTGGGAATAGAAAGCACCGTTTATAGTTATACCTTTTTGCAAAGAAGTTGATAGTGATGGTTCTTTCATGTCCCAGAAGAGTGTCAGCATGACCTTCTTTAATGATAGCTGCATCTAGAACTTTTTCTTTACCAGAGAGTCAGTGTGTTAGTAGCAAACCCATGTATAGCTCATTTATTAACCTTTTTTTGACTAAAACATTTTTCCATTTACATCACACATTCTTCAGTAAATTTTACATGGTTAGCATTTCTCAGCCAGTAAAAATCTGATGACAGAACTCTGTTCAAACCTGGAGCAGTCAGTTTGATTTGGCACCATTTTGAATAACCTCAAAATAAATATTTCTTTGAGATTAAAACAATTTTGGCTATAAACTAATTCCTAACAAATTCAGAGCTTACAGAAAAAAATTCTAAAAAAAGAAAAGTATTTTATGTTTAAAAAAATCTTATTTACTGAATGACCCAAGGATATAAGCATACATTTTTCTCTAAGGATTCATAATGTACAATAAAACAAGATAAAATATGCGTATAAATGTGTAGATAAATATACAGGATGTTTCAATATACATGGGACCCATGAGACAGCTAATAACTCTATTAATAATAATGTTGTGTTCTTGTTTCAGATTTGAAAATAATATACAATAAAAACTATTGATCCTTCATCACAATGCCTAGAAAAAGGAGGAAAAAAATATTTTGCATTACTACTTATTTGGAGACAAAATCAAGCAAAATTTTGCAGGAACTTTAACAATTATCACCAGAAAAGCCAAATTCATCTTAGGAAAAAAGAATTTCATGACACAGGGTCAGTCCCTCCAAAGACATTCTCAAGAAATTGGTCTTTCATGTACATCATTGCAAAGAATCTTAAAGAAAGATCTTCAGTTTTGGTTTCTTTGTTTAATGGCATATCAACTCTTTTTAGGTTATTTAATGCCAAAGCCATTCTCCTAGAAGAACAGTAGTGGTACTATTTAACCCATAGCTGGGAGGATAAGGGGGTTCATACCTTTCCCAAGGGTATTTGCCCGAAAGTGAACGTAATAGCGCGACTGGAGTACGAACTCGCGTACAACGATTCCGCAGTCCATCGCTTTAACCATTACACCACGAGGACAACCCCCTGAAAGATCTTCAGTTGTAACCATACAGAATCCAAATCAAGCATAAACTCACACCAGCAGACTTAGAAAAACATCTCAGTAATAAATCATTATCATATTAATAGGTTGCTTCTATTTTGAGACACCAATATTTATGAATAAAGATTGCACAATATGACTAAGTAACAATAGCAGAGACACTGAGGCATTGGTACTTAAGAACAGTCAGTCTCTCACGTATACTATCATCAAACTACAACTGCATCTACACTATCCTAACACATGGTTAAATGATTATTGTCATCAGAAATGGAACTGATAACCCAAGTCTTGAATGAGGTTGCTTGCATTTGTGCTAATCCCCTTGAGAAAGGCATGAATACATCTGTTCTTTGCCAGCTATGGGTAATTAATAGGGCAAACAGGGCTCTTTAGCCTTGACTAGGCAACCAATCTAGGAGAAGGAAACTAAGAATTCAAACCAGCTTTACTCCACTTAAAGCTAACCTTGTGTCATAGCTTGTCCATAGCAGAGCGGTTGGGTAATTTATACATGCATATACAAAATAAAGAAGGAACATAATGCAATCATTGGACCATGATGACTCTGTGACAACACTATATAAACTAATATGAGGCGCTTGTGGCATAATGGTTATCATCATAAAAACTGGAATTGGTGACCTAGTTTGAAATCTTGGACAAACCTGTTTGCATTTCATTTTCTACCAATGCCCTTGGGAAAGGCATGAATCCATCTTTCTTCCATTTAGGGATGGGTAAATAATATACATAATAGATGTGTGTTTGTGTGTGTGTGTTGGAGTTCAAATGAATTTGGATAGGTATAGCAATCACAATTACATAGATATATAATGCACCCACAGGTATATCACACATATACAAATGTATCTTATGTGCACACACCAATACATTTATAAAAATGTACATCTATTTCTTTTTTCTAACTTACATGTACACATTTTCTCCTTATCTTATTTAACATATTAATATGTTCAAATGCTTAGAATAAACATATGTATGTGTTGATTCTTTGAGGACTTTGTATATGCGTTTATGGTGTTTATCAGTGTGTACAATGTCTATATATATATATATATATATATATATATATATATATATATACGCTCATGCACATACACACACACACACATATATATATATAGACACACATGTGAGTATGCATAAATGCTATCATGGTATGAAAAGTATTTTTATGTCTTAAGCTTATTTCTAATCTTCAAAGCCACTGTTTTCCACAGATGATAAGAGGCAACAATAATTAAAGCTGTGTTATGGTGTGAACTGCAAACCAAATAAACTGCAAGATGCTACAACCACATCTCTTCCCCAACCCAATAATTAACCTACAAGATAAAAAGAATAAAATGATTCAAACTTAAAAGGCAACTTAAAAACGCAATTAAAAAAAACCCACAAAAACAAGGTGGTGCGTGGGTACAGGGTAAGTGGGTGGAGGAGATTGAGGCAAGTAGGATTCCAATTGAAATCTGGGTAAGTGGAGAATGAGGAGATTTTTTACAAAGAATTACGAGTGTTCAAAATAAAATCACTTGAAAGATGATCTTTTTTTTTTCCATAACCTCATAAAGTCTCTTATTTTCTGTTTTAACTTTCTATAATCATAAATAAAACTAAATGGTTTTTTACAAAGAAAAACTTATTCAAGATGAGTTTGAGAAAGGATAACTTGTATCCTAGAAGAAAAAGAGGAATCCTTCAAATGAATTCAACAAACATCAGTTAGGAGTTAGTTTTATGGAATATTATTATATCTTCAAGGTGAATGATACACAGAGAAGAATGAGTGCTTAATATACTTATTTAGCACCAGTATCCAGTGCTAATGGATACATACGAAAAATATAGTACAATAAGTTACAAACAATAACAAGACAAATTAAAAGAAATAGAGAGGGGCAAAATCCTGTATAGCCAAACAAAGTGAGATCAGTCCAAATATTAATCAGCTTAATATCAACTTAGTAATCAATTGTTGAAATCCTTAATTGTAGGCTATTTATGGCTATGAGCCAAGCCATCTGGTAGAGAACTGAAGGAGCACTAGCTACTCAACAACACATGTCAACCCTTGTTGAATTATTTAATGCAGAAGTCATTTTTTTTTTCATGGAATCATGAAAAATCAGTCAGGACCACTATATATTAGGTTGTTGAGAAAATAATGTCTGATAATAGAATAAATTTTATTCCTGAAATAATGAATTTGAATAATGTTTTAATCAGTCAAAATATAATTCCTGAAAATCTATGCATTTCTGCTATCGATTAACTTGGTTATTCATGCCTCTACAATAAAAAAAACTAAAGGTTTTGATGTTAAGAAATCTTTAAATGTATTTTCTCATTCTCCTTTAGAACAGAATGCTTTTTGGCATCAAAAAAGGGTCCAGGTGTTTGAAAAAATGGAGGTCAGTGAGTATGAGATCAGCAACATATGATGGATATAGGAAAGTTATATATATATATATATATAAACAAACAGCAGCGAACAAAAAAGATCAGAACAATGTTAAGAAAAAGTCTAAATGTGAAATAACTTGCTTCATAGAACATTTTATCAAGGAAAAATAAGGATATAAAGGTAAATTATATAATTCCAAAATATAAAGCACAAACTTATTTTGATAAAGTTATAAGAATAATTATATAATAGATGATCAAGAACATCAGAACGATTAAATAAATCCATAAAATATAATAATTATTCTTTATCAAAAAATTTTGGTGGGTAAGAATATAAAATAAGGTATTTTACTAAATTATCCCGGTTCTTTACTGACTCTTGCATTGTAAACATAGCAAAAAAATCTGTGATATCATTGGAACTTAGAAAACTGATAGTCAAGTTACATAATAAATGTTATAAAATTATTCTTATAACTTTATCAAAATGATTTTCTTGAGCTTTATATTTTGCAATGATATAATTTACCTTTATATCCTTATTTTTCCTTGATAGAATGTTCTACAAATCTTTAAAATAAAAAGTTATTTAACATTTAGACTTTTTCTTAACATTGTTCTGATCTTTACATTCACAACTGTATAATCCGTAGTGTCATACTGGCAACATGTAGCCAAGTTTTACCACGAAGTAAATTTGAACCTTGTTAATTAAACAGTGCTTTTGCATTTTGCTAAAATAAACATGCATTTCTACTCTCCTAATCATCAAGATTCGTATCCTCACAAAGGAACTTCTAAAACCAGCACCATACTGTCTGATCACAAGAGGATTCTTAACTACACACTTTGTTGGAGAGTCACTATAGTGTGGTGGCTAACATGCTAGACAGGGAACATGAATTCAAACTCCAGTCACAGTATTGCATTCACTATCAAACTAACACCCTCGAGAAAGGTAAGAACCCCCTTACCCACCTCCAACTATTGGTTGAATAGTACTACAACCTTCCTTAAACAAGGATGATAAGCCATTGGACAAAAACTAATCAACTATGCTTTGTTAATAGTGGCAGCTGATTTTGGTTTCGTTTGGGTTTATGGCATATCAACCAAAACAGGTTATTTAATGCCAAATTCACTTTATACATATAAAAGTAAAGTTGGCGACCAGAAGGCTCCCTTTTCTATAGCTACAACACCACAGTGTAGGGGAGGGTGCTACTCCTTTCCCAGGATTGCTCCACTTTACCCTTGATACGTACCTTATATTGCTGAGTGTTAAGGTATCAAATACCATTTTTAACATCTTTGCTATGACGTGACCTGGGATTGAACCCAGGTCTCCCAGACCATTGGTGAACACTCTACCCACTAGGCCAATGAGCTGGACATATATATACATATATATTAGATATATATGATCTGTAAACCTAACTCAACAAAGTTAAATGGTTCCAAGTATTACTATGCATCACAAACAATTCAATTAAACATCAGTTATTTGTTTACAAACAGTTGAATGATAAAACAGTTCTATTTCAAGCAATTCAATATAGCAGAAGTCATTTGCTTGCACACAGTTCTATTCGACCCATAGATAGGACCTTATCAGGTGCTACCCCTCAGGATTGAAGTGGACTTAAGAGCAATGGCAATAGTTACTCAGCATTCCTCACAGCTTCAGCATTACTGGAACCTCACCATTAGATTGTTCAGTGTTATATCCAGGTCACTCATTAGAGGACTCATACAGCCCCAACTGAAAGGGCCAAAAATCTTCCATTTCTTATGTAGACATACTATATATTAGTTGATTTACTTGACACTCCCAGGATCTACAAATATATTGTTATTTACAAAATTGAAAATGTATTCTCTTTTATCTCCTGATAATTTTTTTATTCAAACCCTAATTAACTATATTACATACCACTTTTAACATGGTAACTGATCTTCAATTGCAATTTGAGATGTTTTGACAAATGGAAAATCTGTGCTGAATACCAAAAAGACAATTTTGAAGAAAATAAATATTTCATTCAATGTTCACTTCTGTCTTGGTAAATACAGCTTCAGTCTCGATAATTGTCAACACATAGCATATTTTGAAGAAAATTAACATTAAATTCATTGTTCATTTCTGTCTTGGTAAATACAGCCTCAGTCTCCTGGCCTGTCAGCAGAGCTCAGAATCTAGTGATTGTATCCTTCGAAAAGGATTAAGACACCTCCAAATAGAGGTATTCTGGGTATTGCACAATATATTATCTGATGAAGAGGCTCCAGTTCTGGAGCTCAAGTGAATGTGGAGCATCTCTTCATTCCATTATTTCCAGGTCCACTCTGACCTAGAGTGGTAGTACCTGTTAGGGACCCATCTATCGGTCAAAAAGATTCATTTAAAAATTACTTGTATTTGATTGGACCATGTGCAAACAACCTCTTAAGAACCAACTATACAAAAATGTAAATATAAATATACAATGAACATGATTCCCTAACATCAAACCATAAAATAACACTGGATAGGTTGACATGCCATTAGAATCAATCAGCTTCAGTCTCGATACATTTTGAACACACCTCATATAGTCAAGATCTTAAGTTTTGCATGAACCAACTGAGATAGAAAAATAGATAGATCCACAGAATAGACTACATTAAAGACAAACGAATTATAATACTCTGAAAGACAAAACTAATTAATTTACTCAAGTTGATGATTAAGATCGAAAGAAGAAAGTATTTACAATTAAAAGCTACTAAGACTGTCTGATTATCTATGACATGACTGGACATGTTCATAGGGACACTAATAGGCAGAAATGACCAAAGGAAACAAAGATGGAAGAAAAAATAGACTAACCAGAGATAGATAAATAGCGAGATAGATTAAGACACACTGCAATGGATAAAGTAATTGGCTAAAATTAATTAATGATATCAATCATAACATTAAAATGCTTAAGATAAATGGAGATACAGAGATAGGTAGATAGCTAAAAGATTATGAGCAATATATGAAATAAAGAACAGATGCAAGCATAAAAAAGGCACACAGAGATGAATAAATAGGGAAACACACTGCAAGATATAAAGTAATGACATAAAATTGATGAATGGTATCAATGATAATTTAGGAGAGATAAAGTAATACAGACAGCTTGATAAAAAAATTTACATAGATATGAACAGATGAAGAGAAAGAAATTAAGGAATGATTTTTTAAAAAAAGAAAGGATGCAAGCATAAACACACATACAATTGAATAGATATGAATGATATTTTAAAGAAAAGCTACAAGCAGAAGTAGACAACACAATTGAATAAAGAAAGACTGATAGATAAAGGTAATGAATATTTTAAAGAAAAATTACAAGCATAAGCAAACAACACAGTTGAATGAACACTGAGATAGATAGATAGATAGACTGTAAGGAATGGTATTTCAAAGAAAAAATAAAAGCATATATCATCTCACAGTTACATAGGTGGATAGATAGAGAAACATGTTAAGATATAATGAGACACGATGCAATAGAAAGATAACATCAAATGATTGGATAAAGGTTATGAACGATATTTACATTGAAAGGAAGGAAGAAAAGATGGAAAAATAAACCAACAAAACCCAGAACACAAGTTAAAATGGAAATGGCAAGATTAGAAGATTAGAAATCATAATCCATCAGATAAAACATGCATACAAACACGATAAAAAGAAAAAAAAGACGAAAACAAAATACATTGTCCAAGCCTGTCAATAGCACACACCACTGACAAACACTCCAACCAACAGATACCTTTAGGGTCTGTTTGTTTGCTCACATCACAGACTTCATACCATGGTGATTACGATTCACCAAAAATCCATACACCCACTGACTTATCCAGACCTTGTTTTCATCCTGTTCTCACCAGTCTGCAAGCCATTGGAGATTTTCTTTCTTTAACCCTTTTCAATCCTAACAGAATATGTACTTCTCAGAAAAATGCATAATCATACTAATAATTAATTTTGATAAACAATCCCAGTGGAGGTGCATGTGGTGTAATTGTTATCGTCGTAGGAAATGAACACGGCGACACAAGTTCAAATCCTGGACGAGACTGATTGCATTTCACATAGCACTAATACCCTTGGGAAAGGTATGAATCCAACTATTCTCCCTCCAGCTATGGGTAAATAATAGGACAGACTAGGTTCTTCAGCCTTGGTTAGGCAACTAGTCTAGGAGAAGGAAAACTCTGAATTCAAACCTGTTAAACTCCGCTTAAAAATTGACCTTGTGTCATATCCTGCCCAAGCGGAGGGGTTGGTAAATAGTATAAACAATCCCCATTTTTGTTAACCCTTCAGGAGACAGATTATTTTTAAATCCTTGTAGAGTGGGCAAATAATTTGAGCTGCCAATAGGAAAATGCCTTTTATTAAACTACAACAAACAAAAATGTCACTCTGCCTGGATACCATTAGCGATGAAAATGTTGCTCTACCTTCAACACGTAAATAATTAAGCCAAACTTAGTCACAATTCAAAGGTGAGACAATTGTACATTTATATTAACATTTTTTTGTGTAGTTGCTTTTATACAGGACAATGCTTTTTTTTTTCTTTGTTTGGTGGGAGGGAAGTCTTACATCTCTTCAAAGGTATATCCTAAGTCACCAGTGTATCCTAAGTCCCACTGACAGTGAGAATAACTTTTGAGGGAAACCTTTATACGGAATCCCTATAATTAAATCTCAAGTCATCAGATGATGAATTTTAACCCTTAGAATACAGTCCATCAATAAGCAAAACTCTTCAGATTTGAATATATTTTATAATAAGAAAGTAGTTTTTGGGATCTTTTTGGAGGGAGGGGAAGGAAATAAAAATGTCAAACAATATTATTGTATTCAAAGTCAGAAAACTTCCTATGTTTATAATGTTTATTCTCACTAGGTGGCACTTCATACTTAGTTGCCAATTTAACCATGCAAGTTTTATATATGATCTAAGAGTCATGGTTTGGTTTAGTTTAGTTTCTTTGTTTAATGGCATATCAACCTTCTGAAGTTATTTAATGCCAAAGCCATCCTTCAAGAAGAACAGGAAAGGTACTATTTAACCCATACCGGGGAAGATAAGGGGGTTCATACCTTTCCCAAGGGTATTAGTCCAAAAGTGAATGTAATAGCATGATTGGAGTTCAAATTCACTTACTACAATTCCACAGCCCAGTGCTTTAATCATTATACCACAAGGACACCTCCTCTAAGAGTCTTGAGTATAACACTAATTTCCATCAAGTGGTGAGGCTCCAGCTCTGGAACCCTAAGAAGCAGGAATAACCCTTCATTGTTATTACTCCAAGGTCAGTGCTGACCTGTAATAGTAGTACTTGTTGTTAACTAAGAATTATTATTACTTACTTGAAACCATATAACTATGTGCAAATTATTTGTATAGGATAGGAATACTTGATACCATCAGTATATGCAAAAAAAAGAAATGCCATTAAGAAACAACTTTGCCCAGTCAGCTAAGGCTGTAGAATACACCAACTGCTTCTCTGTAGAGGGGTAAGACCCCCCCCCCCACTCAACAAGTCTCCAGGATATGACACTAAACAATCTGATGGTGAGGTTCCAGTAATGCTGGAGCTTTGGGGAATGCGGAGTACCCCTTTATTGCCATCACTCCCAGGTCCACTCTGGCCCGGAGTGGTAGCAACTAATAAGGGTCCTATCTATGGGTTAAATAGAACTAACTGCATACTTATGCTAAACTGAATCATTTGAATTAGAACTGTTTGAGTAAACTGAATAGCTTGAAACAGAAATGTTTTTGAAAATTAAACTGTACTTACATATAAACTGCATGCTTATGCTAAACTAAATTGTTTGAAATGGAACTGTTTTTGACTTGAAATTCTACTTACACTAAACTGTTTTGACATTTAACAGTGTGTAAACAAAATCAGCTGAATTAGAATTGTTTGAATAAACTGAATAGTTTGAAATAGAAATGTTTTGGACAATTGAACTGTGTACTCATGCTAAACTAAATTGTTTGAAAGTGAACTATTTGCATAAAAATGGATTTGGCATTAAAGAACCTACAAAGGTTGATATGCCAACCAACCAACCAACCAACCAAGAAACAACTACACAAAAAAATGTAAATATAAACATACAATAAACATGATTTCCTAACTTCTAGGCATGAACTAATCTTAGACAGGTTGACATGCCATTAAAATCAGTCTTATTTTTACAATGATATTTACACAAGATAAGACCTTCAAAATAGAAAAAAAAAGGATTCCTACCATTCCTAGGGCTCATAAACATTTTAATATGGAACTCTGAAAGCAGTCTTTGTATAAATATGCAATCCAACCACCATGACTCGAATATGGAAATGGAAAATGGCAAGATAAACTCATCGCCTTTCCTTTTCGTCAAGGTAAGTGTCTGTGTTGTGATGTCACTTGTGTCGACACTTTTGCCCTCAGTCACCTTTGAAAGACAAGAATATAAAGTGCACCTGTCTGCTCAAACATTTCTGTTCAGGCCACTGGCCTTTGAGACAAAGGGCATCTATGGTGATGAGGCAGTAACTGTTATCAAGGAGATATTCAAATGTCTCATAACCCATCGGAGACCATATTTTTGAAAAAAAGAGAGAAACTAGTACTTAACATTGTGCGTGGGTAGGCATCAAGCTAGGGTTGCCTGACTCTTTAGAAAAAAAAGTTATCAGTAACCTATTTTTTTTTTCTTACATTTTAAATTTGAGTTCATATAAATTTGTATTTTGGATGGGTTTTAGATATATTTTCATTAATTGATTGATTGATTTTAATGGCATGCCAACCTGTCAAGGGTTATTTTATGTCTAGTGGTTAGGGATTTGCATTAATTAGAGATTATTATTTATTTATTTATTATTATGCTTCTTTAGAGGTTTTTCGGGATTTTTTTGGCACATAGTTTGATCATATAATTTTTAAACAGATCTATTTGATGTGGAGCCTAACAGGTTACCTCTTCAGTTCAGAGTGGACCCAGGAGTAATGGCAATGAAGTGTACTCTATACTACCAAAAAGTTCAAAACTGAAACCTCACCATCAGATGCAGTTTAGTACTATACTCAGGAATTCCCTTTTTATTTGGTGATGAGAGTCTTACCCCTCTGCTGGTTATACAAACAGCTTATTTTAAGTCCTGTCAATACATTTAGACATATTCTGAAGAATAACCATCTATTATTCAAAGTTTATTATTCTAAAAAAATATTGAAAGTATTTTTCTTGGTTTTAAATTTCAATCAACAAATAAGTATCCATGATATATACTCCTAAGAGAATATATTTTAATACTGTTGTTAACTTCTACTGCTATTTACAATTTATTACAACTCATATTCACCAAATTATAATATTTGGTAAGAGGAGTAATCAAAATTCATCCATTAGAGGTCTGTAAATCACAACTACACTCTGCTACTATTGGTACTTGAAAAGGTTGGGTAGAGTGTCTCCAGCCAAGTGCTAGATGACTGACTTAGGGACAAATAATATCTATTTAAATAGTGTTGATTCACCTGCTGCTGTTAGGAACAGTTCATTAAGTTTGGAAGGAGGAATAACTATGTTAGTTAACACATTACATATCAACTTGAAAGAAACCACTATTTTATTTTTAAAGACACTTCTCCATTGTTTAAAAAAAAAAATAAAGTGGGTGACCAGAAGGCTCCCTTTTCAATAGCTACTACACCGAGATGTAGGGAAGGGTGCTACTTCTTTCCCTGGATTGCTCCACTTTACCCTTGATACGTACCTTATATTGCTGAGTGTTAAGTAAGGAGGTATCAAGTACCATTTTTAAAGTCTTTGCTATGACACGACCTAGGATTGAACTAAGGTCTCCTGGACCATTGGCAAACAAATAATGCAAGAAATATGAAATATCTTTTGAATGTTATGAATTATTTTGAGCTTTTAATTTCAGAATGAAACATTCATTTAAGCCACAATTCAAATAATCTGTACACAGTTGTATGGTTTCATGTATTCCGATCTAATACAGAAAATTATATGGTCTGGTCTGGTTTCTTTTTTTAAAGGCATATCAACCTTCTTGGTTAATAATGCCAAAGCTATCCTTGTAGAAGAACAGCAGTGATATTATTTAACCCATAACTGGAAGGGGTTCATACATTTCTCAAGGGTATTAACCCATAAGTGAACATAATAGCACAACTGGAGTTCAAAGTCACTTACATCAAGGCTGCAGTCTAATATTTTAGCCATTACACGATGGAAAATCCCCCAGTTATTATATGGTTTCAAGAGATTATTCATTTTTATAGTAGACATTTGTTAGCAAAGTTATATGGTTTCAAGTAATTTATTTTTATAGTAGGCATTTGTTGGCACAATTATATAATTTTAAGTGACAAATAATAACAATCTTTAGTAAATAATTACAGCATCAAGTAACTATTCTGAAAACAAATAATTTACAGTTATATGATATTGAATATTATAATCAAATATGAATAATTCTCAAACAGATCTATTCAACCTATAGAGTGAAAATAAGTACTACCACTTCAGCTAAGATTGAATCTAGGAGCAATGGCTACGAAGAAGAGAACACAGTCAGCATATTCTAAGTCTTGCAGACAGAGCACACTTACTTATGGATAATATTATATTAGATATATATATATATGTGTGTGTGTGTATGTGTGAGTGTGAATTACGGTATTGTAGACAAAGTCAACAGCACTTGATTGTGTCAGTTTCTCACTGAGATGATCATTGAACATGACCTGATGATCACAAAAGTCAAAGACTATATATCTACACTATCCTAACTTAGATTATATATATATATATATATATATAATCTTCAACGGCAAAGACGCCCTTACACAATAGTAATATGCTTAAACAAAAGTTACATCACTTTTGTAATAGATCCTCCCCTGATGATGGCCCAAAGTCAGGCAGAAAGTACTAAATCATTAATGAAATATGCCTTTAAGAAAATCTGCTGCCTTATCGGGCACACACACACACTATAGAGAGAGAGAGAGAGAGAGGGTTAATATACTCCTTCACAATATATATATATATATATATATATATATGAAAAAAAAATATATATGCATGTAAATAAATGAATATATATATATGTATACATGTAAATAAATGAATATATATGTATGTATGTAAGTAGGAAGACCATAAATTTCAGGGATTGTGGGCTGATAAAACCCACAAACCTGGAATTCCTCAACAACCAATTCTTTCTAGGATTGGATCCGATCCCCATAACATCACAAAATATTCAGCCAAAATGTTTTCCCTTTCTCTTCGCTATGATAAGCAATTCACTCATCAAGCACTTTGGTGATATAATCAACAAAATCAATAATTTAAACATGGATAACAAATCAATAGCCAGTCTCAACATAAAAATAATTATATACCAATATTCCTGTTAAAAAAAAATTATCAAAGTTTAGAAATTCACCTCAAGAAAACAAACATTACATTACTGATTCACATAATAATTAAAACATATATTATGCATCAAACTTTGCTTTATTTTTTAATATAACTATTTTTTATAAACAAAAATCTTGTTTACCCATGGGTTTGCTCTTAGGAGGATCCTTGCATGCCTTTACCTTGAATTTCTTGTATCTGGTCCCTTTAAATTCATAAGGCCCAAAGATTTTAACTATTTCTGTTATGTAGATAATATATTACTCATATATACCTAAAATAATGACTTAACAAAAATCATGAAAAGAATAACAATACTGAACCTACAATAGATTTTACTCATGAACTTGAAAATAACAACACCTTACCTTTCTTATATATTTTACTAATAAATAATAAAAACAAATTTGAATTTCAAGTCCATAAAAAATCCACTGATAAAAATGAGCATATACATTTTTACTTACATCATAATACCAAAGTAAAAAGGGAATAGTCATAAGTTTTTTACCTTAGAGCTCTAAGGATTTATTTATGTGTATGTATAAAAATGTATTCATATATGTGTGTGTGTGATTATATATAAATATATATTTATTCATATATGTGTAAGTATGTTGTTGTGTCTCTTCTCTTGTGGGGGGTGTCCTCGTGGCGTAATGGTTAAAGCGATGGACTGCGGAATCGTAGTAAGCGAGTTCGTACTCCAGTCATGCTATTATGTTCACATTCGGGCAAATACCCTTGGGAAAGGTATGAATCCCCTTATTCTCCCAGCTATGGATTAAATAGTACCACTACTGTTCTTCTAAAAGAATGGCTTTGGCATTAAATAACCTACAAAGATTGATATGCCATTAAACAAAGAACCCAAACCAAATCTCTTCTCTTGTGTCCAGATGATATTCTTGATATTTTGGTATTCCTTATAGCAGACACGTATGTAAATGAACAGAATTTTTTAATTTGTCCTATTTACCCAAGTTCGCTTGTAAGGGATGTGTCACAGGTAATAATAATAAAAAAAAAAGGTATCAATAACAGGTTGAGGAATTATTGCATGGAAACAATAAATCAGAATAGCTAGCAAAATAAAATTAAGCACAACGGCAATTTCAACAACATATAAAATACATTTATTTCATTAGCATTCAACTAACAAAATAATATAAACACATAATAAAGTTCAAGAGATATACAGAGAGGACTTATTTGAGGAGTGATGGTTAATGTGAAGATTCGATATGAGCATGATAGAAAATTATGTTCTATCAAGCTTCTTCTCTGTTGTCCATTTACTCAAATATGGTCATGCTTTTTCTTCCCAACTGCTTAAGCCACATGTTTCTTTCCAACTGTTCCTACCATGTTTCTCTTTCCAACTGTTCATCACAAGTTACTCTTTTCAACTGTCCCATTTCAAGCTATTTTGCACAGCCAATTCATGACAACTAGGCAAAAAGGGTCTCATTCTTTCTACTTTAGGGGGTTCTGGTCAGCAATCTCCCACAACTCCTCTCCCAGTGTGTCTGCTGCAATGTGTATACGTCACAATACATATAAGTTTTAAGTTAGCCAAGGGCAACCTGAAGGCTCCTTTTTGCTTAGCTGCAACACTGAGGTGTACTGGAGGGTGCTACTCCTTTCTCTGGATTTCTCCACTTTACTCTTGATCTGTACTTTATAATGCTGAGAGTTAAGCAAGAAGGCATTAAGTACCATTTTTTTTAGACTTAGGTATGACTCAGCCTGGGATCGAACCCAAGTTTCTTGGACTATTGGCAAACATTCTATGGGTCAGTATATATATTTATAAATGGAGGTTTTTGTAAATGATGGTTTTTTTATAAAAAAAGAAATAAAAATTTGTTCAGTTGATAGGATCTTCTTGATATTTCTTTGTACTTAAAGCTTTCTATCTCTTCTTTATATAACACTTATATCAATCTATTTCATATAACATAATCTATTGTTACTGTATGTGTTTCTTTTTACCGAAGGATTTTTTTTTAAATGAGAGGTGTTTATAACATATTTTATCACCACACTCCTAAAAAGAAAAAAGTCATAGATTATATCTGTGATGCTAATGCTTTTAAGATAAGCATGAAAACTTTTGTTCTGCTGCCATCTATGGTTATGCAGACTGTGTTTTTTTAGCTTTGATAGTGCAACATATTTAAAAGAAAACTGATTTCAAACCAGATTTTTTTCACTTGAAAACTGACATCAATAATTTTTAAAAAATTTATTTCTTAAAATAATTTGTGTCTTTATAAGGAAAATAATCCAGCTTTTTAAACATCTTAACCCTAACCCAGATTTTTTTTGCTTGAAAACTGACAGCAATAATTTTTTTTAGAATCATTTCTTAAAATAATGTGTCTTTATAAGGAAAATAGTCCAGCTTTTTAAACATCTTAACCCTAACCCAGATTTTTTTTGCTTGAAAACTGACAGCAATAATTTTTCAAAAATTTATTTCTTAAAATAATTTGTGTCTTTATAAGGAAAATAGTCCAGCTTTTTAAACATCTTAACCCTAACCCAAATGCATAGAAATATAAATCTTTTTTTATATATATTTCAAAATGAGTCTAAAATTGTTTTCAATAGTTGAGTGATTTTATATTTCTGAGTGATGTTGTCCTGATAGTGAAAAATGGTCAATTTGATTTTCTCTTTTGTCTACAATTGAATATTTCTCATTTGTCTGCAGTTAAATATCTCATATGTCTACAGTTAAATATTTCATATGTCTACAGTTAAATATTTCAAACCATATCCATACAGAAATATATATCTTCATTAAATGAATGGATATGCTATGTTAACAGGTCATTTTTCATCATTTCTCTTAAAGCATAAAAACTATTTTTTAAAATTTTCTTTGCAAAAACTTTGGTCTTGATGATGACATAAGGCCAAACCTAGTTGAAAATAATCAAAAAATCACTAATAATGAAATATTCCTTATCCCTATTGTTCATCTCTCTCTCTTTCTCTTTCTCTCTCTCTCTATATATATATAGACACACACATAGAATCAATATTAGTCACTGGCTCCCATCAGACAAAACTTGACACAAGCTCAATGACCCAAAGGTCAATTTAGGGGAAGGGAAGGTCGGGCACGAGCTGAGGCTCAAGCCCCACTGGACTATGATACAGCTTGCCCACCCGAAGGTGACCCAGCTGAAGCTCAAGTCTGCTTTTTTAGGACTGTGCTTGTACTGAGAGACAGTCATCCACCGAGAGGTTGTTTCATTGTATCACAACTCTTTGGTGTGGGTAGACATGTGAGACGCTCAAAGCTGGGATCGAAATTACGTCAGGCTGATGACATACCCCTAAGCCAAACCCACAAATCAATGTCAGCTCTGGAATTAACATATATGGATTAACTTTCAATTTTTACAATTTGCGATCGGATACCAAAGTGCTCAATTCATTAGAAGAGCTTTGTATCACACAAGTGGCAACTATTATATTCCTTCACCAGTGTTCTCAATAAATACAGTAACTTTTTTGAAAAAAAGACAAAATACATAGGGTTTTTTTCAAAAGTTTTTCCGTAAATGTAAACTGTACATTTTTTGGAATCGGTTTATAGCAAAAATTATTTTGATCTTGCAAAAAGATGTGTTTTGAAGTTATTTAGAGGGGACCAGGATTGAACTGAGGTTTGTCATCAAATTTTTACAGGCTGAGAAGTGCAAACCATATGAAATTTACAGAAGAATGTGTGATGAGTAGAGCGAAGCAGGTTTTAGTTAAAAAACATGTTTACAAATGGACTAAGAAGATTAAAGAAGTATTGAAGATGAAGACAGTCCAGCTATGGTGAGCACACCTGAAATGGTGGAATCAGTTAATGCACTTATCTTGGATGACAGAAGAGTAACAATAAAGGACATTTCTGAATAACTGAGAATTTTGGCAGGTACAGCATACAAAACTCTGCATGATGACCTTGCCTTTTCTTAGTTCAGTTGTTGAGTTTCCCCAAGATAATACAAGGCCTCATACTGAAGTAAGAAGAGAGGAAAACTTCAGACAGTTTGTTTGAGAAGGGCTATCCTTACAGTTCAAATCTGACCCCCACTGATTTCTACTTGTTTGACTCCAGCAAAGAATTTCAGTTTGGAACAAAGTTTTCAAGCAATAATGAAGTGAATAGTACTGTGAGAAAATAACTAAAAACATAGTCTAAAGATTTCTATGGGAGGAGTCGCTAGCCTCCCTTCAAGATTTTCTTTTTAAGGAAAAAATTTGTTTTAAAGACTGGAGATTATATTGAAAAATTAAGCAAAAATTTTTTCCTGAGTAAAACGCAAGTTGTTATATTGCAAATTTCACATTATTTAATGAATGACCCTCATATATATAAATATATACATCTACCTGACCCCTTGACCATATGCAGAATGTGACACAATGTCAATATTTAAGCAGAGTTTAACAGGTTTGAATTCAGTAATTTTCTTCTAGAATAATTGCCTTACCAAGATTGAAGAACCTAGTCTGCCTTCCTATCTACTCATAGCTATGGGAGAAGTGATGGATTCATGCCTTTCCCAAGGGCATTAGTACAAACTGAAATGCAAACAGCCTCATCCATTTTCTACAATAATAACAAAGTTTTGCTTAAATAAGGTACAGAGGCCATGGATTGCTTACAGTAGCAGCTGTTGCTTAAATGGTCACTCATTGAGTTATTGAACAGGCTCATTACTGCTTAACTTGGGTCATCTAGTAGGTAACAGTGCTTTTAGCATAACTTGACCACAAATCAATACAGATATGTTAGGTGCACTTCTCTCTATATATACGGGTGTGAGTGGTGTTTGTATATACATATATATCCATCCCTTCTCTCTACACCAGCTAAGGGTAAAATTATCGGGCTGACTGGGCTCTCTAGCATTGATAGGACAGTTAGACTTGGAGAAAGAAAAACTCAACAGGTGGCTAGAAACAGATCCCATATTTTTCATATTTAACACATGCATACTTCTCATGCAATGGTGACTATAAAATGATTTAAAAGAATGCAGAATATTGCTTTTAAACATAAAAAGTTTCCCAACTTCTGATCTAAATACTAGTGTTTATCGAAAGTTGCGAGAGTTCAACAATACAAAAAAAAGACTTTAAAAAATTATTGGCAAAATTTGGATGAAAAGTGTTTAAATTGGAGAAGTATCACTTATTGAATGTTGCTTTTGCCAAGAAAGAACAGGTAACAAGTTGGACCTCTCCCTAAGAGAGATCTAGTAGATAACTGCCATCCTATCCCAACTATCTTGCAAATCAATATGGTAGACTTTAATATAGTTTGTCCATAAACAAAGTCTTGGACACAATGTGCTAGTGACTTACTTGTAGTGATCAATGAAGCTCACCAAGTAAATGGGTAGAGTAACCAAACATGGTATTAGATTCTTTGGACAGGCTGATAGGGAAGTGGTTGCACAAGAAAGATAAAAGAAAAGAAAAGTATAGGGGAAAGAAAAAAAATGAGGAATGCAAAAAAAAAGGCTCTGAGATGAGAGAGAGAGAAGAAAAAGTGAACTATAAGTAGGGAGAAAAAATAGGTGAAAGAAAAGTAAGAAAGAGATAAAGTAGTCATTTACTAAGCTTAGTATGACACAAGGACAGAAGTAAAGAGTACCTAGTGAGAATTAAAATCCCTAACAACAGTCTCCTAGCTGAACTTGCTAACCATCACCTCATGCAAAGTGTCCTTGTCACTTAATAAGTTTATGTTAGTTTGGCACAAGGCCAAAAGCATGGGGAACCAGTAGAAAACTTAAAGAGAGAGCTAAGAAAGAAAAAGAACCAAAAAAAAAAAAAAAAGAAAGAGAAATGAGCAGAACAAGAAAGAAAAAAGAGATAGAGTAGTCATTTACTCAGCTTAGGATGACACAAGGTCATAAGTATGGAGCAACTAGTCAGAATCAAACCCCCAAATAATAGTTTAACTCAATTTGTAACTTAAGGTGCCCTGATCATTTTCTAAGTTTAGCTTAGTCTGGCACAAGTCCAAAAGTATTTGGCACCTAGTTAGAAAACTGAAAAGAGAGGTAAGGGAAGAAAAGAAGCAAAAACGTCAAGAAAATAGTTTGTGCAAAAGAATGAGCTTTGGATTGTTTAAAAACGTTATCAACAAAACATGTTTACAAATCATATATATTTAATATATATGTATAAAGAGTATTTGACATTAAATAACCTACAATGGTTGATATGCTATAAAAGCCAACCAAACCAAATCCTATATATTTAATATATATGAATAAAGATAATTTGGCATTAAATAGCCTAAAATGGTTGATATGCCATAAAAGCCAAACAAACCAATTCATATATATTTGATATATATGAATAAAGACAATTTGGCATTAAATAGCCTAAAATGGTTGATATGCCATAAAATCACAGTTAAATGGTTTAAAGTATTGCTATGTATCACTAAATATTCAATCAAACATGTCATTTATTTACACACAGTTAAATGATCAAACAGTTCTATTTCAAACAATTCAATTTAGCAGAAGTCATTTGTTTTCATACAGTTTAAATGTCAAACAGTTCTATTTGACCCATAGATAGGATCCCATCAGGTGCTACCACTCTGGGACTGAGTGGACCTGGGAGCAATGGCCATGAAAGGGTACTCCGTATTTCCCAAAGCTCCAGCATTATTGGAGCCTCACCATCAGATTGTTTAGTGTTATATACAGGATACTCGCTGGAGGGGTCTTATAGCCCCAGCCAACTGTGCTAAAGAAAAGAAAAGGAACTGAAATGAGTGAAAAAGAAGAAAAAAAGTCATTTAGTAAATTTAGTTTTGTTTAACAAAAAGCCAGGAGTATGAAGCACCCAGTAAGAATCAAAGTCATGACAATGGTTTGCTAGCCAAGCTTACAAACCATTACACCACACAAGATGCTTTCATCATTTACTAAATAGAGGCACTCTTAGCTTAATGATTATCATCATGGAAAATGAAATCAGTGACCTAAGTTCAAATCTTGGAAGATGCTATTTGCATTTCACTTTGCACTAATGACATTAAGAAAGGCATGAATCAGTCTCTTCTCTCCCCAGATATAGTTAGAATAGTAAGGCACTAATACACTTGGGAAAGGTATGAATCCAATTATTCTCCCTCCAGCTATGGGTAAATAGTAGGACAGACTGGATTCTACAGCCTTGGTGAGGCAACTAGTCTAGGAGAAGGAAAACTCTGAATTCAAACCTGTTAAACTCCGCTTAAAAATTGACCTTGTGTCATATCCTGCCCGAGCGGAGGGGTTGGTAAATAGGGTTAGAATAGTAAGGCAGACGGGGCTCTTTAGCCTTGGTAGTCCAACCAGTCTAGAAGGTAAAACTGAATTCAAAACCTAAGGAGTCTTGTTCAGAAAATCTGTGGCATATTTGTGCACCATTTTTCTGATATCAACCCATCTAAAAAATCTGGCTGATTTTTACATAAACATTTACTGCTGGGTAAATCATTCACTAAGCTTAGCTTAACTGATAGTCAATAACTATAATGAGGATAGAACATTATCATTTATTACAAGCATTATGAGAATTTTAATAAAGATTATCTGTTTAATAGTCTTAAACTTAGCACTAAAGAGAAGAAATCTATCTACCATATTTGACAGCAAATAAGGTGCACTTTTTTTTCACTAAAAATATATTTTTAAATTCCCCTGAGTCTAATATACTGCATGGCTACTGATCTCCCATCTCCAAAACCATTCAAGATGAACAAGATATATAGGACACTATTGGAGAAGCAAATACGAAATCATAGGTGACATTATAAGGACCCCGACGCATAGACGTGCCTGTTTTCACCATCAAACTCGAACTCGTTTACATCAGCTCTGTGTAGGTTTAAAATTCACAATAGTCAAATGAAGTTAGCTACCTAGCAATGCTTATTAGCTTAGACTTTAGAGTAACTTTCATGTACCTATTGTCATTATTTAAAATTTTATAATGCAGATTAAAAGTATTATCATTGATAATATTCATTTCATCACATTTAATATTAGTATTTGTTTTTTTCTTGATTTGCTCCGCTGAAATTGGGGTGCGTCTTATACACCTGTGCATCTTACACATCATCAGATACAGTAATTTTATAATCTTGTATGAATCATTATTCAGTGTGAAGTAATTATAAAAATAATTCCATTTCCATAAAATGGTCATAAGCAAAGCTAAAAAAAAAAATTGAAATAGAAATTAACCAATTTCCAATAAATTAATTCAATAAATTTTCAAGTAATATCCATAAAAATCTTATAACATTCTATTAGAGTACACTATTACCAGCCCCTCTATCTTCATCTGACAAAAATTTCCATTTAATATCTCATTGAATAAATACAAAATTTTGTGTTCTGACATCCATGGTAGCTTCAAAACAATCTACATCATGTTAAATCATTAATACACAGGTTAACTCTGAACCGGAGTGGTATTACCAGTGAGGGTCAAATCTATGGGTCAAATAGAATTGGTTAATTATTTACTACACTTGAAACCACATAACTGTGTGCAAATAATAAATAGAAATACTTAAAACCATTTAATTCACCCAGCAAATGTGTTCTGGTTCATTTAAAAATGTTACTTACAAACTATTCATTTACAAATCATATATATTGTCATCTACAAAAAGACTGTTTCATTGTATCACAACTCATCAGTGTGGCTAGACATGCAAGACACTTCAAGCTGGGATTGAAGCCTGACTAACTTTATATCAGTCTAATAACATAACCCCACAGCCAGCAGCAGCCCCAGCAAAAGTTAGGGAATTTAACATATATGTTTTAAGTTTACATTTTACACTATCAGAGACTGAAATGCTCAATTCGTTAAAAGAGCTTTAGAATTTTTCAATTATATATATATATATATATATATATATATATATATATATAAAATAGAAAAAGTTGACAGTGATAACAATAGTAGGATCAAATACAGTGGTCCCCAACAGTGAAGCAGAAGAAGCACTAGGCAGGGCTCTGAACATAGTCAATATAGCAGTACTCCAGGAGTCTGAAAAATGAACAGAGATAACAATAAAAGTAAGTAAAGTTGGGGAACATAGTCAAGGGGGACCCGAGGGCTTTCTTTTCAATAGCTACTACACCGAGGAGTAGGAAAGGACGCCACTTATCTCCCTGGATTGGTCTACTTTACTCTTGATAAGTACCTTATAGTGGTGAGTGTTAAGGAAGGAGGTATCCATATATATCCTTATAGTGGTGAGTGTTAAGTAAGGAGGTATACCATTTTTTAGTCTTTGATATGACTTGACCTGGGATCAAACCCCGATCTCCCAGGCCATTGGTAAACACTCTACTCACTAGACCAATGATAACAATAGTAGGACCAAATTAATAGTATCAGGATTGTAATTAATATTATTGATAATGTAATAATTGAAATAATAATGATAATAATAAATTAGCCATAATTAAACAAAAGAAAAGAAAGGAAAAAAAAAGAAAAGAAATTTATAATAGTCAAGTGAAGATTTGTAGTTGAGTTTTTTTCAATTATATGGAAATTTACTGTGCAAGAAATTTATTGATTATCATATAGTGAGCACTCCTGGAGATTTGTAAGAATCCTCTTATATATTTATGAATGTGCATCAGTATGGGCATGCATTGTGGATTATGGAGAATTAAGAAAGCCTCAAATAGAATCATTCCCAACTCATCTTCTAGAGGATATTTTTATTCTATATAACTTAGAATATAGGAGACATAGGGTCAAAGGCACTTAGTAAACCACTTTAGTACTATGATCACATAGGTAAGAAACTAACAGTCATCAAGAATTGTTGATGCTATGCTTATGCTATCAATACATATATAGAATTTGTCATTAAATAACCCACAAGGGTTAATATGCCATAAAACCCAACCAATTAACCAGCCAGCCATCTTTAATGCACAAGATTTATCCAGCACCACATAAAATCAGAATGTGACACAAGGTTAGTTTATGATGTGGGATACCCCACAGGCAACAAGCTTCCTGAGAGGCAGGTGCAAAAATTACTCAGTTTCTTTGGCATTCTCCTTCAAGGGTGCCTCAGGCAACCGGCAGTCAACCCAGTTCTGGAATATGAGCTGTTAGCAATACTGCATGAATGCCAGACAGATGCATTGGTAGACATGGGATTTATTTGGCTTCCCAGGAGGCCAAAATGTGACATAAACATGATAAGTATGCAAGTTAAATTGGGCAGCTCAACATCAAACTGTTTAGCTATGAAAGACAGATAAACAAACTCTTCCCAATTATTGATAAATACTTGGTAGCCTTAAATCAAACTGTTTGGCCATCTATGAAAAACAGATAAACAAACTAAGGGAGTCCCTGTAGTATAATGGCTAAAGCAGTGGATTGTGACACCAAAGTAAACAAGTTCAAACTTTGAATCACATCATTATGTTCACTTTTCGACTAATACCCTTGAGAAAGGTATGAAACCCTATTTCTCAGATTTGGGTTAAATAGCACTACAGCTATTTTTTTTAATAAGTGATGCTTTGGCAATAAATAACCCACAAAGATTGATATGCTATTAAACAAGAAAAAGATGACAAAACTCTAAACAATTATGAACATGTATTCTTGACCGGCTCATTGGCCTAGTGTTCGCCAATGGTCCGGTTAACCTGAGTTCAATCCCAGGTCGCATCACACCAAAGACTTTAAAAATGGTACTTGATACCTCCTTGCTTAACACTCAGCAATATAAGGTACATATCAAGGCTAAAGTGGAACAATCCAAGGAAAGGAGTAGCACCCTCCTCTACACTTTGGTGTAGTAAGGAGAGCCTTCTGGTCGCCCTTCACTTCTCCATTCTTGCCCAGTCAGCTGGAGCTGTAGAATATACTGACTGCTTCTCTGCAGAGGGGTAAGACTTCCCCCCAACAAGAGTCCTGGATATGACACTAAACCATCTGATAATGAGGTTCCAGTGATGCTGGCACTTTGGGGAATGCAGAGCATCCCTACGTTGCCATCACTCCCAGGTCCACTCTGGCCTGAAGTGGTAGCACCTGATAGGGCCCTATCTATGGGTTAAATAGAACTGCATACTTATGCTAAACTGAATTGTTTGAATTAGAACTGTACTTGCACTAAACTGAATAGCTTGCAATTGAAATGTTTTTCACAATTAAACTGTGTACTTACATTCAAACTGCATACTTATGCTAAACTGAATTGTTTGAAATGGAACTGTTTTTGACATGGAAACTGTACTGACGCTAAACTGAATTGTTCAATATAGAACTGTTTTGACATTTACCTGTATGTAAACGAAAACAAGAACTATACTTATACTAAACCTAATTGTTTGAATTAGAACTGTTTGACAAAACTGAATAGCTTGAAAGAGAAATGTTTTTGATAATTAAACCATCTACTCATGCTAAACTGAATTGTTTGAAATAGAACTGATTATTTGAATAATAATGGATTTGGCATTAAATAACCTACGAAGGTTGATATGCCATAAAAACAAACCAACCAAATGAATATATATTCAGTAGCCCTACATCAAACTGTTTGGTCATCTATAAAAATAGACAAACAAACTATTCATAGATATTATTATTATAGATTTGGTAATCCGACATCAAACTGTTTGGCCATTTTCTGAGCAAAGACAATTATTAATATAGACTTTTTATTTCATATTCTTAATGAATTTTCGTTTTCTTTTATTGTAATCTTGTATTATTTTTTTACTTTTCTACCTCTGCATTTTACTTTATCATTTTCACACTCACGGTTTAATACAGCCACTATTGGGATTGATATATGAACTATCAATGATTGGGTACCTTGATTATTGTTTTGTTTTCATTTTTTTTCTTTTTTTAAACTATTTTGCTCCATACTACCCACCCATTACACATTCTATTTTTGCTGTGTCCTCACCCCACCAAACTCATGGTGCCATACAAATCTGCTCTGATTTATCGTCTTGAAAAATCTTGCTGGGATGTGTGGAGAAGACAAAGAGGAAAAGATGAAGAGATAAACAAGTAGTAGAAGAAAAAAAAAAGAATAGAAAGTAAGAAAATCCTTCTCTCCTACTGAAAAACAATTGCTGTTGGAGACTCATCAATCAGTTTTATTGATTATATTTGACCACTTGCCCTCTCCATCTGCCACTCCATTCATCCCTTTTTTTTTTTTTTTTTTTTTTTTGCAGCCAACTGTCCATCCAAACAGATGGACAGTCAGCTAGATCCACCAACATCACTGGCAAGAACATTACCTCCAAATTCATACGATTCTCAACTATTACTTTTTTTTTTTTGATTTGAAGGGTTTGGCATTTTTAGTGTTTTATTTATTTTTTATTTTGATTCTGGATGTGCTGCTCCCTTTTTGTATAAATGTTGAAGTATTTTTACATATTCTTCTTTGGATCTCTCTTTCTCTCTATTTTCGCACTTTTTCAAATTCTCAAGATACACACACACACATATACACAAGCACTGTGTAGATAGCCAGATAGATGTACATTTTGCCTCTAGTGCCAATGCTTGGTGTTCCAACTTAGATAAAAGCAAAAGTCTTGAATGCTGATTTTCATGGAAGGCTCTTTCAATTTTAAAGATTAGTATAATACAATCTTTCTACAACCCTTTCTGAACATCTTAACTTAGCTATATTTAATAGGTACAGGTATTTATCTATATTTAATAGGTACAGGTATTCATCTCAATAGTGGAATATGATACAGTGTTAAGTTCAGTGAAGGAACTCCGATCCACACACATATGGTTAGTATCAAAAATTGTTGATTTCTGTAAACATTTTCCATTTTTGGGAGATATTAGATTTGGTTGGGTGGCATATCAACCATTTTTGGTTAATTAATGCCTAATCCTGTTTTTACATATATATTAAATATATGATTTATAAACACATTCTGTAGATATACACAGTTAAATGATCAAACAGTTCTATTTCTAGTAATTCAATTTAGCATAAATCAATAAAGTTAAATGGTTCCAAGTATTGTGACATATCACTAACAATTCAATTAAACATCAATCATTTGTTTACACACAGTTAAATGATCAAAGAGTACAATTTCAAGCAGTTCAATTAAGTCATTTGTTTAACAGTTTCATTTTACAAATAGATAGGACCCTATCAGGTGCTACCACTCTGGGCCAAAGTGGACCAGGGAGCAATGACAATGAAGGAGTACTCTGCATTCCCCAAACCTCCAGCATTGTTGGAACCATATCATCAGATTGTTTAATGTCATATCCAGGATACTCATTTGGGGTGTCTAACTCAGTACAGAGATACAGTGAGTGTATTCTACAGCCCTAGCAAAGCAGGCTACATTTTTTTGCATAGCTTCTTAGGCTTTTGTACATGGTTATATGATATCACGTATTACTGTCTAATACAAATAATTTGCAAACACATTTATTTGACCCATAGATGGAGCCCTAACAGGTACTAACACTCAATGTCAGAGTGAACCTGGGAGTAATGGCAATGAAGGGCTTGTCCACACTCCACACAGCACCCAAACAGAAGTCTCACAATTAGATGCAGTTTAGTGTTATACCCAGAACAAGACTTTTTGAAGGGTTCTTACAATAAGTGTTTAATAATATTTTTTTTAAGTGAAGCATTAAAATTTATTCCAATTTTCAGGAGTGAGAATATTTACCTAGTTGTTTTCATCAGAACATCTCAGCAAATGTTATAAGGCATTCATAGAGACTACAGAGAGAATCTTATATTGTGAGAGACTATTGTATAGTCTTATACAGACTACTGAGTGAATCTTTTATGGTGAGAGACAATTGTATAGTCTTATACAGACTACTGAGAGAATCTTTTATGGTGAGAGACAATTGTATAGTCTTATACAGACTACTGAGAGAATCTTTTATGGTGAGAGACAATTGTATAGTCTTATACAGACTACTGAGAGAATCTTTTATGGTGAGAGACAATTGTATAGTCTTATACAGACTACTGAGAGAATCTTTTATGGTGAGAGACAATTGTATAGTCTTATACAGACTACTGAGAGAATCTTTTATGGTGAGAGACAATTGTATAGTCTTATACATACTACTGAGAGGATCTTTTATGGTGAGAGACAATTGTATAGTCTTATACATACTACTGAGAGGATCTTTTATGGTGAGAGACAATTGTATAGTCTTATACAGACTACTGAGAGGATCTTGTACAGTATTACATTGCAATGTCACGTTGCCTGAAATAAAGATGAGTTCACATCCAGAAAAAAGAATGAGTCAGACATATGGTCACAAAAACAAATCCTGTCACTTTATTATTGTGTTCTAACAAATCTAATATCAGGAAAACACAAAGACTTATTTTTGAGTTGATGTAGAAATTGCTGAATTGTAGCCCATTCCCAATCAAGAGAGGTTGCTAGCTTCAAAATTCAAGTTGTTCCCTGTCAGTTAATAACTGACTGATTGATTCTTTTAAAAAATCCCCAACTCTAATGTGATCATTTCTTAAACTTATTGAGAGTGTTCTCATGGGTTGATTCTTTGTTAACAGTCACCTGGTTCACATGAGGGGATCCTCACTACATTACAATGGCACTGATTTACAGACTACTGAGAGAATGTCTTATAGTGTATCTCACAGTCACTACATCTGTTAGAATAACCCCAAGACTTGAGACAAAGATTCATATTACTCTCTAAAAGTCAATTTTAAGATAAATTTGAATAAGATTAAAGAATATATTTGCTTAAAAATAGTGCAAACAAGAACAGTGTAGCTTCTTGTTTGAATAATTCATGGGATAATGACAACACTTCCTCTCAGACCTCCAAACAAAACTATTGATAAAACATATTAAAATCAAATGAAGTGATGTTTATCTATTCTTTAAATGAAACTTCAAGCCAATATTATGTCAGTATAAGTCTTGAAGCAGACAGAAAATTACCATGTTGCAAAAACAAAAAAATATATCGTGAAAAAGTCACATACAATAAATAAAAAAAATAGTTTAAATTTGGTATAAAGAAGAGGCAGAGAAAAATATTTCAACTTGGAAAACATGAAATGATGACCTGATAGATGACGTAGAGTATTGCCAAAAGATAAGTTACCATGAGCTGAGTGTAATATGAACAAACCCAAGATGGTCTATTTACTCGTGCAATTATTTACTGTGTGGACTTGATATGATTTTTTATTTATTTTTTAATTTGTAACTAAAACAACTTTTATCTTAAAGGCCCAGTTGGCTGGAGCAGTAGAATACACCAACTGCATCTCTGTAGAGGGGTAAGACCACTCCCAACAAATGTCCTGGATATGACATTAAACAATATGATGGTGAAGCTCCAGTAATGCTGTAGCTTAGGGGAGGAAGAGTAACCCTTCACTGCCATTACTCCCAGGTCCACTTTGGCCTAGAAGGATAACACTTGAAAGGGTCCTATCTATGGATCAAATAGAACTGCTTGACATTTAAACTGACAGCAAACAAATGATCTATGCTAAATTGAATTGTTAGAAATAGAACTGTTTGATCATTTTACTTTGAGTGAAAAAATGACTGATGTTTAATTGAATTGTTAGTGATATGTAGCAATACTTGTAACTATTTCACTGTGACTCATGCTAAATTAAATTGTTAGAAATAAAACTGTTTGATCCTTAACTGAGTGTATCTACAAAATGTATTTACAAATCATATATTCAATATAAATGTAAAAACAGGTTTTGGCATTAAATAACCAACAATGGTTGATATGCCATAAAATCAAATCAAACCAAACACCCTGAACAATCTTTTATAAAACGTTAATTTTAATCAAAACCAAAGATACCAAAATTCTTTTATATTTTTAGTAGAATGAAAATTTATATACAACAAAACAATAACAATAGATATCCACATTTGGACAAATACCCTAGAGAATGGTATGAACCCCCAAATCCACCCCCAGCTATGCATTAAATAGTACCAAGACTGTTCTTTTACAAGGATGGCTTTGGCATAAAATATCCCATGAAGATGATACACCATTAAACAAAACAAAACCAAAAATGGATATGATTGGGTACTATTTATAATCAAAATCTAGAGCAGTGAAATTCTGTTACCGAGAAAAAAAATCAAGTTTAGTTTGAAAATATTCTTACAATATTTTTTTTTATATGGATATTTATATTTTGAACCAGGCCATTGACCCAATGTGTAGAGTGTTCACCAATGGTCTGGGAGACTGGGGTTTAATCTCAAGTCGAGTCATATCAAAGACTCAAAAAATGGTACTTGATGCTGCCTTACTTAACACTCAGCATTATAAGGTAAGCATCAAGGGTAACGGGAAGGAGTAGTGCCCTCCCTAAATTTTGGTGTAGTAGCTATTGAAAAGGGGGGCCTTCAGGTCAGCCTCGACTAAGGTCAGATAAATTTATTTTGGGGCCTACAGGTTCATAGTGTTGGTTTTATGATATATCAACTCTTGTTGGTTTATTTAATGGTGAAGTCAGTTTTTTTTTTTTTTTGAATTACAGAGTTTCAAGTAACTAAAAATAGACATCTGTAAACAATAATAGCTTTAAGTAACTATTCTAAATACAAATGATTTGAGCCCAATTATATGGTTTTTACAGTATTCCAACATAATACAAATAATTTGAACACAATTTTATGGTTTCAAGAATTCCTATGTAATACAAATAATTTGAGCCCAATTATATGGTTTCAAGTATTCCTATGTAATACAAAAAAATTTAATTTGTCAAAAATTTTGGGATGAAGCTTGATAATTGTTATTACTTTGGCAAGGACACATGGTACAGTGGATAAGGCATTTGGTTGGAAGGTGCTTCTGAGTGAAATCATCAGGAGGTTGCAGGTTCAATCCCAACAATAGGTAAAGAATAACAAGGAATACTAATTATAACTTTTACCTAATCATGGATAATAAAATTGGAACAGTCTACCCCAGTGATTGAAGCAAAGTGTTTAGTTCGAGATTCTGTGTAGGCGCCCAAGTTTGACATGAAACACCTGAAGAAGGCTGAACGACATATCGGCCAAAACATTGTATTTACGTTAAACTGAATTGTTTGAAATAGAACTGTTTAAACATTTAACAGTGTCTGGACTAAAACTATACTTATACTAAACTATATTGTTTGAATCAGAATTGTTTGACTAAACTGAATAGCTTGAAATAGAAATGTTTTTGACAATTGAACTGTAATTATGCTAAACTTAATTGTTTGAAATAGAACTGTTTATTTGTATAAAAATGGATTCAGCATTAA
The DNA here is from genome assembly GCA_963585895.1 of Sepioteuthis lessoniana. Classification (NCBI taxonomy): domain Eukaryota; kingdom Metazoa; phylum Mollusca; class Cephalopoda; order Myopsida; family Loliginidae; genus Sepioteuthis; species Sepioteuthis lessoniana. Next base: position 60,096,168 of record OY757907.1, read on the forward strand.
ATAACCTACAAAGTATTGGGTCAGTAAAATGGTAATTCCTATGTATGGAGTGAGTGAGGGAGAGGCTCTCTGTGATTGGATATACTAATCACATGATGAACCCAGACGTCTTGGCATGCAAAAATCCAAAATCCAGTCAGATATATTCCACCAGGCGTTTCATGAGGCAGTGATATTAAAAGCTCTCAGATAAACAACCCTAAGATACCAGATATAAGTCCCTTAAATTAGATATTATACACAGGAAGGACAGTATATTTTTATTTGTTGTTTTACGTGCTGGTTAATAAATTGTTAGAATTAAATGAAGTATTGATTTATTTATTTGTTTAATAGAATAGAATAAACGCTATACTAACACAATAAAGGGTTCATATGCCATAAACTCCAAACAAACAAATAAAGATGGGACTCAAACAGGTACTACAACTCTGAATTAGAGTGGACTTGGGAGTAATGGCAATGAAAGGCTATCTCCACACTCTCCAAAACTGGAGCTTCACCACCAGATGCAATTTAGTGTCATACCCAAGACACCCTTTATGTTTGGGTGGGATAATACAGTTGGCATGTTCTAAGCTCTGTTACCAGGGTGATATAGTTTTGGTTACACAGTGCTGTAGAGTTTGGTAATAAATAATAATTAATAATATCTCATAGATGTACTTATTTTAGGACTGCTAAATATTCATATTTCTGGTTAGAAAGTTTCAGTGCTGCAGAGTTTGGCAATAAATAATACCTAATAATATCTGTAATATGAACTTATTCTAGGACTGCAGCATACTCATATTTTTGGTTACAGAGTTTCAGTGCAGTAGATTTTGGTAATTAATAATACCTAATAATATCTGTAATATGTACTTATTTTAGGACTGCTACAAATTCATATTTTTGGTAACAGAGTTTCAGTGTAGTAGATTTTGGTAAGTTATAATTAACATTATCAGTTCAAAATAAAAAAATCCCTCAGAGGAAAAAAACTTTACATAAAAAAATTGGTAATTTATGGGTGATACTGAATGTTATCAAATAAAAGATATATATTTCCAAAGTAGAATTTACTTTAAGGTGGGGCAAGTGTTATACAAAATATAACCTTCTCCAGCAAAAAGAATGCTAAAAGATTCCAAAATCCACTTATAACATCAGCCCTCCCCTTACTTTTCCCAAAACATTTAAAATTATGAACCGTTAAAAATTCTCAATTATCTCAAAACCGTAAAACGATGTTACCTATTTTTTTTTTTTAATCCACGTTTTGATGTAATCAATTTCTAAACATATCACTGTATTATTTTGTTTTTTCATAAAAACACTCTTTTGCCCTGATTATAACTTCCAACAATTAAGAAGATTTATCTGTTATGATTATTTTATTTCTCACACTTAAAATAGTTTAAATAGAATGTTTTTCGATTCAAAATTTTGAAGTCGAAACACTTTGACATAACAATAAACAAATCATCAAAGCTACACCAATATATATCTTTCATCTGTTTTCTTTTTCTATATATATTCTGCCTGATTCATTTGATTCCTTTTCAGACATATATATATATATGATAGAGTTTGCAATTTTTATAGAGTACTCAATATAGGAGATAAAGCATAAACAGATATAAGTTGGAACTAAGTCAACAGTGCTTGCTGACAGTTTTTTGTCCATACGATCATCAATCCCAGCTCTTGTGTCATTGATTCTGTGTCTATGCTATCCTTATATATTAGATGATCCCAGTGTTTTATATATAAGTAGAATACATTCTATATATTCTATACATTAACTAAATACATTCATAAGTTGGCCGACCGTAGTCAAGGAAAACCCAAAGGCTTCCTTTTCAATAGCTACTGCACCGAGGTATAAGAGAGGGCGCTCCTCTTTTCCCTAGATTGTTCCACTTACTCTTGATCAGTACCTTATGATGCTGATTGTTAAGCAAGGAGGCATCAAGAATCATTTTTTCAGTCTGGTATAACTCAACCTGGGATTGAACCCCAGTCTCCCAGACCCTATAACCATTATGCCAATGAACCAATTAAAAATACATTCATAGTTGTTCTTTATTATGCTTGCATGGATACATTTCTTCAAACGATGTAAAATTACAAAAATATTCTAAAGATTAATGTAGTAATAATGCCACGAACAATCTTACCACAAAGAAAAAGAAGGTATGCTCTCTCTGCTACCGGCACGCGGAAACCAGAAGAAGAAAAGAACACAAGAGGTGTGACTTGTTTTATGGAGGAGAACGTGATAAGCCCACGTGAAGTGGCAAGATTTGATGAACATAAAAGAGACTAAGTTTGAAGTGGAAGAGAGCAGTATTTTGCTGATGTTCAAGTGGTGAACATCCATCAGTTCATTTTGCAAGTTAAGTTAGTTGACTAGCACCCAATAGGTTGATTCCTCTTCGACTAGACTTCTGAAATTAACTAGAATTAAAATATTATATATTAAGATTTTTCTCTTATTTTTGAGTGAGAAGACATTGTACTGGAAGATCTTTTTTTTAAATCATCACAAGTCTTTTTTTTTTCCTTAATTTTTAAAAGAAGCATTATCAATCATCGTTAATACTGAAAAATTATCCATCCTAAAGTAAAAGATTTGTGAATGAGGAGGACATTAGAAAAAAAAAGTGAAATAGTGTGCAGCTTCACTCCATATCAAAAAAAGAAGTTTCAAAGATAATTCAATAAATGGAAAACTTGCAGGAATTATAAATGATTAAAGGTGATAATTAATCATATTAATCATTTTATTGATAATTGATTATATTATTTTATGATTTAGTTTGGTAAGGTTGTGAACTGGTTATTAATCTTTGAGAGTAAGTGTACTTAGTCGCAAAAGGTCACAGGCTTGCACATGTGCCGGATGAGCTATGTCAAAATAGTTCTAAACAGGATATTAAACATAAACAAATTAAGTGTTTGTCATCTGGGTAAGAAATACAAGTTTATGATTGTATGATGCAATAACAGATAATATAACAAACAATAATTTTGAATTCAGGCGGATAGCCATTGAGGAAAGGGGAATGAAGTCGGTCGGAAGTTATCAGTCATTTGCAGAGACTTTCGAGGCAGCAGCAGAGGGAGGTCGGGTGTGTCTCTTTCTCTTTCTCTCGTGCTTTGATGACTGCTAGGTAATTGTATGCAGTCAAAATAAATTCTTTCGTACTGGTAACAATGGAGTCGTGTAGTGTAACATCACGGAATAAGGACACGATTTTAAAGAAAATTAACATACCATTTATTGTTCACTTGTGTCTTGTAAAATTGTCCATAAATTTCTAGTCTCAATACATAGTGAACACACCTTATGTGTATGTGTGTGCATATATATATATATATATATATATATATATATATATATAAGAATTATGAAGACAATAAGTCCATGTGTTTCCCACTATCTTCAGTCAGTCATGTGGTAAAAGTGGCTAGTTTAGTATCTATATTTAGTCATGTTATATACTGTTATTGCACAAGATATTTACATGAAAGAAAAGTGTAGTGAGGTGCTAGAAATACAACACTCTACTACATTATTCATTCATGTAATATGTTATATATGAAAATGTACAGAAATGAAAAAAAAAAAAAAAAGGTCTTCAAAAGTAGATTTTATTAATCTTTTTCATTTTATTTAATATCTTACATGCTCTGATGAAAGTCTAAAAACCAAAATGTTTAAAGTTGGCAAATAATTCTATACATAAAATCATTTTCTGAAGACCTTGTGTTTTTTCATCACTCTAGATTTTCATACAGTCAGATTTATTCCCAGTTTTTCCAAGATATATATATATAAAATTCTGTTTTATATTGTTCATTTATATTAATTAAAACAAGGAATTTCCATAGGTTTTGCAAGCAATGAGTGTGATGAAAACAATAATCATTTGCACCCAAACTCACAAAAGCAAACTTTAAAGTTTAAACATATCTTTCTCTTATTGTATGATTCAGAAAAAGTCAATTTGGAGAAAATGGAATCACGACACGATTCTTAAACAAATCAAGTCATGACTCAGTCCAGAAGAAATCATGGTAGAAACTTTCTTTTTTTTTTTTTTAAACAAGACAACTACTAGTTAAACTGTACTACTTTAAATACATAGGGAAACATCTATGCAATGTTTCGCTAGTAATAATTGGATTTTGGGTGGGTTATAGGAAAACAGATTCTCAACCTCCCAGAATAGGATGAGATAAATGTCTGTGTTTATAGTCTCATTGTAAAAATCTATCAATGTACGATAGAAAGTTTATGGTTTGTTGGGGTGGTGAAGAAGAAGAAGTCATTGATAAATGAGAACACATTTACTTTGGGTAGATACTAGAGAGTAAAATGTCATTAAACAAAGTAAACGACGTCTTCCCTGCAATATCTAAATTTAGTATCTATATTCTATCAAGCTTGACAAAATACTCTAGGTTGTAGTGTATAAGTTTATATTTTGGTTTGATTTGGTTTCTTTAATGGCATATCAATCTTCATGGGTTATTTAATGCTAAAACCATGCTTGTAGAAGAAGCTGGGGGTGGGTATGAGGGTTTATACCTTTCCCACCCCATTGGCATAATGGTTAGTGTTCACCAATGGCCCAGGAGGCCAGGATTCAATCCCAGATTGATTCATACCAAACATTCAAAAAATGGTACCTGATGCCTCCTTGCTTAACACTCAGTATTATAAGCTAAGGATCAAGGGTAAGTGGAGCATTCCAGGGAAATGAGTAGCACTCATCCCTACAACTCTGTGAACTAGCTATTGAAAAGAGAGTCTTCAGGTTGCACTTGACTTCAGTAGGTCAACTTACCAACTTACTTATACCTTTCCTGAGGGTATTATTACGAAAGTGACCATAATAACATGACTGGAATTCGAACTTGCTATGACATTGCAAACCAGCACATTGGCCATTACACCACAAGTATTCCTCCAAGTTCATATTTTACAACTGAAACAGTTTATTTAAATTAAAAGGCTGACCAACTAGATTCGTGAACAAAAATCTCTCTCTCTCTCTCTCTCTATATATATATATATATATATATATATATAGATAGATAGATAGATACACACACACACACAAGGAGGAGAAAAAATTTTGCTGTATTTTGGTATAATGAGGAGGCACAATTCAAGCAACTCTGGATATTTTTGCCAAAGTCATGAAGGTAATGAATCACATGGGACAATGAGTGATACTTGTGAGATTTACCTTTATGGCTTGGAACATGGCCTTGGAATCCACAATTTCGGACCTACCTGACTTTGCCTAATTATCGAGGCTCTTGCAACTGGTGCTAAATGTCTTGAACCATCTGATTAATGTACTGTGATCAACTGTGTCTTCACCTTTCATTCAACAAATAGTTTTGGTTGCTTGCACAGCATTATGGCTCAGTTCAAACATTGTAAAGCAAAAGTTCCTGAATTAGACTAAGCTACACATTCATCTGTGTGGCTTTCAGATCACATATGTTGTGTGTGTTTACCCAAACTCTCTACCACAGGCAGGATATGACACTAGATCAATTATTAAGCCAAATAAAAATGGTCTGAATTCAGAATTTTTCGTCTCTTAAACTGGTTGCCTAACAAAGGCTAAAGGACCCAGCCTGCACGATCACTTTGTCAGTTTAGGTGTAGAATATGCTTATTCTATCCTCCCTGCAGAGGGATAAGATCCCCGCTCCAGAGATGCCCTGGGTATGATACTAAACTGTATCTGATAGTGAGGCTCATGTTTTGGAAACCTGGGAACAATGTAGTACACTTTCATTGCCATTACTCCCAGATCCACTTTGTCCTAGAATAGTAGTACCAGTTAGGGTATCATGTATGGGTCAAACAGAACTGTTAAAAAATTATTAGAATACTTGATGCAATATAACTAAATTATTTGTATCAAGTCACTTGAAGCTATAATTGTTTACTAAGGATTATTATTATTAGTTACTTTATTTTATTGATATTGCATAACTGTGTGAAAACAATTACACAAAAAGCATACAATGAACATAATTTCTCATCTTTTAGGCATAAAATAACCCGAGGTGGGTTGACATGATGTTAGTTAATCAATAAATCAATCAACCATTCTGATAGGGAGGCTCAAGATTTGGAGATCTGGGAACTGTACAGTATCCTTTCATTGCCATTACTTCCAGGTCCACTTTGTCCCAGAATGGTAATACCTGTTAGAGAGCTATCTATGGCTCAACGGAGCATGACCTTGGAATCTACAGTTTTAGGGATACCTGACTTTGCCTGATTGTCATGGTTTTTGCAATCAACATGAAATTTCTTAAACCATCTGTTTACTGTACAGTGATCAACTTCCTCTTTTCTCAAATAAATAATTTTGATTTCTTCCATAGTACTACAGCCCAGTTTGAACTTGTAACACATAAGTTCCTCAATTAGGTACCAGAGCATGTTTATTTGGTCAACCCTCAAATCACACACTAAGTGAAACAATACACAATGTGTCATCAACTACAGCAGGCACCTTCCATGGCTTTAACTGCTTCAGTCGCATGATATACATGTTGTAAACTGGCTAGTGCCAAAATATTGCAAATTTTTTGACTCACCCTTGTATATATACATTGTATGAACAATATTAAAAAAATATCAGCTGACATAATCTTAAAATATTATATGAAAATGATAATAATCAAAATTACAGATGTAACTGCAGGGATAAAACTAGATGCCCTTTAAAGGTAATTGTTTAATAGATAGTATATCCAGACTGTCAAAAAGGAAGAAAATAACAATAATGATAAAAAGTCATACATCGTTGCCAGAGAATTGAGTTGGAAAAATCAATAGTGTAACCAGAAACCAGCTTTAACAATAAAAAATATGCCGCCAGTACAACTTTCTTGAAACATGTATGACTAATCATCATCATGTCGTGCTGGTAGCACGGATATCCCTGACCCTCTCTCGCCACTTCTCCCTATCGTTCATCGCCCTAGGCAGGTCTTCAGAACAACATCCTGTATCCTCACATAGTTGCTGAATGTATGTTCGTGCTGGTCGTCCTGCTTTTGCACGGCCATGTGTGGGGGTCCATCACTTATGAGTTCGTCCCTGCTTCTCCAGCAGTGTCCTGCACGTCTGGTTCGTCTAACTTGAATAGTTTTCGTGATAGGAGGCAGGTGGCCGTACAGTTGGTGTCTTGTGGGGTGTTGCTGCCAGGACTTGTTCAAGATTGCTCGCAGCATTCTTGTGTAATTGCCGTCTAGCTTCTTTTCCAGCCGTTTTGTTAGAGTCCATGTAGTGCATCCATATAGTAGTATCAATGTGACCGCTGCCTGGAAGAAACTGCGTTTCATTTTATTGGTTAGGTCTGATTTCCTTATAATCGATAGTCTATTGATAGCTGGGGGACATCTCCACTCTAGATGGAACCCCTCTTAAACTAGTAGACAAATTCACTTACCTAGGAAGCAGCGTCACATCAACCGAAAAGTATGACTAATAAAAGATAAAATATGTTTGGTTTGGTTTTATGGCATATCAACCATTGTAGGTTATTTAATGTCAAATCCTTTTTATACATATATACTAAATACATATGATTTCTAAACTCATTTTGTAGATAACATTTTTAAATGAGCCTGACTCATTTGTTATTTTGTTTTTTTTTTGCACACACTTAAATGGTTTCCCTTATTTCTATCTAATACAAATAATTCTATTTACTATTAATCATTTGTTTGTCCACAAATATTTTCAAGTATTGCTATTTAACATGAATAATTCATTTAATCATCAGTCATTTGCTTACACAGTGTTGAATGATCAAACAGTGAATATTGTGAAAAGAGCACACACTAAACTGATTCGGCATTAAATCACCTGAAAAGGGTTGATATGCCATAAAACAACCAACCTTCATAAATAGAAGAGTCATTATCATCATGAACAGCAGTTTCAAAGGGCACCCAATGGTTTCACAGGTCAGCTAGTAAGAATCATAAATGTTAGCAAACAAAGAATATATCACAAATAAGATTGTTTACCATCTAGAAAAGAAGGATTTATTCTTTCCCAGAAAAATTACTAAAACGAATCTTAACATTGAACTTATTAGAAGAGGAACTACACAGACAGTAACTTTGGCAACATGAGATGTGAGACAAGATTATTACACAATGTTTCTAAGCTGATTGCAGATGGCTGTCCTGTCACCAGAATTTATTATAGGACTTTTAAATATCTCCCTGGGGGTATCAGGCTGCGCAGTCAGCCATATAACGTGACATAGTCATCTATCTCTTGGATACCGAGAAAGACTTGTACTCTTTATGTTTACTGATTGTCCAACAAGCAGAGAAAGTCATGATTGATTAGTTTATAAGGTAACACAAATGTTTTCAGTTAACCTCCTGTCCATCAATATTCCGGCATTTAAAGTTCCAAATGCAAGAAACAAATAACAACATCAGTAACATATATCCAGGCATATATCATTTATTTCTATCTTTTATAAATGAAATTAAGTCAATCATTATTATTGGTAATTACTTTAGCATCATCAAATCAATCTCAGAATGAACTTTTAAAACTCCATTTTTGAACATATTTAGCAATGGAAAATGGAATCATTAGCTGGGTGGTTAAAATTTTGATTTCAAAGAAGGCAAATGTTCTTTTAAAAATATATAAAACCCTAAAAAGACCTCGTATAGAACACATTGTACTCAGGCCTAGGCTCCAGTGTCTAAACATGGAAATCCAAGAGTAATATTGAGACTGGAAATGACAAGACTAATAAAAAGAGTAAAAGATTACAGTTACAGGGAGAGATTAAAGACATTAGGATCAACTATTTTCCTAGTAAAAATAAGAGGTGATCTAATTGAAATTTACAAAATGATTAATGGAATTTCAAATTATACTAGACATTTTTTTAATATTTCCCCTTGAACTAGAAAATAACAATCAAGACAGATTTCAAAATCTAAGTCTACTAACCATATAGATTTTTTGCTAACAGAGTAATACATTTTTACTAAAAGTTGCCAAATCAGAGCAAAAACAGCAAGAGTGAAAAATGAGATTAAATTGGATGGTTAAGTATAGAGTATAGGTATGTATATATGTAAATGTAAGGGTGTGTGTGGGCATAGGAGAGCTAAACAAGTTAGAGAGGCCAGTGCATTTGGAAAAAAAGGGAAGATATATATAACGTTATGAATCTTTCTTTTTATACAGACTTTATTTTTCTTATATCAAACATTCATCGCTATTTTAACAACACTTTTTATGAATTTAAAGTCCTGAAGATGGTTATCATAAACGAAACATTCAACATTGATTTTCATAATAAATTTGGATTCTTTTGTTTTTTCAACTTTTCTCTCTCACTATAAATATATATAATTTACTGATAAAACAGTTCTAAGTCATTAAAAACGCAGTGGTCTATGCACAAGAATAGAGAGAGCAATACCATGATACTTTAACTATAACTTAAATTAAATGGTAAAAACTCATGACTCAGAATTTCATGTCCTCAATCTTTAAACAAGTTTGAAGTCCGTTGAATAAGATTATATTCTATGGTTTTCTGATATGTCGATACAAGGTCACCTAAAGGTCAGACATGTCTGGTCTGGTTTTCCAGCCAGGTATGAGTGATTCATTTGTATCTTATGCATCCCATTTTCTATGACAGATTCTGGTTTGTTTATATACCATTAGTCAAAATCAACAAACTTTAGTACCCTGTACAATTACCATTGGATCACCTTAACCATTCAATCATGTCTTCTTTTTCTTCTTCTAGAGAGTTTCCTAAAGGGAATGAAAGGGTAATTTTTTTTAATATCTATAATAAACTAGTCTTTAGCACTAGTGTGATCAGTGGTCAGTAGACAAAGATTGTTTAAGATACTTTACTTCTGAGAGGTATATATATATATATATATATATATAAAAGCCAACTGAGGTTATTTTATGTTTAAAGCTTAATGAATTATGTACATTGTATGTTTATATTTGCATATTTTGTGTAGTTTGTTAAGTTTTTGGCACACAGTTATATGATATCAAGTATTCCTATCAAATACAAATAATTTGCAAGCAGATCTATTTGACCAATAGATGGAACCCTAACAGGTACAACCACTCTGAGTCAGAGTAGACCTGGGAGTAATTACAATGTAGAGGTACTCCACACCCACTAGAACTCTACATGCTCTACATGCAGTTTAGAGTCATACCAAAGACACCCCATTTTCGTGGGGCTTCACCTATCTGCAAGGGATACACTGTATTTGACAGAGCAATTGAATTTATCAGCTGTGCACATATCTTCATTTAAGTACTAAATTCTAAAATTTTAAAAATTCAAAACTTCATACTTAATACTTTTTGACCCCTTCCTATACGTTGGTGCATTAAGATCAAGTCAATATCCATCCAAAAAATTCTCATCTTTGAGACTTTCTCTTCAGAAAGTTCCACCACGTAGATTACTATAGATTAAAAAAATATGGATAGAATAATAATGCTGATATCATCATTATATTACAATGGCAATCGTCATAAGTCCTAACATTGGTTATTGCGTTGAATTGATCAAAATGCCTTTTTCTTTGATAGCAGAACACTTTCCCTCTTTTGCAAACAAGCATTCATCTTCGCAAAAGCTGATTTTTTTCTCTTTTTTTTTGCTTTCCTTTCCATGGCTATAAAAACAAAATGAGTTGTACTACCTTCTATGATTACTTTTCTTGATTGCAATCAAGAGTCACTGAATCTTCATCATTGCTGAGTCATACAATATCAAATAGCCAAAGATAATTAAACTTGTTGTTCATGAATACAACGGAGGAAAATGCAACTTTCTAAAACAGTTTTAATAAATGGTGTGGCAGAAATACCTCCCACATATTAAACAGTCACCTCTTTGATGCAAGTGATCTTAGGCAAGTGATAATGGTAGCTCCCTCTAGCTAATGTCTTACAGTTTTCTTGTCAAGTATGATCAGTTACAATTATGATTTGGACAAGTGCACACCATTTGTTTGCTGTTAAACATTATGTTGAAGATTGTTTAATCTGTAATTGCTACTCAGGGAGCATTTTGTGTTCATACCATGTCAGAATGATACTGTTCTGGATAGAAAATCAATACTGATATAGGTTGAAAATTATAATCAGAACAACATCATTTTAATATAACATAAAATGAGCACTCTGTGTTACGATTACAGATTCACTGGACTTTTAAAAAATGTCTCAACAGCAAATGCACAATGTGTGCTGGTCCAAGCAAAAAAAAAAGAAAATTGAAGAAAAATTGTAAGACATTAGCTAGATTGGCAATTGATAGAGAGAAGTGCAAGATCACTTGCATTATATAAGTAACAGTTTAAAATGTAGCAGATATTTCGGCTACACTTCAAATGATCACAGAATCCCGAGATTTAGCAATGTGAATATGTTGAATAATATGCTGAATCATTGGCAGGAAGTATATTATTTAAAAAAAAAAAATCAAACAGTTCAAGGATAAAGAATCATGAGTAAAAATCTAGTTAGAAATCAGATTTTAACTTTAAATCAGATAGCCCAGCGCAGTCAATGGCTTCACATCTAATTTCCATTTGCAGTCCAATGCATTCTCAGTAATGTATGGCTAGCTATGTAATTGAGAAAACATCTAAAGTTAATGAAAAATGCATGTACACAAAATGTTATCATTGTACAGACACTAGATGCCATCTGAAGGACTTGACAAGAGTGATGACTGATAAGGATGGATGGCAAGAAAGAGTCAAGAGACTATGCTGTCAGCATACCATGATAATGATGAAGATTCAAAATAAAAATTTACAAACGTGGAATAAATTTTCCTAGAGCTTTCAAAATAATATCAACCTCACATTTCTAAAATAAGCATACACTGATCAAAAATGATGCTGAAACCTCCTGAATATGCATATCAATTTATTCAAGTTGAAATGTATAGGTTATATTGTTGGATTACAGTGGATGATCACATATACAGATCAATAAGTGTACAGGTTCCAAAATAAGGTATGTATCAACAATACAGATTATATAGCTGGATTACGGTGAATGATCACATATAGAGATCAATTTGCGTACAGGTTCTAAAATAAGGCATGTATCAATATAGATTATATAGTTGGATTACTGTGAATGATCACGTATACAGATCAATAAATGTACAAGTTCCAAAATAAGGTGTGTATCAAAAGTACTCAATTCATATATTGTATATTCTTGTTAGGTGTTAACACAGGCCTGTACAGGTCAGAATGGACCTGGGAGTAATGACAATGAAGAGTTACTCCACAATCCCCAGAGATTTTTTTTTGTGCAGAGGATGCAGTCAGTGTATTCTAAGCCCAGGGATACAGATGTCTAAATTGGAATATCTTAAGAGTATTGCTCTAATAAAAGTCCTGTGCAATCTTTGTTACATTATGATTATATATAGATATGTGAGGTGTATTCAAAAGGTATTGAGAGAGAAATGACCAAAGGTGGGCTGACAAGTTTCTATGATGATATCATATCTGCTGATGATGACTTTTTTGACCAATGGGATCCAAGTACTGCAACACTAATAGAAGACGTGTGTACTGTTGAAAAATATACTTCATTTGGTCACATTTGATGAGCATATCTTAGTCAGCCAATGAACTTTTCAGTTGACTCTCATAACTGTCTTGGCATTCAACATAATTTTTTTCCCCTTTCTTTTTCAATTTCTAACAATACTCTTTCTTTACTTTCTTCTTCCCATGTTTTCTTCTTTCTTTCTTTCTTTCTTCTGCTTCGAGTCAGTATTATTTATGTCACCATAACAACATAAATTCTCCTTGAGACCAGATTATATGGTTTGGTTTCTTTGTTTCATGGCAAATCAACCTTTGTAGGTTATTTAATGCCAAGGCCAATCTTCTAGGACAGTAGTTGTACTATTTAAACCATAGCTGGGAGGATAAGGAGGTTCATACCTTTCCCAAGGGTATTTGTTTCGAAAGTGAACGTAATAGCACAAATGGAGTTTGACCTCACTTAATACAATTCCACAGTCCACTGCTTTAACCATTACACCATGAGAACAACCTCTTCAGATTATTTTTATATATATATATATACACACACACACACTGATGGCATGATAAGATGATGATATATATATATATATATATATATATATGTATATATACACACACACACACACACACACACACACACACACACACACAAAGAATGCTGTGAGCAATATTGAACAAATCCTGGAGGCAACACCCCACTAAACAACAGCTGTACGGCCACTTACAACCCACAATGAAAACTATCCAAGTTAGACAAACCAGACATGTGGGACACTGCTTAAGAAGTAAGGATGAACTCATAAGCAATATACTCCTGTGGACCTCTTCACATGGACGAACAAAGGCAGGACGACCAGCTAGAACACACATACAACAGCTCTGTGCCAATACAAGATATAACCTTGAGGACCTCTCGGGATTAATGGACAATAGAGACGGGTGATGGGAGAGGATCAGGAAGATCTGTGCTGGTAGTGCGACATGATGATGATGACACACACACACACACAAAATCTGAAAAGAAACAGGACTAAGTGTGTTATGTGAGTTAAGGGCAAAAATGGGATAAGCAGTGTTTTCATTTAACATATCTTAAGAGTATATGACAGTAATCTTAGCTTTCTACAACCCTTGGATTTTTTATTTATTTGCTTTTGTTTATGCCTCCTCTTTTTCAGGTTGTTCATCTCTGAGCACTGAGAAATAAATAAAACCTAAATTTTTGGTCTGGTTGGAGAAAACTCAATCAAAAGCACTTAAAATGCTTTAGAAGGTGTACGGAAACAATACCATATCATGCACACGTTTTTGAGTGGAACAAGAGCCGCAGAGAAGGTGGAGAGGAAGTGAAAAATAATTCTAGGAGTGAGGGGCCTTCAACATGCAAGACTGAGCTCAACATAGAGTGGGTAAACCAAGTGGTCTATGGCGAACATCAGTTGACAGTTCGAATGATTGCAAGTCAGCTGGATATGAAAAAGGACAGTGTTTAGAAGATTATTACCAAAGATGTGGGCATGTCTGAAAGGTAACAGGATTGGGTGTACAAGAATCTGGCATTTCCTGGCCAAAAGGAGATAGTCATGCTGGAACATCTTCTCTATTCACCAGATCTTGCTTTACGTGACTTTTTTTCCAAGCTCAAAGGTATCATAAAGCGTCCTCATTTTGAAGGCGTAGAGATTATCAAGAAGGCTATAACAAAGGAGCTGAGTAACATCCCAGAGGAATCCTTCCAGCAGAATTGAAACATGGCAGGGGGGAAGAGAAAGTAGAGTAGAGGACCCCATGTAGTTTGTTGTTTGGAATTGAAATAAATTGTTTGTGACAGCAATCATTATTTTTCAACTCAAATATATTCATATATATATATATATATATATACACACACACACACACACACACACATATATATATATATATATATGCATATAAAAAAGTAAGTAAAAGTAAAGTTGGCAACCATAGTCAAGGGCAGCCCAAAGGCTCTCTTTTCAATAGCTACTACACTGAAGTATGGAGGGGATGCTACTCCTTTCCCTGGATTGCTCCACTTTACCTTTGATACATACCTTATAATGCTGAGAGTCAAGCAAGGACATATCAGGTACCATTTTTTGTGTCTTTAGTATGAATCAACCTGAAGTTAAGGGTCTGGTCTCCTGGGATGTATGTACATATATATGTGTCCACACACACACACTGTTATAATTGTATAAATATATATGTATACATAAATGTATACATCTGTGAATATATATATATATATATGCATATACAGATGTATACATATTGACATAGTGGCTAGAGTGTTTGCGAATGGTCCGGAAAACCAGGGTTCAATCCAAGGTCAAGTTTGCATACAGTTAAATTATTTTAAGTATTCCTATCTAACATGAATAATTCTATCAAGTAGTAATCATTTGTTTGCACACAGTTAAAGCTCCAGACATCTGTATGTATATATATATATATATACACACACATACAGAGGCATCTGTATATATAATATCCATATTGTATTTTATATATAGATTATTTGCAAATAAATGAATAAGGGAACCTGTTGTGTAATTAGCAAAATGGCTTTATTCTTCAAGTTAGAGCATTTTCATTTTAAAATTCTCAATATGATAGTGAAATTAAATACTATTTGGAAGTTTTTCACTCCTTCTGAAACAGAAGCATCAAAATCATCATGGATAACTGTTAAAATGGATACCCAATAGGTTCACAAGTCACAAAGACTACATTAAAAAGTTACATAAACAAATGATAAGTGAATTAAAATAAAATCATAAGCCACCCTGTAATGGAAACCAGATTCTTTAACTTGAATGGAAGGTGCATCAGCCAACACTGACATTCTCTCTAGAATGTTTATAATTCTTAAGGTCGTGAAGTGCAAAGCCCTGCGGGTGCAGTGTAATGCTTCAAGTCAGAAAAGGCAGACACACTTTGTCAATATTTTAAAATCAGACCTACAGGTAATGTCTTCAAATTTAATTCAGTTCTGCCATGGATTTAGAAGCAAATGAATTCTGTAATTCTAGCAATATCAGAAGATGAATGAAATTAAAAAAACAACGATCAAAATTGCACCCTAAAAATTTTGTATAGATCTTGAATTACCACACTGTGATGAAAAATATACACAAGGTACTATTATTGGATTACCCTTGGTTGGTGATAACAAAGTTTAAGTGATGAAGTTATTCTTTACCTTCGGGTCATCATCTAATAAATACTTTTTTAGAGACAATGTTACTGTTTTTGTGATGACACGTGTCTGAAAATCATCACAGTGTTTATATATATATATATATATATATATATATATATATACACACACACACACACACACAAGAGTCTTTCAAAAAGTTATAACCCTCACCCAGAAAGAAGAGCTTCCGCAGAACATCTTCATTATGGCAATACACTACCACTTCTGATAAAACTAGAAAGCCAAATTCATATTTCTGACTTAATTTGTGTGGAAGTGAGGCCCAAACAAATGTGGGAGGTGAGTAACAAAATCTAAAATTTTTAGAACTTTTGTAAATAACCTTTTTATATATATATATATCTAGTGGGACAGAAATAATAGAGCTGTATGACACAAGTCAGTATTGTTTTTTATAGAAATATCTTCCAGTTGTTATGCGTTTGTATTATATATATCATGACGGAGAGATATACATACATAGGCACATCAATAAGTACACTGCCCCATAAAAAAATACTGAATTTGATTAAAAATGATTAAATAAGTATTATTTTAGAGTATATTCCATAAATTTTCCTCACTTGTGAATATGATAGAATGTAATGTATAGTTGGCCAACTGTAGTCAAGGGCAACCTGCAGGCCCCTTGTTCAATAGCTACAACACAGAGGTGCAGGTGAGAGCACTATTCCTTTCACTGAATTGCTCCACTTTACTCTTGATATATACCTTATAATGCTGAGTGTTGAGAAAGGATATATCAAGTACCATTTTTGAGTCTTTGGTATAACTCAACCTGGGATTGAACCCCAGTCTCCCAGGCCATTAGCAAACACTCTACCCACTAAGCAAATGGGCCAGTCACACACACATACATATATATATATATATATATATATATATATACCCACACACTCATATATATATATATATATATATATATATATATATACACACACACACACACATACACAAATATATATCTATGTATGTAAGTGGTGCTAAAGTTGGCAAACTGATATCCAGTTTCTTAAAAGTGCACAAAAACTAGCATTTTGTAGCTGAAAACTTGCTCTATATAATGGTGATATGATGCTCCCTATATCTGATGTTTTCATGCAAATAGGTAGGAGGCAGTACTTCCAGAACACCCTTCATATAAATCCTAATGAGGTCTCACTGGACAAAGAGTTAACCTCGTAAAACAAGGTACAATCTGAGAAAAAGTACCTTGAAGCAAAAAAAAGAAAAGAAAAATGTTGGCCTTTTCATCAAACAAAGAAATAAAAATCTGAAGTTCTAAATTGAAAGGAAAAGATTTTTCTTTTAAGCTGTCAGAACAAGGCATAATGGTACTGAGGCTAGCACTCCACAAAAAGTAGCCATCCCTGACATAAATGTGATCTTTGGAGAAGATGGAGGACTTGAATTTATCTCAAGATCACCATGTATAGAAATACCATGATTTTATTTATATATATATATATCTCATTTCTCTCTTCCTTATGTATTCAGAGGTGTGGGTATAACTGTGTCAATGTCTATTTTTTAAAGAAAGGAGGTTAATGTAAATGAATAAGAAATAATAAAAAAAGGGAACAAAGAATGAATGAAATGAATGAATGAAAAAAAGTAGCAAAGGAAGTGAAAAAATAAATGATGGCAATAAAAAATATTCAGTCAAATAATAAAAATGGATGGAGGATTTGATGGAATGAAAGAGTTAGAAAAAAAGGAAATATAGAAAAAAGATAAGATGAAGAAATGGAAAATAATAAAAATTGATAAAGAAAAATGGAAAAATAAAAAAATGAAGTAACTGAGGATAGAAAGAGGATAAGAAAAATGAAAATAAACAATTTTGAAAAGAATTGATAGATAAAAAACAATAGGAAAAAAAGAAGATGAAGGAAAACAAAAAAGAATAAAAAGAGAAAATGATCATAAAAAAAGACGTAATGTTAAAAAAATGAAAGAGAAATAGGAAAAATGAAAGAAAATGAAAAAAAATAAAGATAAATGGAATGAAAAATGAAAGAAAATAGAAGAAAAAATAAATGAAAAAATGAAGGAAAAATAGTAAGAAAAATAGAAGGAAAAGTAGAATGAAAAAATGAATGAAAAATAGGAAAAATTGAACAAAAAGAAAAAAAGTTCAAAGTGGAAAAATTAAACAAGGAAAAAACCAAAGAAAAATAGAAAAAAATGAAAGAAAAAGCATGAAACAAGAATGTTTTTGTGGTGTTTTTTTATCAAGCTGTGAATAAGACAGAAAATGTTTGCTAATGGCCCAGGAAACCTGGGTTCAATCCCAGGTCGAGTCATACCAAAGACTCAAAAAATGGTACTTGATGCCTCCTTGCTTAACACTCAGCATTCATTATAAGGTATAAAAAATGAAGGAAAAATAGTAAGAAAAATAGAAGGAAAAGTAGAATGAAAAAATGAATGAAAAATAGGAAAAATTGAACAAAAAGAAAAAAAGTTCAAAGTGGAAAAATTAAACAAGGAAAAACCAAAGAAAAATAGAAAAAAAATGAAAGAAAAAGCATGAAACAAGAATGTTTTTGTGGTGCTTTTTTATCAAGCTTGTGAATAAGACAGAAAATCATATTCTGGTTAATATCCATACAGGTAAAAAGTGAATTTGCATGACGGTTAGAGTGTTTGCTATTGGCCCAGGAAACCTGGGTTCAATCCCAGGTCGAGTCATACCAAAGACTCAAAAAATGGTACTTAATGCCTCCTTGCTTAACACTCAGCATTCATTATAAGGTACGTATCAAAGGTAAAGTGGAGCAATCCAGGGAAAGGAGTAGCACCCTCCCCAACACTTTGGTGTAGTAGCTATCGAAAAGAGAGCCTTCAGATCACCCTCAACTACAGTTGCCAACTTTACTTACATATAAAAAAAAACTACTATCTATTTGTTTGTCTAGATCTAGGTTAAAAAAAAAAAATAGTCGCCAAAACAAATATTTATCACCTCAAACAAAATTTTAGTATCCTGTTATGTAACTTAACCAGGCTAGTGATATTTTCCTAATGAGGTTAGTGAATTTGTATATTTTGCTAAAAAAAAAAAATCACTTACTTAAAAAAAGCATTATTAGAAAAATAAGGTAGTAAATTATTATTTTATTATTCAATTTTTCACTTATTTTATGATAACTTGATTTTTTTCAAAGTGATAATTTTGTTGATATTTGACACTGAAGCCTGAATGTAGTTGATCGAGGAATTGAAAGAAGTGGAGCAAATGAAAAAGGGTTGGGGTTTGCACCTGTTTGAAAGGCAAAGGTACTGGACAAAGAAAATATTGTCAGAAATAAATGGTGTTGTTTGCATAGGGAAAATGTTCATTGTAGACAGTCTGAGGAAAATATTGGTTGCTTGATATTTTAAGACCTCCTTTTTGCCAACACAAGTTGAAGTCCAGATTCAATATTAGCTTGAGATTTTGACATCTTTGGAGTTCTTTCACCAGTGCTGTTGGAATCCATGTCATTTTGCAAAACCTCCCAAAACCAAGGCCTTGTGCCAGCCTCTCAATACTAAAGACTTAGCTTACAACTAGAGCATTTACAACTGTGATGCAGATCCCAGTGTCACTTGCTGGAGACAGTATTGGGATGATGCTGACTTTGTTTTTAATGTTGTAGAATTATTTGGATGTTACCATAAACCATCAACCAGTTCATCACTTCAGTGACTTCATCAAGAGACTTTCTCTCCTGTGATCAAAAATACAAGATGGGCAGAGGGGTGGCTGGTTGTGAAGAATACCAACACAGTCAACCTAAGTGGAACCATGCCTAACAAGATGATACCAACAAAACACCAAAGACACAGCTAGACAGTGACCACCATGGTCCAAAGAAGCTAAAGAGTGTTCTGGCCCAAAGGAGGCTTTATAAGTATTCATCACAACAATTATGTTAGTAATCTTGATCATGTCACAAACCACCAATGTTAGTCTTATTCTAAAATGAACCAGTGATCAAAAAGTTAAGGAAATTATTCCTAAATATCATCAATATCAAGGCATGCCAATAACATGGATTCCTTTGGTTCTCTCTCACTATGCATTTCTGTAGGTCATCACTCTTAGTACGTCCTTTAGACGGCACCCAGTGCCCATACAGACCAGATAAATGAAAAGTTTTGCTGGTCGGCCAACACTGGTGTGTCCAGGTGTAGGAGTTCATAGAAGACCCTCGCTTATGAGGCGTTCTTTACTTCTGCAGTAGTACCCAGCATGTCTTGTCTGTCTTATTTCCCATAACCCAAACCATCCAAATAAGTGGCTATACAACTGATGTTTTACAGAGGGATGAAGTTTTTTTTATTGTTGCTGTTATGTTTCATTTATTTTTGTTAAATATATGTGCAATTAGCCAAATATAAGAATAGAATCTTATTCAGACAATTATCAGGCATATATTTCAAGGAATATTCACAGGTACATATATATATAAGCCATGTAGTAATTTACTAAGCATTTTGCTTAGCTGTGGCACAAGGCCATATGAATTGAGCACCCAATGAGACTCGAACTCACTTGTGTAGGTTCGCTAGTCTAGCTTGCTAACCATTACACCACTTGCCCAGTCGGCTGGGGCTGTAGAATACACCGACTGCTTCTCTGCAGAGGGGTAAGACCCACCCTAACGAGTGTCCTGGATATGACACTAAACAATCTGATGGTGAGGTTCCAGCAGTGCTGGAGCTTTGGGGAATGTGGAGTACCCCTTCATTGCCATCGCTCCCAGGTCCACTCTGGCCCGGAGTGGTAGCACCTGATAGGGCCCTATCTATGGGTTAAATAGAACTAACAGCATACTTATGCTAAACTGAATTGTTTGAGTAAACTGAATAGCTTGAAATAGAAATGATTTTGACAATTAAACCGTACTTACATTTAAACTGCGTGCTTATGCTTAACTGAATTATTTGAAATGGAACTGTTTTTGACATTAAAACTGTATTTACACTTAACTGAATTGTTACATATAACTGCTTGAATAGTTTGAAATGAAAATGTTTTTGACAATTAAACTGTGTACTTATGCTAAACTGAATTGTTTTAAATAGAACAGATTATTTACATAAAAATGGATTTGGCATTGAATAACCTACAATGGTTGATATGCCATAAAATCCAACCCAACCCAACCCATTACACCACCAAAGGCGCCCATATATCAGTCATATAACTTGGTCTGAGTACATAGTCATAGGGGACACTGAAATGTTCTCAGCCCAACCAAGACAGGTTTGACCAAGAGTCATGTGACATACAAGTTATTCAACATATTCATCCTACAGTCTAGAGTAATAGGATTATGAACTATGTCCCAGGATACTCACTACCTTTGCATATAAATTTACGTATATACTAAATGTAACAACTATTATGGGACACATAAAGTTAAAGAAGTATTAATATGAAATGAAAAAAAAAGGGAAAATAAAAAAGGAAGAAAGATAAAAGCCAGTAAGAAAAGAAAAAAAGAAAGAAAAGAAAAATGAAAGAGTACAGGAAAAAAAGAAAAAGTAAAAAGTAAGAAGTAAAAAAAGATAAAAGAAGGAATGAAAAAAATAAGAAAGCAAAAGAAAAAAAGAGAAAGATGGAATGAAAAAAGAAAAAGTGAAAAAGAAAAAGAAAAAATAAGAGGTAAGAAAAATTACAAAGAAAAACAAAATAAAAAAAGAATATAATGAAAAAGAAAAAAAGAAAAAAAAAAAGAAAAAACAGAACTGAAAGAAAAAAAAGAAAAACTCAAGATAAAGTCACAAACCAAAACAAAAAATTGAAATAGTAGAAAAAAATGACAGACAAAAAAAAATTAAAAAACATAGAAAGAAGAAAAATTAATCAACAGAGGAAAATGAAGACAAGTACTAACAAGAAAAAGAGAGAGAGAAAAAGTGGGGAGGGATGAATAATGAAACTAACAAAACTCTACCTAGCCATTCAACTGCCCCAAAAGACAAACAAAACACAACAAATGAAATCAAAGAGGAAAAAAAGAGAATGAAAAGAAAATGACAGGAAAGCAGGACTGAAAAAGGTGCAGAGATGACGTTCCAGTTTATGCCATTTCTTCTAATTGTTAAGAATAGAATCAATGCATCTTAGCGGTGGGAATTGCACATGGTCAAATAGGAGGAGGTTGGGGTGTTTATAAATAACTTAACATTGCCCCAAAATTGTGTTATTTTGGTGACTTTTTTAACAAACACCAACACTGAAAACTAAGTTTCAAGAAAAAGTGTGAATAGGGAAAAATTTCAATCATTTCATCCATTCTGCAATATATAAGTTGGGTTCAGTTTGGTTTTATAGCCTATCAACCATTGTAGCTTATTTAACTCCAAATCCATCTTTATACATATAAACTGTTTTATTTCAACTAATTCAGTTTAGCATAAGTACACAGTTTAAATGCCAAAATAGTTCTATTTCAAACAATTCAGTTTAGCATAAGTATGCAGTTTAGTTCTATTTAACCCATATACAGGACCCTATCATTTGCTACCACTCCGGACCAGAGGGGATGGGGAGCAATGGCAATGAAGGGGTACTCTGCATTCCCCAAAGCTCCAGCATTACTGAAGCATCGCCATCAGATTGTTTAGTTTCATATCCAGGACACTCATTGGAGGAGTCTTAACCCTCTGCAGAGATGCAGTCAGTGTATTCTCTAGATCCAGCCAACTGAGCCCATACAAATTTGGAAAACCAAAGATAAACAGATATATACATTTAGTGCGATAACAAAGAGTAAATCCCTTCTGCTAAAGGACAGATAATGTAATTTTTAAAATTACCATTCATCACAAACCTTAATTACCTTTACACTTTTCCAGTTTTGAAATATCAATTTTTCTCTTTAAAACAAGTGGCTGTTTATTATACAAGATATTCTTTTTAAAACATCAAAACTTACCTTTATTCCTCACAATGCTGTAAATTTAATTCAAAGTGTCCCTGCAAAGTCAATCCCTAAACCAAGGCTATTAGTTAAGATTATAAAGGTTTGGTTTCTTTGTTTAATGGCATATCAACCTTTGCAGGTTATTTAATGCCAAAGCCATTCTCCCAGAAGAACATTAGTGGTACTATTTAACCCATAGCTAGGAGGATAAGGGGTTTCATACCTTTCCCAAGGGTATTTGCCCGAAAGTGAACGTAATAGCGCGACTGGAATTCGAACTTGCTTACTACGATTCCAGTGTCCATCGCTTTAACCATTACACCACGAGGACACCCCCTATAAGATTAGAAAGTTTTCATTTAACATTGTTTACTATTCATAACACAAGCACATATAATATGTACAAATATTCTAAATAGTAAATAAAGTTACATAAAAGCTTAATGATCATAATGAAAAGCCTTTGTTTTGGGATCAGCTATACTTGGAATATCCAAGTAAACATGGTAAGTTACATCAAGGTCTAGACTACTTTTCTACTTTTTCATTTTCAGTAGTGTTTTGATTTTGATTGTATTATAGAAAGAAGTTTTAAAAGTAAAAATAAGTGTTGGAATGTTTTCTTTTTTATGTCCTATAAATAAATATATTAGTAGCCTAATACAGACAAAAAAGTTAGTTGTTCATAACACACAATATATGATAAAAACAACTTGTGGCTAAAAATTAGGGTTTATTCATTACTTGTTTGCTCACAAGTAAAGAATAACACTGGCCAACAACAACAAAAAATTTAAAATGGTGTCAAAGCACCAAACATCTTTTTTGGCTAATTTGAAGTCAATGATCTTACTTTTATTTGCTTAGCTACTGTTTCTAATGTAGTGAAATGCCTCATTTTTGAAAAAAAAGCAATCTTTTCATTTGTTTTCTGCATATGCGATACGAAACAATGGTAATATTTCTCAAAGTAGAATCAGAGAAACCTCACAATTCATATTCGAACCACCAAATATTGGTCTGTTTATTGAGAAATACTATTTTTGTAATAACAATCAGACCGAAAATCTTGAACAATAATACAATTGAATATACCAAGACCAACAAGTATTTTTCTTCAAATAATATAATAAACAAACAGCAAAAATAAAACCACGATGGACACAAGAATTATCGTAAAAATTTTCTCTTTTTTGATTGACTGTCATGTTTAATGTTATCCAAGTTCCTTTTGATACTCCAGTAGTCAGTAATCATTCATCTGTTCCACCGTCCCTGGTAGAGGTCTTCCATTGTTTTGATATCCTGATGGAATCTGTAAATTTATCTAGATGGTGATGTAAAAAAGTGAACCTTAATACTTATATTTGTGCCTATATCCTGCAGACTTTTCAACAGCTTTTCCACAAATTCCTTGTAGTTTTCAGCCCGGCAATGGCCTAAGAAGTTTTTCACCACATCAACAAATAATGTCCAAGCATGTAATTTCAAGTCATTCATTGACAAATTCCTCATAGAGTTTCCTGATTTATGGTGAAACCATTTTCATGATGTTCGTCATGTGCAATGGAATAGATGCATTCAATTGGGATGTCTTTAGTTGGTGTTTCTTTCCAACTGTGAAAACAAAAGCTTTTAATGTGGTTGGTTTCCTTCCATAGGGAAGAGGCAAAACTGATGGAATAGATTTATTAATATCAAACAGATTTTAGGGTTTCATCTTTTTTATGTCATCTTAATTATCATGTTTACTAAAGTGTATTACTGATAAAGTTTATCAGTTTATTTGAATTTTGGCAATAAACTGGAAAAATTTGGTACTTCTTTTTAAAATTTTTTAACTCAAAAATACTTTCTTTCTTATAAAAATAGTTTATTTCAAGCAGCTGATATAAATTGCTCAGCCTACCTGAAAAATCGATGAGTTTTTATGACATTTATTAACTAAATTTTGAGATCCTATTTACCAACCCCTCCGCCCGGGCAGGATATGACACAAGGTCAATTTTTTAAGCGGAGTTCAACAGGTCTGAATTCAGAGTTTTCCTTCTCCTAGACTAGTTGCCTCACCAAGGCTGAAGAACCCAGTCTGTCCTGCTATTTACCCATAGCTGGAGGGAGAATAATTGGATTCATACCCTTCCCAAGGGTATTAGTGCTATGTGAAATGCAATCAGTCTCGTCCAGGATTTGAACTCGTGTCACCGTGTCCAATTCCTATGACGATAACCATAACTCCACGGGCACCTCCTAAATTTTGAGATCAACCAAGATTGTAAATTGATCTTTTTTCCAAAAATTAGCAATTACAGAAGAGAAACAACAGTACCTAAGCCCAAAAATTAAGGTCATTTTCAGAACCAGTGCCGTCAAACTAACTAAAAAAACATGTTTTGTTTCTTGGCACTAAAATTTGTGTTGACCAGTGTAATGAAAAATTGGCCAGTGTTATGGTGGACAAAGCTGTATATTTTCCATCAGTGCCACAATTTAGTGTTCAAGCCCCAGTAACAGCCAGTATTTCAAAAACTGATTTTCTGGGCAAGTTACTTTCTCTCTACTTAGATAATAAACCTTTCTTCTTGGCCAGGGAGGTACACTTAATGTAACAATTATTGTTGTGGGAAATCAGATCTGCAACCCAAGTTCAAGTATTAGGTTTTTTACATTTCCTTTCATGTTAATGTCCTTGGGAAGGGGATGAATCCATCTGTTCTCCCTACCCCAGCTATGGATGAATAATAAGACAGACTAAGTTCTTTAGTTCTGATTAGGCAACCAGTCTTAGAGAAAGAAAACACTGAATTCAAACCAGTTTTAATCCACTTAAAATTTGACCTTGTGTGACATCCTGATCCTAGCAGAGGAATTAAGCAAATACATTTTTCTCTGCTATTTATCTTTGATAAATTCTATGCTTATTAAAGAGTAATTGGACATGGAATTGATAGTACAAGGTGTATTAAAAAAGTATCAGAAAAACTCATGCTGTATTTACCAAGACAGAAATGAACAATAGATGAAGCATTCATTTTCTTAAAAATAGTTCTTTCAGCATTGCAGAGAATTTTTCATTAAGAGAAGCACCTTTGTAGCTTCTGTTTTGATATGGTGTGAAGCTGCACCACCAAATTTTTTAAGTCCTTCATATTCCAAAATCTATTAAACTGGAGTTTAGGAAACAAGAAAAAGTCACATAGGAATAGATGCTGTGAATATGGAGAGTGCTGCACTCGAACAATCAAGTGTTTTATTTTATTAGTACCAAGATCAAAAGTACACCCACATTTAAAATTCTATAAGTATATTTTCAAATTTGATCAATTTTTCAATGCAATAGAGTTTGGAAAATAAATATCAATTTAATCATCTTCTAAGCCAAGATAACTGAAAAAAAATAAGTATGGTTTGAAAATATACTTTTGACATAGAATATTGCATAGAGGCATACTTATTTTTGGACCCTCCTGTTCATATTAATGATGATGGGTAATAGATAACACCTAAAAATATCTGTTTCAATTGTATATTGTTCCACTTGAAATAAGAAAATCATTGTATCTTTGGCTTCGAAAAAAAATTACTTTGTATAAAAGATTTAATAAGGATGTTAATAAAGTTGGCAATCTTAGTTGACGGTAGCCCGAAGGCTCCCTTTTAAATAGCAACTACACTGAGGTGTAGGTGAAGGCACTATTACATTCCCTAGATTGCTCCACTTTACCCTTGATCCTTACTTTATAATACTGTTTGTTAAGCAAGGCAGCTTCAAGTACTATTTTTTGAGCCTTTGGTATGACTCAACCTCATTAGGCCAATGGCCTGAATGTATGATGGATGGATAGATAGCTTTGAACAGACTGAGATAGATATGAAAACACATGGCGTAGATAGATATAAAAAGGCTTAGATGGATGTAAACATGTATTTGAAATGTAAGAAAGAAAAGAGAAAAATCATAAAATCATCTTTGAAACAACAAATCAGTGATCCCAACAAGAGATTATGTCTTCATCAATCAAGTAGCAATCTCTTAGAAAATTTCTGATGATCAACCACAGAAAATAAGTTAAGGTTTGACTCTTCATTAAAAGACAATGGTGAAACACTGCAGTCATTTATTCATGAATTGTTCATGAAATACGCCTACAAGAAGCAGCTACCATAATACAGTAAAAACTTTAGATTTATCTCATGATAAACAACTAACACAGTTGACAGTTCATTGAAAAAAAAAACACATAGAAACAAAAAATAATAATTCTAAGATTATTTTTAAATGAACCAGAGCTCATTTGTTTGCACACAGTTAAATGGTTTCAAAATTTGCTAACACTAATAATTTTCTTCAATATAAATCATTTGTTCCCATAGTATTATGGTTTCAAATATCATAATCAAATACTGATAATTCTATTTAAAATCAATTGTTTGCACACAGTTAAATGGTTGGTTGGTTGTTTTATGATGTATCAACCCTTTTCAGGTCATTTAACGCCAAATTAAATTTCAAACAATTCATTTTAGTATAAGTATAGGTTTTTGTTCACAAACAGTTAAATGTTGAAACAGTTCTGTTTCAAACAATTTAGTTTAGCATAAGTACACAGTTTAGTTTCATTTCAAACAGTTCAGGTTAGCATAAGTATGCAGTTTCAATGTCAAAAACAGTTCTATTTCAAACAACACAGTTCAGTTCTATTTTACCTGTAAATAGGATCCTATCAGATGCAACAACTCTGGGCCAGAGTAGACCTGGTAGTGATAGCAATGAAGGGGTACTCCTCATTCCCCAAACCTAGAGCATCAACATCAGAAATTTTAGTGTCATATCAGGACGCTCATTAGTGGGGGTCTTAACCCTCTGCAGATATGCAGTCACTGTATTCTACAGCCCCAGCCGAATGGACTTAGAGTTAAATGGTTTCAAGAATTACTATCTAACACCAAACACGATTTAATATTAACCATTTGTTTACACACAGTTCAAATGATTTTAAGTAGCACTATCTCAGTGTAATTAACTCTCAGCCACTGCCTTCTAGCACCTTTAAGATAAAATATAAAATAGGGTTTTGTACTTGTTTTCCACAAGAGCAATTTGAAGAATACAGTTGGGACAATCATATAGGTGCTCGGGCTTGACATGACCAGCTAATTGATCAGATTAGCCTCTTGAAACAGTCTAACCTAGTAAGAGCCTAAGTAGAGTGTTGCAAGTGATGTAGCCACTTCAGTTGCTGGGTCACAGACTGCCCAACCACCAGAATCCTGTCCTCAAACATTACAGGTGACCTCGTTAGTTGGAGAGGTCTTACTCTTCTGCAGAGGTACAGTCTATGTATTTTAAAGCACCCGCAGATAGAGCAAAGTACTTAAATAGGTGATCATTTTGTAACAGCGGGTATGGTAAGCAACATGAGACCTATGAGCCAGACTAAGTAATGTTATTAACAATAAATTAAAGCAGATATTTTTTAAATATATTTTAACCCTTTCGGAGAGGAGGATAACTTGAGTTGCCCAAATATACTGAATGCATGAGGATGAGATGCAAACTTAGTTCACACTACTTAAAAATTTTGGATCTTGCATGATATATCGCCTGAAAGTGTTTCTTCTTCCTTATACACTGGCCCTAAAATTTAAAAAAAAAAAAAAAAAAAAAGAATTTATAAGTTCTAAAACTTTCTAACTTTTTTTATTAGCCAATTTTTTTTAAGTTTTAAAATCAAAAGTGCATGCCAGCCATTAAATCTGTACCCAAATGCATCATAAAAAAAAGGTGTCAAGTTGTTTTTCACCAGGCAATTCAAGATATTCTTGCTCGTTTCAAATATATGTTTACAGGACTGATATATAATAAAATTAAAAGTAAAGTTGATGACCTTAGTTGAGGGTAACCAGTAGGCTCCCTTTTCAATAGCTACTACACCAAGGTGTAGGGAGGAGCGCTACTTCATTCCCTGGATTGCTCCACTTTAACCTTGATCCTTACCTTATAATGCTGAGTGTTAAGCAAGGCAGAATCAAGTATCC
Organism: Sepioteuthis lessoniana; assembly: GCA_963585895.1. Lineage (NCBI taxonomy): Eukaryota > Metazoa > Mollusca > Cephalopoda > Myopsida > Loliginidae > Sepioteuthis > Sepioteuthis lessoniana. Next base: position 60,125,016 of record OY757907.1, read on the forward strand.
TTTTTTGAGTCTTTGGTATGACTCAACCTGGGATTGAACCCCGGTCTCCTGGACCATTGGTGAACACTCTACTCATTAGACCAATGGCCCAGTTAATAATAAAACTACAATGGAATAAATAAACTAATATGTGGAAATGGATTTATATGATAAAAAGACAATAACATTTATGACGTAAGCTATAGATTAATTGTTAAGAGAATGAAGTCACAAATCCCAGGCAATAAAATAAAATATGAAATAAAATAAGTAAGGATAACAATAAAAACACCTGCACTGTCAGCCAGAGCTGTAGAATATGCAGACTGTACCTAAGGGGTAAGATTCCTACCTTACCAACAAGTGCCCTGGGTACAACACTGAACTGTATCTGACAGTAAAGATTTTGGAGAATGTGGAGTATCTCTTCATTTCCATTACTTTCAGGTCCACTCATACTCAGATTGGGAGTATCTCTTAAAGTCCCATCTATGGGTCAAATAAAACTGTTCAATCATTTACAAAGAATTACAATTGTTAGCCATTTAAAATCATATAGCAGAGTGCAAATTATTCATATTACACAGGAATACTTGATAAACAGATTTATTAGTGTTAAATAACAATACTTGATAAATTTAACTATGTGCAAACAAATTATTAATATTAAATGGAATTATTCGTATCACATAAGAATACTTGAAATCATGTAACTGTGTAAACAAATACACTTCAACAAGTCATTTGAAAATGTTATTAACAAACTTTTCACTTATCAATAATATATATACAAAAAACAGGATTTGGCATTAATTAGCCCAAAAGGGTTGACATGCCATAAAATACAAACCAACCAATAAAAACATGATTAATAGTCAATATTCTTGGTCAATTTTAAATTTATGCAGACTTACAAATTATACCTTGGACAAGAATACTTTTACGCCTCCCTTAATTCATCCACAATTTCGACAGAAGAAAACTGAATTAAAGAAACACTTTAACTCCAGCCTCTTTACCCTCTTACCTCAGAGCCAAATTTCAAGTCTTCAGAATGTCCACTAATTTTGTTTGATACTGTGCGAAACTAACAGACTTGAGAGCTAGTAGCTCACGGGTGTCTTGACTTGTCAGCAAATAGACTTATCAATCAGTCAGCTGCCAACCATACCATGAATCTGGATTAGTAAGCTGTAGACTCTGCAGCCAACCAATCCTCAAAAGAAGAGTACAATAATAAAAGCAAAATGATTGGGAGATGGATATTTACAATGACGTGTTGAAATATTTTAATGATCATTAGTTGTAAATAATTGTCGTAAACAGTTATTGTATTTTGGGTATGACCCTCAACTATATCTGGTGGTGAGGTTCCACTTTAGGAATATCCTGTCAGCGACATTTAGAATATGCCACTGCATCCCTTGCAGACAGATAAGACCCCTCTGATAAAAAACACACTCTGGGGGCCAAAAGGAGTATCCTGGATATGACACTAAACTGAATCTGGTGGTGAGCTTTCTGTTCTGAAACTCAGGAGAGATTGGAGTCACCCATTTGCTGCCATTATTTCCAGGTCCACTCTAATCCAGAGTGGTATTACCTGCTCGGTCAAATAGACCCATTCAAAAATTATCAGCATTACATAAGAATACAAGAAAATCATTTAAATGTGTGCAAATTATTTGTATTAGAAAGGAATATTTCATCTCAAAACTGTTGGTTGGTTGGTTGTTTGTTTGGATTTTATGGCATATCAACCTTTGTAGTTTATTTAACGCCAAATCCATTTTTATATAAATAGTCAGTTGTATTTCAAATTCAGTCTAGCATGAGTACACAGTTTGTCAAAAAATTTCTATTTTAAATGATTCAGTTTATTTAAACAGTTCTAATTCAGTTGATTTTGTTTACACACAGTTAAATGTCAAAACAGTTCTATTCTAAACAATTCAGTTTAGCATAAATATGCAGTTTAAATGTAAAAATCAATATAGTTAAGGAAGCACAGTTTGGTTCTATTTAACCCATAGATAGGACCCTTATCAGATGCTACCACTCCGGGCCAGAGTGGACCTGGGAGTGATGGCAATAAAGGGGTACTCCGCATTCCCCTAAGCTCCAGCATTACTGGAACCTCACCATCAGATTGTTTAGTGTCATATCAAGGACACTCATTGTGAGGGTCTTACCCCTCTGTAGAGGTGCAGTTGGTGTATTCTACAGCCCTAGCTGATTGGGAAACTATATTTTAGATTTTAGAATAATGAACTGAAATCTTCATACGCTATTGCAGCAAACTAAGCTGTCTGCAAAAATAGAAACATCCATGCTAAGAGCCTGTTTGGTTCTCAGTTCTGGAACTGGTTGACCTTGGTTACCCTCAAATGGGTCAAAGAGCTAACAGAAGGATTCTTTACAACTGTCTCTAATCTCAATATCTTCATACAACACAAGCACCTTACATGAAGTAATGGTAAACAAGCTTGGATAGTAGATAATTGCTCATGAATTTAACTCGCACCAGGTGTTACATAAACCCAAATTCATTCTAAAGTTGTCTAAGCTAATTAAATGACCACTGTTCCATTACTGCAGTTAACCTTCCTTGTAACTTATGATGATGAAGGGATTTCAAAACTCATCTCTCAGCTTTAATGCAGTCATACTCTTCTAAAATTCTCTTGGAAAAACCTAACAAAGTAACATGTCTTCTCTGTATTGTTTCATGAATGACCTTTGGCTGTCTACTTTAGCTTTTTACAGGATCGACTGGCTACTTTCTCATATTCATAGTTTCAATTCATCTTAGATTTGAATCTAATCTTGTAAAATCATTTTTTTTCCTCCTTTTCCCAGCTTTTTTACTCTCTTATTCCACCACACCATTGACGTCTTTAAATTACCCATTTTCTTTTTTTTTCAAACTTTCAAAACCCTTTCTCTTAAAAATTAATCAAGACTCTTTATTCATGTCTTTCATGTACACATTTTGTAAACTGCCTTTCATGCTTTCTTGTATTTTTCTCTAATTTCATCATTTTCAGCTTGCAAGCATTTCTGCTGCCTTCTTTTGCCTCACACAGCTTGGTGGATGCCACAAACAGGATTAGCAGATCAGCGATTTGAATCTAAGCTAATGTTGGGTATTATCCTTGGCATTAGGCAACACTATATTCTCATAAATTCTTCAAGCATTACAGGGGTGTGGAATACAGAAAGCATACAATATAAACAAAATTGTTTTTTACATTACAGAACAGATGCTTTTTTGAGGATCAAGAAATCTTACCAAAATATAACATTCCAGCAAATCCTACAGAGAATAACACAACATAATCAAATGTGTATAAGATGCACTATTCTTTCAGATTTTTCAGCATAAAAAGTTAGGAGTGTGCATTATACATGAGATTTATATAATTAACTTTTACTCTGGCCAAATGCCTCACCATATTTGGGACAGGATGACGAAAAAGCTTCTCACAAATACACCAGCCCAACCAGAATCCCTATGGCACAGCTCAGAGCAAGCAGCAGGAGACATTGACCACAATATGAATGCAAATAAAACAAAGTCGATGCGTTTTAAACAAAAAGGAGACAAGTTCATATACCTCAGCAGCAACATCTCATCAATTGAAAGTCATGTCATCATATGCCTAGCAAAGCCATGGAATGCTCTTGACAGAATATCAATCATATGATCTATGCAAGAAGATAAAACATAATTTCTTTCAAACTGTAGCTGTATTCAAACTATTATATGGATGCACCACATAGAGAAAAAGCTAGATGGAAATTATACAATGCTGTACACTGTCTTGAACAAATTCTGCAAGTAAGAATCCACAAAATAGTAGATATACGGCCACCTACCTCCCATCTCACAAACTATCTAAGTCGAACGAACATAACATGTGAGCCACTGCTGGAGAAGCCAGGATGGAGTAATAAGCCATTTTCTTTTATGGGCTCCAACAGATGGGGGTGCCAGTGCTGGCCGAATGGTACATCAGCTTTGTGCAAACACAGAATGCATCTTAGAGGACCTGCTAGAGGCAATGGATGATAGGGATTGATGGGGAGAGAGTCAGGGTAATCTGTGCTGAAAGCAAGAATTGATGATGATTAAAATTTATGATGATAGTTCAAACTAATATATTGTATGTTGTTACTGAGAAATATCCACTGAAACGTGTGTTTGTTTATAATTTTGTTTCTCTTAATAAGTAAAGTTGGCGACCATAATCAAGGGCAACCAGAAGGCTCCCTTTTCAATAGCTACTACACTGAGGTAACCTGGGATTGAAGCCTGGTCTCCCGGACCATTGGCGAACACTCTACCCACTACCGGGCCATTGGCCTAATGAGTAGAGTGTTCGCCAATGGTCTGGGAGACCGGGCTTCAATCCCAGGTCGAGTCATATCAAAGACTCAAAAAATGGTACTTGATACAACCTTGCTTAACATTCTGCATTATAAGGTAAGGATCAAGGGTAAAGTGGAGCAATCCAGGGAATGGAGTAATGCCATCCCCTGCACCTTGGTGTAGTAGCTACTGAAAAGGGAGCCTTATGTTCACCCTCGACTAAGGTCGCCAACTTTACTTGTTTCTCTTAATGTGAGCTCATTATTGCTGCAAGTTTGTTTCAATACTGTGTAAATTTTGTATTTTAAAACACAATATTCTACAATCCCAGCCAATTAGGCCACAGTTTTTCTTTAATGGAAATTAAATTCAATTTTTAATATTATGCTTCCCTTGTACCATCCTTCAATAATATTCACAATTCTTCAGAATATAGTATTGGTTGATGAGCTCACAAAAGCATGAAACTATTAGTTATGAAGGGATTACACCCAAATAATACTTTTAACGGACACTGGGTAACATGATCAAAGTAGCATATAAAAGACCATGGCAAAGAACTCTCTCTTGCTCTTGATCCTGCCTTGACAACCAGAAGCACACACAAGTTTGCACATTTTCTGATAGAAAGGGGCTTTCAGCCCAACAAACCTCATATCGTATGGTGCACAATACCATGCCTTGATGTAAGTTTTCACACAAAAAAACTTCCATTCTATAAAGGACATAGTTTATACCAAAAAACTATTCGACTACCCAATAGGACATTTATCTGTATAGAATTCATTAAGTATTCATGTCATTTTCTGTATTTATTCTATTAAGTTTGCTTGAATAATAAAATATATTGTTGCTTTACATAATGGTTTAGAGTTAATATGGTAAAATTGTGAATAATCCTCCGAAGACAATGGTATCAAACATGGGCTGTCTCATAACTCCAGAAATGCCAAAAGAACATCTGATAGACTGACCAACTTGTTTGAGGTGACATTAAGGTTCAAGTAAAGCTGTATATGATCAGGGTCACAAGAGAAGCAAACCAAGACCCTGAAATCCTAAATGATCAACTATTTGCTCAACAAAGGTTCAAAACAACTTTAGGAACACTTAAAACAGTTTGAGTACAATGCATGAAGAACATGGCACAGAGATCAGAACCAAGAAGATGGAAGTTAAGATGATGAGCCAAACCCTACAGACCTTGGATATCCTAATCTCATTGAAAAGGGTGAAGTAATTCAATTACCTGGGTAGCATCTTCACTAAGGACATAGAAATTCAAGTGCAAAAGCCAATACCAACTGCCAGCTGAGCCCCTCTCCTGAAACACCCAAAATATCCCCAGGGAAATTAAGATTCAGCTGATCAACACCATCTTTCTGCTTATACTGACCTGAAAGAGTCAAATATGGATGCTGACTAAAATCTAAAGGAAGTAAATCACAACCTGTAAAGAATGAAAGGAACAGCAGATAATATCAAGTTCTAAGAATTTTTTTTAACCTTAAAACTACTTTGCAAAACATCATAAAGTTAACAAACTACAATTTTTTAAAATTAATCCAAAATGCTACAATGATTGATTTTAACTTAACCTAACATTTGGATGCCAAATATGATACCACATACAACGGTCCACAAGATTTATTGGTTGAAGGGCCATTTTACTTCATGAGCTCATCCTTTACGTGAGAAGCACTTCTACTAATCTTACAAGGACATTATTAGAAAAAGTTTTAAAAGTAATTGGTGCTATAATGAAAGACATGTAAGTAGTTGGCTAACCATAGTCAAGAGTGACCTGAAGGCTCCCCTTTTAATAGCTACTACACCAAGGTGTAGAGGAGGGCACAAGTCTTTTTCCATGGATTGCTCCACTTACCCTTGATCCATACCTTATCATGCTGAGTGTTAAGCAAGGAGTCAGCAAGTACCATTTTTGAGTCTTAGCTATGACTCGACCTAGGATTGAACACAGGTCTACCAGACCATTGGCAAATACTTTAATCATTATACCAATGGGCCTGTATAAAGATGTATATTTAGCTAATTTACAATTTTGCTCATGCCAGAGTGGTTGGGTATATATATATATATATATATATACACACACACATATATATGCATGTTATAGAGAAAAAGAAAGCAAATAAGAAAAAAGAGGAAGCAATAATGCTATATATTAGATGCTTATCATCTGCTTTAATAGAAAGAAGAAAAGGAAAAATAAAGAAAGCAATGCCAAAGAAAAATTAAATATAGAGAGAGAAGTAGAGAGAAATAAGTAAAGGAAAGAAATGAAGAATACTTATTTTGAAAACTTATTCTGAAAGTTTTTTTTTTTAAATATGACAAGAGATTTTATTATTATTATAATCACTACTACTACTACTTTTAAGCAGGGTTCACAAAGTTTTTGACTCCAAATCCTTTCAAGGAAAGGTTGAGCTTTTATTGACCCCTTGATATTTTAGAATATAGAAAAACTAAATGTAGATTTATACAATAATTGGAGACACTCTTGGCATAATAGTTATTATCAAAATAAAATGGACCCAGCAACGCAAGTTCAAATCCTGAACAAAACTATATTTCACATAGCACTCATACCCAGAAGAAAGGTAAACCAATTATTCTCCCTCCAGCTCTGGTTGAATAGTAAGGCAGACTAGACCCTTTAATTTTGGAATGGCAACCAGTCTCGGAGAAAAAAAATTACGAATTCAACCGCCTTGTCAGCTGGGGCTGCAGATTACACGAAAACAATCTGATGGTGAGTAAGGCTCCAGTAATGCTGAAGATTTGGGAAATGCAGAGTACCCCTTCATTAACATCACTCGCAGGCCCACTCTAACCCAAAGTGGTAGCATCTGATAGGGTCCTATCTATAGGTAAAAAAATAAAAACGTTTGATACTTAAACTGTGTCCAAACCAATGACTTATACTAAACTGAATTACTTGAAATAAAACTGTTATATCATTTAATTGTGAGTAAATAGATGACTGATGTTTACTTGAATTGCTAGTGATATATAGCAATACTTGGAACCACTTAACTTTGTTGACTTATGCAAAATTAATGTTAGAAATAGAACTGTTTGATACTTTAACTTTGTGTATCTAAAAATGTGTTTACAAATCATATTTAATATATATGTAAAAAAAAGGATTTGGTTGATATGCCATAAAACCAATTCAAACTAGCTGTACTCCATTAAAAATTGACCTTGCCATACATCCGACATGAGGTAAAAAGGCTGAGTAAATAAATATTTAGCAAATATTAGGATAATATCTAGTTTTACTGATGGAGTTTTATATTTGGAAAATGCTCATACTACAGAACCCAGACAAATTTATTTTAAAACCAAACAGAAAATATCCTTGGAATGTCAGGGGCGATGGAATGGATTTGAAAAATTAAGCAGATCGGTATTTTTGATTTTACATCACACATGTTCATATATCTAGCTTAACAGAATTCAAATCCTAGACAAAGTAGTTTGTATTTCACTTCACACAAATTAATGCACTTGGGAAAGGCATGGCTTCAGCAGTTCTACTCCCAGATATCGATAAATAGAAATGGACTTACACCCCAGAAAAACATGCTCGTGTGTGCCTGGCATGCAAAGGCAAAAATGGCCGCTCCAACGTTGTGTTTTAAGAACTTATGATTTCGGATACTCACAAGACTGACAAGACTCGACAAGGATGTGTGCAAAGCTCTAAGCCTATAAAAAGAGCCCGGGTGACAGAGATGGGGGGGGTGTTTGTAATGAACTCAAGCGTTGCCATTGGTGAGATATTTTATATCAAGGTGATTGTAAGCGACTTATCTGGAGGGCACTTTTCTAAGCTAGAGATGTTTGTGGTGAGACCGTTGATGGTAACTGAAGATAGAAATTGCGCTCGACGGTGATACACGAAAAGTGTCCCTTGGAAGAGAAAGTCCTGGATTAAGCTTTCTGACCCGAGGTTACAGAATTCTCTTCATAGTCAACATTGACTCAACCCACGAGGATTTTTTAGTGACTGTGAAGCAACCCCTAATTACTACAATAAATATTAGGATAGATTGGGTTCTTTAGCTTTGGTAAGGCAACCAGTCTAAGAGAAGGAAAACTATGAATTCAAACCAGCTTAATTCTGCTTAAAATTTAACATCCTGCCAGTGGTGGAGGGGTTGGGTAAATACATACAAGTGGAGGAGGAGGGAAAAGAAAAAGCTTCAAGACCATTTGCTTGGAGTTTCATTTGGGTATCAGAGGAAATGCAAGATTTCTTGCCTTGTCATACTGGATTGACAACAAAGATGCTAAGAACTATGAGGAACAACAGATATTATTAAATGCAGCATTGCTGAGACAAGATTCAGGCTTCGACAAAGAATAACAGGTGTCTTTGAGAGGAAACAGTATTTCCGTCTGGCAGAGACAGGAACTTGCTGAAAGAAAATAGAATCTACTGCCTGGAACAAAATCATAACAAAGCAAACAGGAATCCTTGGCCTATAAACATAAACTAGGGTCATAGAGTACAAACAGTATTATAGGAAAGAAGACTTTTCTTATTTTTAAACCTTATACATCACCATCATCATGTCCATCACTCTTTTCTTGAACCAAATCAAGGAGGGATTTACTGCATGGACAACATTATTCTCCATACTATCTTGCTCAAACCAGTGCCCTGAAGAGGTAACAACACCTTTCAGATAGAGGTCTAGGATAATATGAGACTGACAGGTGCCACAGAGAGAAAATCATCTAAATTATATTTAACTTTTAATGAAACTAGCTTTTTTGCCAGCCTCTTTAACAGTAAAAACCTTGCCACTGGAGATCCTTACTGACACTCTACCTCCCACTGCACCAAAAAATATTAGGCAATACCAGAAATCACTGATGTGCTTTGAGGTATATTATATGAAGGTTTATCTTTAAAAATAATGGCGTGAAGTCAATGAGTCTACAATATGATAATTATTGTTTTTTCATTTTCATCTTGCCTTTTATATTTGTTTTTTTTTAATTTATGGTACTTACTTTAATTTATGATAATTTGCAATAAAAAGCAGTAAAAATAGACAAAATAAAAACTGACCAAAATTTGATAATTGATCAATGTCTTACATGTTCCTCTCTTCCCCATTATCTCCCAAATTCTGTTTCTTCAGTTTGCGTCTTCACACAACTACTGCACATATATACAACAAGGTCAACCCATTTGCCTTTTTGTTAAAGGCACATGGCATAATAGTGATTATCTTAAGAAATGGACATAATAACCAGAGTTCAAATCCTGGACAAGGCTATTTGTGCTTTACTTTGCACTAATGCCCTTGGGAAAGGCATGAATCCCTCTCTTCTCCCCACATCTATTGGAAAATAGTAGGGCAGACTATTTCTTTAGCTTTGATAAGGCAATCAGTCCAGGAGAAGGAAAACTCTGAAGGAAAACTAGATTTTCTCCTCTTAAAAAATGACCTTATATCACATCCTGCTTGTGTCGGAGGGAGTTTTTTCTTATCATGTACTGGTTCTTATTGGATGGTTGATTGGTTTTTATGTCACCTGTTGTTGGGTTATACCAAAGTTAATCATTAGTTTTTACAAGCATTTATATGGTTTCAAGTGACTAATGATAATAATTTCAAGTAACAATTCTTATTAAAAATAATTTGTATAGAATTATCATAAATTATATTTGTCACTGCCTCTCACCAGACAGGACTTGACACAAGGTCAATGACCCGAAGGTCGATTGTAGTGGGGATTTAGAGAAAGGGAAGGTCCAGGTCGAGCCCTGCTGGTCTATGCTGGTCATCAACCCACTTAATGCAATGTAGGCCTGATGAACCTAGTTGGTCTTGAAACAAAATCTGGGTCCAAGCATGTATGCCTGATTATAGCTTAAACTGGACAGCAAGGTCCAGTGCTATACAAGGGGGACAAAAGTGTCAATGTTGCAGCTCGCCCACCCGAAGTTGGCCCAGCTGAAGCCAGGGGTCTTTTGGCCTTGAATCTGCCACTGACTTCAATACCCAATCTGGCACGAATGCCAGACGGCCCAGCTAAAGTCAGGGAAGTATTACCATAAGTAATGGAATAAATTGCAGTATATAAGTCAACCTCAAAATTTTTAGCAAAAAATTCTAGTTTACACCTATACCTGTCATATAGGTCGACCCCTAAACATACAGTAGGTTACTGTTTACAGTCAGTGAATCAGCTATCAAAAACAATGTGTGATACAGTGTTAATACAATACTTAATTTGTATTATAGTTTTATAATTCTATATTGTAAGTCTGGCATGTAAAATGAGGTCAGGAGGAGAGAAACAGGCAATTGGGGAGATCGAAGTCACATCCTCCAGATTGTGAATAGTGTTTGACGTCAGGACAGCCTACGTGCTGGTGCACATGTAAATTACCACATTGTGCAGTTAACCCGATGTGACATTTTGGTATCATTATTTAAGTCCTGCTTGAATGCACCAAGAGGGGGGGCATTTTGAGTCTTGGTGACGCACGACAAGAGACAAGCTTGGATATACAACTGCTAAAGAAGATTGTTGCAGGCAGAAAGGAATTCATAGGAAGAAGCTAAGAGAACTGTTATTTTCAGTGTAAAAATTCGGCTGTCCACCTTTTATTAAGAAGAAGACAACACAGCAACAGCACTTGTAATTGATTCTATGTATTCAGTTAAAAGAGACTCTTTTCTTTCTGTTACTGATGAGGCATACTATCCACCCACCTCTTCTTTCATATATTAATCTGCGTTAATTTGTTATATATGTTTACTAAACATGAGTTTAATCTGGAAATGTCTGTGGCAGTCTGCTAGAGTTATGGTGAGTGGTGCATATCAGTTGTTAGGACTACTGTTTCACTGATTGATACTCTGTAATAAAGATTTGAAATTTTAGCCCTGCCATATAAGTTGACCACTATTTTTGTAGAGATTTTTATCAAGCTTGAAAAGTTGACTCATACACTGCAATTTACTGTATATGGTTTCAAGTAACTATTCTTAATACAAATAATTTGCACACGATTGTGTTTTCAAGTAACTAATAATAATCCTTAGTAAACAATTATAGCTTCAAGTAACTATTATTGATACAAATAATTTGCACACAATTATATACTTTCAAGTAACTTATAATAAAGTAAGTAAAGTTGGAGACCTTAGTCGAGGGTGACCCGAAGGCTCCCTTTTTTATAGCTACAACACTGAGATGTAGGGGAGAGCACTACTCCATTCCTTGGATTACTCCACTTTACCTTTGATCCTTACATTATAATGCTGAGTGTTAAGCAAGGCAGAATCAAGAACCATTTTTTTGAGCCTTTGGTATGACTCGACCTGGGATCAAACCCCGGTCTCTCGGACCATTGGTGAACACTCTTCTCATTGGGCTAATGATCCAAAACCTTAGTAAACAATTATAGCTTCAAGTAACCATTCTTAATACAAATGATATGCATACAATCATATTGTTTCAAGTAACTATTTCAATTTAATGATAATAATAATTTGTTGGCACACATTTGTTTGATTCTCTTTTGACTAAATAGTTCCTGACACTCAGAGATATTCTTTCTACCCATGTTGAAGGATGTCATGTGGTCATTCTGAATTATAGTTCACGCTTGTGTCAGAAACACCAGCAATCATATCAACAGGTAAGTTTCCTAGGTTGTCAAATTTGACACTTTTGAAATGGCTGAGTTTACTTTCAGTAAATGAATTTCCGCTGTGTCTTGCATAACTTCTTCAGACTGTCTTCCTTAAATAGAATCATCTTCACTGTGTTGCAGCTTGACTAGCTCTTCTGCATTTTCTAATGCAGATTTACTGAAATACTTGTCTAAAGTACTTTTCTCATTTTCTCTTTCAGCCTTCTATGACTTGGTTATAGCCTTTTTCTTATTGCCACTTACCACTTGTTACAAACAACTTTTAAGATCAATTTTTCACCTCAAAAAAACAATAATTCATAACATGAGATTGCAGAATAACAATAACATATACCCCCGTAAAGCGTCCAGCTGGCAGACAAAAATAAAGCAGGTCGTAGCTCAGTGCAGTCTTCTTTACAATGCTAAACTGAAGCTGGTTTATATAATAAAATACTTCTACTTACTTACAAGCAGCCAATCACGATCTATGCAATGGAATATCCCACTTGTGCACAATGGGATGCCCCAAGGAACCATAAATAGCTCAATAGGTAATGGAATTTTCCTGTCTTCACAACTGATTGCTCATAGCTAACGCGATTAATTGATATCACTACTAATTGCCCTACGCAACTTGACATATCCTACAGAGATATGTTTTTGAAATGTGGAAGCTTACCTTTGTTCATTACATAGAAAATGTTTTCAAAATATCAAAGCTTACTTTATTTCAAAGAGCCCTAACACCTTGCCATAACTTCAAGCCAAAGTATCCCCCTATAGCCTATACTCAAGCAAAGGTCATTAGTTAAGATAATTAAGTTTTTATTTCAAATTAATAACTATATTATCAATACTATTGTGTATCAGTAGTGGGGTTTTATATGTTTGGAATATTCAAGTAAAACACAAGGCTACATCAAAGTCTAGACTACATCATTTATTCATGGTATTGCATTGATTTTTATTGTATTTCATTTGTTGTGAAAGTATAAATATGTTTAAATATTTTCTTCAAGTCATTGGATATTGAAGAAATACTTTTCTAGACTAGCACAGCGAAAAGTTAGGGGTAGTTCACAATATGTAATAAAGAATAGATAAACTTTTTTATGGCTAAAAATTAGAGGTTGTTTAAGATATGAATTCCTTCATGGCTTAAGTATATTCAGTAAATATTTTCAGCTAAATCCTTTATTCATATTTCCAGGAATGACATGATCTTGAAAAAATAATATTAAATGTGGCATCCGTCATCAAACAGATAAAAACGAAATAAAGTTTACTGTAGACGTCCTACTCATATCAGCTTGATATCTCTACATGCCAATTTGGTAAAAATCATGAAAAAAAATTTAGGAAAATTTCAATTTGTCATAATTTCTTTCATGTATTCAAACAAACTAAATTTTATATTTTTGTTGGTATGAAAAGTTTTATTTCTGGGAAAGGAAGATGTGAATTTACCCAGCCCCTCCACTGTGAGCATGATGTAACACATTCATAATTTAAGTAGAGTTTAACAGGTTTGAATTTAGTTTTCCTACTCCAAACCTGGTTGCTATGCCAAGGCTAAAGAGCCCAATCTGTCCTACTATTTATCTACAACCAGATACATACCTTTCCCAAGGGTATTAGCTCTACATGAAATGCAAATAGCCTCATCCAGGATTTGAACTTGGATTGGCAAGTACATTTATCACGATAACCATCATACTACAAGCACCTGAGAAAAGAATGCAATTGAATTCTTTCAGTAATCTGTCTCTTTTGGGTTGAAATAGCTTCCTTATAATTGAAGATTGACTGATTTTAATGGTATGCCAACCTGTTTGGGATTATTTTGTATTAAGAGGTTAGGAAATTGCATACCTTGTATGTTAATATTTACATTTTTTGTGTGTTTTCTTAAGAATATTTTGCACATTGTTATGTAATGTCAAGTACTCCCATCAACTACAAATGGATCTATTTGACCCACAGATGGGTCCCAAACAGAGTGGACCTGGGAGTAAAGTTAAGGAAGGAGTACTCCACATTCCCCAAATCTTCAGAACTGGAACCTCATCCCCAAATGTGATTGAGTGTCATAACAAAGACAGTCTTTTTTTTTGGAGGGAGGGAATTACCCCTCTGCAAGGGATATAGTAAGCATATTCTAAGCTCCTCTAAAAGAGCATTTTACACAAAGACAAATGATTTATTTATAGAGTATCTTTTAAAAATAAATTCAGTAGTATGTGTATAAAAGATTTATATGAAAATCTTTTATTTTCTGTTGTCATCATGTCTTTTTGAAGTTTGATCCTTTTACCTCAGTAGAGAGAGAAGATAGGCTAAGAATGGTACAGTCAGATTTTGCTGGGTCAATGGGTTTGACCTGGCAGCTGGCTAATGACTAAAAAAGGAAGAGGAGTCATTAAAGTACCATTTATATTGTCTATGATGGCTCAAAATCAGTTACTAGGACCTTTTGTCATTTTTTGTGTTTTTTGTATTCATTACAAAAGAAAGCAATGATATCTAGATGAGTCAAAACCAATTTGTCATTTAAAAATTCTGAATTTCTAAAGCCAGTTTTGATACTTTTAGAATAGCAGTTCTTAATGAAACACTGAGTTGTGCAAGTGCAGCATCCTCTATAATAAACAGACTTAGCTTTGTGTGGCTTTTTATTGTTTTTTTTAAATGAAAATTCCCTACAAAAAGACTTGGATAGATATTAAAAGAAATACAATTATATAGCTTCACTCCATATAAAAAGAGAAGTCTCAAGTATGCTTTAACTAATAGAAAAGTCAGTGGAATAAGTGTGTTGAATATTTGGTTTGGTAGGGTTGGTGTTATGATATATCAACCATTGTTGATTATTTAATGCAAAACCCAGTTTTTACACACATACATATAGGATTTGTAAAGTCATTTTAGAGATAAATTTTTAAATGAGACTGAGCTCATTCTTTTGTACAGTTAAATGATTTCAATAATTGCTATCTAACACTGATAATTATATAAAACATTAATCATTTGTTTGCACAGTTAAATGGTTTCATGTATTGCTATGTATCATTACATAGAAAATTCAATTAAACATCAGTCATTTGTTTACATATAGTTAAATGATCAAAATTCTATTTCTGACAATTCAATTTAGCTTAAGTCATTTGTTTGTACACAGTTTAAATGTCAAACAGTTCTATTTTGCCCTTAGATAGGACCCTATCAGGTGCTACTACTCCAGGTCAGAGAGGACCTGGGAGCAATGGCAATGAAGGAGTACTCCACATTCTCCAAACCTCTAGCATTACTGAAGCTTCACTATCAGATTGTTTAGTGTCATACCCAGGACACTTGTGGAGTGGGGGGAGTCTTATCCCTCTGCAGAGAGGCAGTCAATGTATTCTACAGCCCCAGTCAACTGGGCTAACTCTAACAGAGACAAGCACTCTATGTCAGAGTAGACCTGGAAGTAATGACAATGAAAGGGTAATCCACATTCTCCAAAGCTCCAGCATTACTGGAGCCTCACTATCTGATTGTTTAGTGTCATATCCAGGAGACTTGTTTGAGGAAGGTCTTATGCCTCTGCAGAGAGGCAGTCAGTACATCTTCAGCCCCAGCTGACTGGGCTGGTATGCCATAAGAACTATTTTGAAGAAAACTAACATTTCATTCATGGTTCAATTCTGTCTAGGTTAATAAAACTTTAGTCTTAATACATTTTGATCACAGTTGTATCCAAGTTCTAATAATGGTGCTTAACAAATTTTTCAATTAAATTTTTAAAGACAATCTTTTACAACTTTTACAAATAAACCTCTTTTTAAAATTCAAAAATTTTTTGTAGATTATCAACTTAATTAAAAATTCCATCAAAAAAACAAATAATTTAAAGGAGATTTCATTAAATTTTGTAGCTCCTACAATGGTAGTTGTGTTATGAAATTGTTTGAACTTTAAAAAAATGTAGAAGCATCTAAAACAATTTCAAATACAAAAAGTGATTTGAAATAAAATTCTGTATAAGATGATATAGATTTTATTAAAATTGGTAAAGTTTTCCAAAAGTTATTATAAAATTAAAATCCTCATATTGTTCAAAAAGTCACCCCAAAAATATCAAGGGTATGATACTGTAGGCCATATCTGATATTATCAAAAAAATACACTGAATATAAAAAAAACATAAGAAATTTTTCTTTATTATTAATAATACTACCTTTGTTCCATAATAATTCTTACATTACAGTTTCTTTTTGTCTATAATCCTGATTTGGTTTGATTTCTTTGTTTTATCAGCATATCAACCTTTATGGTTTATTTAATGCCAGTGCTATTCTTCCAGAAGAATAGCAGTAATACCATTTAATTCATAGCTGGAGGGATAAGGGGGTTCATGCCTTTCCCAAGGGTATAAGATTTCAGCATAAGATACTCTGCAAGTATAACACTAAACTGCATCCAGTGGTGAAGGTCTAATTCTGGAGTTCTGGGGAATGTGGCATGTCCCTTCATTTCCATTACTCCAAGGTCCTATCAGATTAGAGTGGTAGTATCTTTTAGGATCTGATCTATGGGTTAAATAGATCTGTTTGAAAATTAATAGTATTAAATGACAATAATTGAAACCATATGATTGTGTGCAAATTATCTGTATTGAATAGAAATATTTCGTACAATACAATTGAGTGCAAAGTAATGATTATTACGGAGCAATAAAAAGCTGAAAAAATTATTGCTATGGAATGTTGAAAATATAATTAAGATCAAACATTCATTGATATCATATCACTGTGTGATAACATATGACTACTATGGAACACTAAATGCTGATCCTAGAAAGAAAACACTGACACTACACGATGATCTTAGAAAATATTGTTACAATACTTAGGTAGAACACATTGGCATTACACTTTGATCTTAGGCACAACACATTAACATTACACTCTGATCCTCAACAGAACATATTGACAATACCCTCTGATCTTAGGCAGAACGTATTGGCACTACACTCTGATCTTAAGTAGAACACATTGACACTCCACTCCGATCTTAGGTAAGACACATTGACACTCCACTCCGATCCTAGATATAACACATTGACAATACACTCTGATTTGAGATAGAACATGCTGATGACATGCTCTGATCTTAGACACAACATACTGACACTACACTCTGATCTTAGGCAAAACACATAAACGCTACACTCTAATCCTAAACAGAACAGATTGACACTCTACTCTAATCTTCAACAGAAGAGATTTGCTCCACATGTTGATCTTAGGCAGAACACATTGGCACTCTGATCCTCAACAGAACATATTGACAATACCCTCTGATCTTAGGCAGAACATATTGGCACTACACTCTGATCTTAAGTAGAACACATTGACACTCCACTCCGATCTTAGGTACAACACATTGACACTCCACTCCAATCCTAGATATAACACATTGACAATACACTCTGATTTGAGATAGAACATGCTGATGACATGCTCTGATCTTAGGCACAACATACTGACACTACACTCTGATCTTAGGCAAAACACATAAACGCTACACTCTAATCCTAAACAGAACAGATTGACACTCTACTCTAATCTTCAACAGAAGAGATTTGCTCCACATGTTGATCTTAGGCAGAACACATTGGCACTCTGATCCTCAACAGGACATATTGACAATACCCTCTGATCTTAGGCAGAACGTATTGGCACTACACTCTGATCTTAAGTAGAACACATTGACACTCCACTCCGATCCTAGATATAACACATTGACAATACACTCTGATTTGAGATAGAACATGCTGATGACATGCTCTGATCTTAGGCACAACACACTGACACTACACTCTGATCTTAGGCAAAACACATAAACGCTACACTCTAATCCTAAACAGAACAGATTGACACTCTACTCTAATCTTCAACAGAAGAGATTTGCTCCACATGTTGATCTTAGGCAGAACACATTGGCACTCTGATCCTCAACAGAACATATTGACAATACCCTCTGATCTTAGGCAGAACATATTGGCACTACACTCTGATCTTAAGTAGAACACATTGACACTCCACTCCGATCTTAGGTACAACACATTGACACTCCACTCTGATCCTAGATATAACACTTTGACAATACACTCTGATTTGAGATAGAACATGCTGATGACATGCTCTGATCTGAGGCACAACAAACTGATACTACACTCTGATCTTAGAAGAGATGAATTACTACATTCTGATACTTGATAGAGCACACAGATACTAGACTCAGATCTAAGGCAGAGCACAAACACCATTATGTACATAAATAATTTCAGCATTTTTTCAGAAAGTGTTTATGATTTTTACAGATTTACTCTGCAAGTAAATACATAAAAACTTGGCTGTTTATGTTTTATTGTTTTGGATACGATTACCAAAAACATAAAAAAAAAAAAAAACTGTCAAAATATACACAAGAAAAGTCATAAAACAATTGTGACAGATTATTCTTATTTGGTAAACATAGATATGTTTATTTAAATGAGTATAAGATGAAAAACACACCAAGAAAAAAATAAAATACTCAGATTTTAAAAAATAAATAAATGAATACAGAAAGAAAACTTTTGTCTTCTCAAATGTCCATAGAAAAATCATGATGATCAAATGGAAATGAAGAAATTTGTGATAACAAGAAGCAATTTTTTTTAATATTCCCAAACAAATAGAAAATTCCTATACCAACTATAATAAATATCTATATTATTAATTGGCATGAGTTTGCTTATCGTTCTCAGTAAGACAACAAATGGTTTGATATAAAATCTCTAAATGTGCTATGCATTTTTATACTAAAACTTCTTTTTGCAATGCATTTAATAGTAAAATTTATTTTTTCGACTAATAGTAAAATTTATTTTTTCGACTAATTTTATATTACACATTATATCACAAAAATTCATTTTACAGCACTTTTTTATGGTGAACTTATTGTAATACATTTTTACAGTAAAATTTCTTTTTGAAAGGCATCTTTTTAGTAAAATTTCTTATTACAATGCACTTTTATATTGATCTCATTGCAATGCATTTAATTGTAAAATTTCTTTTTTCAATGCATTTTATAAAGAACTCATTGCAATGCATTCCATGGAAAAATTATTTTGCAATATATATATATATTTTAATAATTGGAAAATATTTATTTGTCAGTGCTCTAGAGATGGCCAGACAGTCTGATATAGACTTAACAAATTTGGTATGTAGACTTATTGGATCCAGAAGTGTTTAACAAAAAAGAAAAAAAAAAAAAAGAAAAAAACAACAAACAGTTACTCCCCAGACAGATATCAGGTGTTTTCATTGAGAGGGGGTCTCTAATAACAAACAATAACATACCTATTATCATTACAGGAAATGTAATCAGTGATGGAAGTTCAAATCCTAGATTAGGCTGATTCCATTTTGCTTCATGCTCATCCTCTTGGGAAAGGTGTTAAACCATCTGTTCTTCCCCCAACTATGGATAAATAGTAAGGCAGACTGTTTTTTTTAGCCAAGCTTAGACAACCAGTCAAGAAAAAGCAAAAAAAAAAAAAAAATCAGACTTCAAAATAGCTGGTCTCTGCTTAAAATATGACCTTGTGTCATGATGCTACAAGGTATAACTAATGAATTCCTTCAAGGCTCAAGTATATTCAGTAAATATTTTCAGCTAATACCTTTATTCATATTTCCAGGAATGACATGATCTTGAAAAAATAATTAATATTAAATGTGGCATCCATCATCAAACTGATAAAAACAAAACAAAGTGTACTGTAGACGTCCAACTCATATCAGCTTGACATCTCTAAATGCCAATTTGGTAAAAATCATGAAAAAAAAATTTAGGAAAATTTCAGTTTGTCGTAATTTTTTTCGTGTATTCAAACAAACTAAATTTTATTCTTTAAAATATTGTCCATGCTTTAGTTTTTGTGAAAATACAACCAATAATCAATGGGAGCCATGATGCAACAAGGTATAACTAATACAGAATTTAAATTTACAAACTGAAAAAAAGAAAAAAAAAATGATTATTTTTCTTACTAAAGTAATTATTGACATTTAATTAAACATAACTAATCAGGTAGTCCTTTAAGCTAAATTAAACATAATTGGATTTATTGAAAATGAATTGTGTAACATTGTGAGCAAATGATACTAGAGTGTGAATAGTTAAGTTATAGAAACAAAAACAAAAGCTAGCAGCCAGAAATGAGATGAAGGGACTAAGTTCAGCATCTCATCGAGTGAGCTAAAGATATGCTTGATCTATCACCTACAAACTGAAAACAGCAGTTAATCAGGACTTGCTGAAGTCACCAAACTCAATCAATGTAATGGCTGACAGGGGGGATGATGCTACTTACACAAGGTAAAAGTGGAGTTTGAGTGTTCCATGAAAAGAAAATAGGTTTCTCAATTTGCCCTCTGAACTGAGTAGAGTTGCCACTGTATCTCCCAACTGCAAAAACCCGCAATCACAAGCCAACACCTCTTTTTGGTATTCAATAATTCTCATCTCTTTCCAAACCCACAATCACTAGCCAACACCTTTTGGTATTTGATAATTCTCATCTCTTTCCTCTCTTTAAACTGACCGCCGCTTCTCCTCAAATCAATTTGTGTCCAACGGAAAAGCAAAAAAAAAAAGACACCAAGTGATGACATCCATTGTTTTTATGTTTCTTTTCTGCCTGCCCTCATTTGCATGTGCATCTTCACTCTCTCTGGTTTTACGTGACTGCCGGCGTGAAAATATGTGACCATTTGCGATATAAGCTCGCTCAGGGCAGCCATGATTTTTCTAGTCAAAGAAATAGATCTTGCACGTGGAGCATATGCGCTGATGTTTGCGTGGGGGCGAGTGCCGATTTTCTTCCCAATTTTCACTATACCCTCACTTTTCTTAGCTTAGAACACAAGGAGACAAGCATTTGCATGTAGGAAGAGGGAATGAGCCATTCAAAAATGCAAAAAGAGCTGGCTCCTACTAAAACAAAGAAGCTACCCTGCACACTGTGTCTGTTATACATTTCCACTGATGACCATGGCCTTATAAAGTGAACAGAAAGGATGAAATAGAAATCCTAACATTTGAGATAGGTTATGTATTTGTCTTTTTCTCCCCATCAGACAATAAACCATCATTGACATAGCAGTAATCTGTGACTATGTTACATTTATTTAAAAGGACTGGTGGTGTATCCACAAACTGATTTTTCATGTAAATTCTAAAACTTCTTAAGACTATATATATATAAATAAATAAACGGTCGAGTATTTGCCATTAGTAAACAGGCAAATAATGCATAGCACAAACTTGTCAAGGAGGCAGCCTGGAAATTGGGGTGGCTGTCTGAGCTAATATGATGTGCAACATCTAAAATTGGCAATGAAGACAGTACATCACTGAAGATCATTGCTGTAACCTAACAAAAAGTTACTGAATGAGAAGTAATCAAAATGAAGATTGATTAATGTTATGAAGATTTCCATTTCATTTACAAATACAACATTCGCCAACAGACTTAAAGAAAGTACCCACTGCTAGTGGTGACAAATTAGTCAGCAAATTACCAACCCTCACAATCGTGTCCAACATATTTATAAGGAATGGGACATATCCATTACTGTTCACAGGCAGGGTATATAACAATCAACCTTGAGGCATCTGGAAATGTATTCTTTGATCATATCCAACAGTTTCATAAAAGTAAACTCTGACATAAAAACACTTACAAGCCAACTACTATCAGTACTAAGGAACTACTTCACTCATAATATAACCAGCAAGGATACTATATTCTCCTTGGCATAGATAGATACTTCAGCTAGTAATAAAAACAGGTTTGCTTTAAAAGTAAAAATAAAATAACTAAACAAAACCAGAGTTGGGCACCTTGAATAATGAAATGGTTAGATACTTCATCTGTGAGTTTGATTCGCTCTGAGTGCCTCATACTTGTGACCTTGTGCCAAAGCAAATGACAACAAAACCATACTTGGGCACCACTTGTGGTGTGATGTTAGCAAGCTAAGTAAACAAAAAAGTGATTCTCACTGGGTGTCTCATACTTCTGGCCTCATGCAAACACTGAACTTAGCAGAGTGGATGATGACAAACCCATACTTGGGAATCCCTCATTGTGTAATGGTTAACAAGCTAAGTAAGCAGACTATTGTTAGTAAGTTTGATTCTCACTGGGTGCCTCATACTTCTAGCCTAGAATCAAACTAGGCTCAGCTGAGTAAATGACAGCAAAACAATAGTTGGGCATCAGGTGTAATGGTTAACTAGCAAAGTCAGTTGACTATTCTGAGTTTGATTCTCACTGCATGCTTCACACTTCTGGCCTTGAACAAAATGAGTCTCAACTAAGTAAACGACAATAATAACTGGAACTGTTTCTTTTACTGAAGATCATCATGGATAAAGCCCGAAGACATATGAAATGTGCAAAAGTGAATAGACCTTTTCCTAAAAACAGGAGCTCTTAACAGAAATGAACTTCTATTTGTATATATATATATATATATATATATATGTCTTCCTTTATATGTTCTTCTGATGCCTTAAAGGCATCAGAAATCATCTCATGTATTTCTTGTGCTGAGTTTGCAAAGGAGCAGAAAATATAAAATCATCCCAATTTCTGCAATTACTAAAAAGCTGTTAATTGATTAAAAAAAGGAAGTTGGATGCAATGAGAATGTTATGATGAAGAACAGAGAATCAGGTATTGAGTTTTGCAATAAGAATAAAATAAAATAAAATAGATAATGAGAGAAATTTTATCACGGTGCTGACTGTTTAGTCAAGAGAAGAAAGAAGAAATCGTACAAAGTTTAGCTGTTTTTTGGGGCTTTTTTTTTTTCATTTTATCTGTTTCAAGAATTTCAGCAATAAAAAAAGATGCCATAAAATGTAACACATAAATCTATATTTGGAATTTGGAGTTCCTACATAGCACTTCATTCTCAGAACAATCTTTTTGTAGATAAACATGAAGGATTAATACCATCTGTTCTATAAGCAGAGTGTAGAATACACTAACTAAAAAAGGAGGTGTCCTGAGGGGGGGGGTTCTACATGAACTTACATAAGGAGACATTTATGGTTACTGTAGTAGAAAATGGACAAGTCCAAGACAATACTGGATTTCACATAATACTATACTTTTGGGAAAGGTATGAATCCAATTATTCTCTCTCCAGCAATGGGTAAGTAGTAGCACAAAGTGGGCTCTTCAACCTTGGTAGGGCAACCAGCCTAAAAGAAGGAAAACTCTGAATTCATATATGTTAAACTCAGCAAAAAAAAGTGACTGTGTCTGATCCTGCTCATGCAAAGGGGTAAGTAAATGTTGTGGTAAATGGACTCTTCCAATAAGGATATGATATTTTACTGTAATCCACTAAGGGAGTAGGTAGCAAGAGCTACACTGGTGACATTGTATTACTTGTTTTACTGTAATATATAACGTTTATTTTTCTCTCTTTATACATGTTTGTCTTACTTATTTTATGCCCTTTTCTGAGGACATAACAGTAAATATATACTACATGTACTCAGACAAAACAGAGTTGTTTTGTTTTAAACAAGATGATCCCATCTCCATATTAAATGATAACCCTCTAAAATTAGTAGACCATATCTACTGAAAGCTAAGTCAGCATACACATAGAAAAGGCATGGACTGCAATCAGCAGTTTATCAACCATATAAAAATCAAATCTCTCAAATGAAATAAAGACAAGAATTCTTCCATGCTATAGCAATGTTAGTACTATTGCATGGCTGCACCACTTGGAATCTAGCAAAATACCGGGAGAAAAAGCTAGATGGGAACTACACAAGAATGATGAGTGTCATTTTGAAGAAATCCTGGAAGCAGCACCCAACAAAACAGTTGCTGTAAGGTCACCATCCAAGTAAGATCAACAAGACATATAGGGCACTGCTAGAGAAGTAAGGACAAACTCATAAGTGAAGTTCTCCAGTGAGCTCCTACATATGAACACACCAGTGTTGACTGACAAGCAAAGACTTATATACATCTGCTGTGTGTGGATACTGGATGCCATTCAGAGGACCTGCCAAGAACAAGGGACAATTGGGACATGTGGTAAGAGAGACAAGAAAGAGAACCTGTTATCTATATGACTTGATGATAATTTTTAAGAGTAACTTGAAATCATACAACTGTGTGCAAACAAATGACTATTATGAAATAGAAATAATCACTTGAAACCATATAATTATTAGTATTAGACAAGAATACTTGAAATAAAACAACTGCATGCAAATTATTTGTATTAGAAAACCTGATGACATAACTGTGAAACACTCTAAAGAAACAACCGCACAAAAGATATAAATGTAATGTACAAAGAAAGCAAATCCCAAACATCTAGGTATAAAATAATCCAAGACAGGCGAAAATCAATCATCAATATAATTCAATTTTTTACTCACTTTAAAGTAAGGGCCAATAAGATATTCAAGTGTGTCAAAAATTACTGAGGTGCTGATCAGGTACTGATTTGGTTGGGTTATATGGCATAGCAACCACTGTAGGTTATTCAAGACCAAAACCTGTATACAGATATATATCCAATATTTATGATGTGTAAGCACATTTTGTAGATAACATTCTTAAATGAGCCTGAGCTCTTTTTTCCACACACTTAAATGGTTTCAAGTATTTTTATATAATAGTCATAATCTAATATCAGTCATTTGTTTACAGACATTTTGTTCTATTTGTCCCATAGATAGGACCCTATCAGGTGCAACCATTCCAGGTCAGAGTGGACCAGGGAGCAATGGCACTTAAGGGGTACTCCACATTCCCCAAATTTCCAAAGTTTGGGCCTCACTATCAGATGGTTTATTATAATATCCAGAACACTGTGTATTGTTTTGAAATTATTGATACAAAACTATATAAATCCTAACCTTCACACTTTAGTAGATTGCCAAAATATGTCAGTGAAATTGTAACCATTAAAACTTAAATTCCTAGCAAATTCTACTAAGTTGGCAGGCAAGATCTGCTTTGTTAACTTTCGTTTAAAAAAAAAAAAAAAAAAAGAACTCTACAATACTCTTTTTTTGTATCTTTGTTTGGGTTTTATGGCATATCAACCTTTGTAGGTTATTTATCCATTTTTATACAAATAAACAGTTCTATTTCAAACAATTCAGTTTAGCATAATTACACAGTTTAATTGTCAAAAACATTTCTATTTCAAGCTATTCAGTTTAGTCAAACAGTCCTAATTTAAATAATTCAGTTTAGTCTAAGTATAGTTCTTGTTTGCACACAGTTAAATGTCAAAACAGTTCTATTTCAAACAATTCAGTTTAGCATAAGTACGCAGTTTAGCTCCAATAGGACCCTATCAGGTGCTAACACTCTGGCCAGGGTGGATTATATTCTATTTAATTCTATTATTATATATGTATTTATTCATCCCCACATGAAATAATGAAAAGTTCCTGGTCCAACCAAGAAACAAAAAACATACATGCTATTACTCGTATTCATTCAGCAGTTCAATATATTTGGCATATCAATCCTAAAGTTTCTTTGACTGTTCCAAAAACTATTCAATAAAAATTTAAAAAGAAAAAATTTACAAGGCAATATTACAGACATTTCTTTATATTTACAAAATGATATCATATACAGGTCATCATATTTACAAAGTGATATCATATATGGGTCTTCATATTTCTATATTCCAATCCTTATAGAAAAAATTTCTTTAAAAAATAATACAGATGAATATGTGAATGTCTCTGGTTGGGAATATGAGAGTTGGAATTGAATTATAAAATGAATGTGTAAAAGAAAACTCAATGAGTTTGGTCCTAATGCATTTGCCAGATATTTAATAAGGTTACTGAATCAGAAAATCATTTTGATTCCATTTTTTTTTTTCAAAGACTTAAACATAAAAACAAACTTTCCAATCAATGATTTTAAAAAAAGTGATTAAAAAAAGTTTAGTTATTTCCTATTGTCTTTCCCCCTCCAAAAAAAACCCAACTTAAATACAAGTGTGTTTTATTATTTCTAATTTTTATTGAGTGGTGCAAACAAGCAGAGAAGTATAATTATATTATGATGGTAATGTTTCACTATCTTCTTAGATAAATATACAATTGAATTCTGTAAAAAGTAGTTGTTCATCTGAATAACACTGTATAGCAAAATTTTCAAATTTACCCATTTTCTAGAACATTCCAAGTCGAATCAGTGCCGAGTAGCAGATAGAGAATTTTCTAGAATTTAATAAATATTTTTGATTCATATGTTGTTTTATTTAGTTCTCATTAAATTGTGAAAAATTGCTTGTTTATATAGGGAAATTAGGTTAATTTCTAATTTTCATTATCCAGGTCACAAAAGGAAAATTTGAAGGGAATAATAGCTATTTTCTATACATTTACAAAGTAAGTAATTAGGAAATAACATATACTATTCACGAACGAACTTTGTATTACATAGACCTAAACAAGACATAAAAGTAAAGTTTGAATGGGAAAACGGCCACTTTCGATACTTTTACAGCAGAAGCAATTGAAAAATAACCTATACGGCCTAGGAACAACATTTGTATTACATAATGTTATCCAATTCACAAAAGCAAAGTTTAAAAGGAATAATGGCCATTTTGTACATTTCTACAAAATAAGTGATTAAGAACTAACACATACAATCCAGGAACAAAATTTTTGTTACATAATGTAATATAAATTTAATAAACAGAAAGAAAAAGCTGTCTTGATTTCAGTAAGTTTCTTGAGGAGTTTATTGACTTCAAATTGCAACTAATGTACTTTTCTCCAACCATTAAAAAAAAAAAAAAAAAAAAAATCCAGTAATTACTTGATCAACAAACCAAATAGCGAATGTGCAGTATTTTTAAGAGAAAGGTTCAATTTTATGAAAATCTACCAAAGAAATCTTAACTGAAATAAAAATATATATTATCAGTCAACTAGCATAGTTATTTCTGTATAACATGCATATTTAACTTTGGACTAAAAAAGCTGGGAAAAGAAAATCTTGTGTATGATATAAACTGACGTTTTAGAGTTTGTAATAACTGAATTTAACCTTAATTCAGCAATTTCTATTCGCTTGTACTGTCTAAAGATAAGAATTTCTATAGTTTAAATTATTATGACTTAAAACACACAATTTAGAACATACACATGGGCATGTTCGCACAAAAACAAATTTGTGATGAAAAAAAGCTCCCATTAGGAGAAACAAAATTATAAACAAACACATTTTGCTTCAATGGCATAAAACTCATTAGTCTGGACAATAGATATGCAATACTTTCTGTCATGCCATCTTGAATATGGTAAAGCCCATGACTGGAAAAATGTTAATTAAATAGTTTTCATATATATAATACATAACTTTAGGCTGAAAAAGTTTGAAAAATAATGTATCTTATGCACAAATAATGACAGTATTTTAAATTGGCTGGACAGTTTTGAGAACCAAGCACTTTGGATGATCAAGGAAATTCACTGACTACAGTATATTATAAAAGAAGAGATATCAGAGTGAACCCAATGGTCAACTGTTCTCCTCCTTTATTGCAAAGAGAAGAGTCCATAGGTATGACCAGAACATCCAATGTAAACCGTAGAGGAAACTAATCACTAACTGACAAACTAAAAACAACCAGGGAAGCTTCCTTCACCTGTTGACTTGAGGTTGCAGCTTAGAACCATACCAAACAACTTTGACTGATGTATAATAGCTGGCTCCAAACAGACCTGAATGGAAACTGCTGGTTTCACACACCATATGCATGAGATAGATTCATAAAATATATACAATAGATCAAAATGTAATAAGACAATAGCTTTTAAATTTTTTAATTATAGAACTTAGATAAAGATGAGTTCATAGCTGAGCAACTTATATCATATTTACCAACCCCTCCGCTCGAGCAGGATATGACACAAGGTCAATTTTTAAGCGAAGTTTAACAGGTTTGAATTCAGAGTATTCCTTCTCGTAGACTAGCTACCTCTCCAAGGCTGAAGAACACAGTCTGTCCTACTATTTACCCATAGCTGGAGGGAGAATAATTTCCCAAGGGTATTAGTGCTATATGAAATGCAATCAGTCTCATCCAGGATTTGAACACGTGTCACTGCGTCCATTTCCTACAACGATAACCATTACACCACTCAGCAACTTATATAACAAAGGGACAAACCCTAGACATGTCAGTGGTAATTACTGATACTTTTTGATCAACAGTCTGATACAGTAAGATCATTAGTTTTGGCAAAACACTGAATCATGCAAATGTGGAAACAATCTGCATGCTCATCACAACTAGCTTTGTGGAACTTTTTCTTCTTTCCTAAATAAATCAATCTCAAAGATAAAATTTGAGAATGCAAAGAAATATGATGCCACAGCTTCTCACTATATCAGAAGAAGATGTTCAGAAGTGCTTTGACCAACTGAAATCTTACAGCAGTGTGTGCATTGAAAGGCAAGGGTATAATTTTGAAGAAAATTAACATTTAATTCATTGTTTATTTCTGTCTGGGTAAATTCAGTTTCAATATCAACAAAGGTTTGAATACTTCATGTCACTTACAGTATGTAGTAACTGTGCACTCAGCCTAAGATCATAGTGTAGTATTTGTGCACTTCTGCTAAGGATGCAAAGGTACTTTGGCCTCCTAAGCAAGGAGCCGGAGAGGCTACAGGATAGTGCGCGAGTGCTTGGGTTACAGGTCTGGGGAGAGGATAACTCTCTGTATTGGAGAAGAGGGAACAAAATCCCAGACATGCCTCATGTCGTCACGCAACAGAACGTATTTTCACTATGCAGCAAATTGGTTGGGCACCTTCCCATGGGTGGTTGGCTTGTGTAGCTGTTGTGTTCATCAAGCAGAGAGCATCTGACATCACCGCTGGATGGGATGACAAAATTGATGACACCCCTCTCAACACCATGATTAAAGAGATTCTGACAGATAATGACACTGCCTTTCAGAGCAGCCTGCTTAAAACCTTTCTAGATGAGTGGAGAGTCCGACTTCGATTCCGCTATGCATACGTCCCCTCTGGTAACGGCATCATCGAGCAATGTTATAGAACTGTAAAAAGGATTGCCGCCAGAAAGCAGTGTACTATACCAGAAGCAGTATACTGGTACAACGTCACACCAAAGGATGACGTATCCTCTGATACAGCACCAGCCAATATCGGTACCACATACAGCTGAAAAGAATCAATGGAACACTGGCGCTGACACATACTCAACAATAGGCAGTTTTCAAACCGGGTGACCGAATGTGGGTAAAGACTCCACATGGATGATGTACCACAAAATATAAAGTGGGACGTGTGACTGGAATTACCAGTGTACAGAACATAACGGTCGACGGAATGCCACGCCATGTGAAAGATCTGCGACCCATAGTGGGACCAGGCCAGCTGGCAGTCTGTTCTATAATGGTTTCAAAGGATGCAAGCGAAAGATTTGTAACCATTAGAGAGAGGCTGTGTGCACAGGCACCCAGCACAAATGCAGGTGATGCCTCTTTCAATAACACTTCTAATGAAGAACAAGTGACTATACTACCACGAAGAAGCACACGACGCAAAAGACCCCCCCCCCGAATGTTTCATGTGTGATCATAGGATCAGGGGGGAGTGTAGTAGTAATGCTACAAACAATCTTACCCTAAAGAAACAGAAGGTGTGCTCTCTCTGCTACCAGCATGTGGAAACCAGAAGAAGAAAAGGACACAAGAGGTGTGACTTTTATGGAGGAGAATGTGATAAGCCCACATGAAGTGGTGAGATTTAATGAACATATAAGAAACAAAATTTGAGGTGGTAAAAGCAGAGCAGTATTTTGCTTATGTCTGATTGGTGAACATCCATCAATTTATTTTGTGTTAAATAATTTGACTACCCCCAATAGGTTGATTCCACTTCAACTAGACTTCTAAAACCACGAACAGTTTGGTTTGGTTTGGTTTGGTTTTATGGCATATTAACCAATGTAGGTTAATTCCAAATCCTGTTTATATAAAATATGATTTATAAATACTTTGGCATTAAATAACCCACAAAGGGTGATATGCCATTTAACAAAGAAACCTTAAATAGTACCACTACTGTTCTTCGACAAGAATGGCTTTGGTATTATAAAACCCGTAATGGGTGATATGCTATTAAACAAAAATACGAAACCAAAATATATATACTATTCCACATATTCATCTTGTCATTCAATACATTTGGCACATCCTCTCTCAAGTTTCTTTAAACTATTTGAAAAAAGAATTTTTTTAATTTATTTCAAAAAAAAAAAAAAAAAAAAAAAAAAAAGATCATTTCCAATCTTTCAGAACAGAAAGCTTCTCAGTACCCCCTAAAAATGATTGTAATGAAATGTTAAATTTCTACATTTTTTTTTGGAAAATTTTATTTATTTATTTAGTTTTTACAACCTTGAAAAATTAATTTAATTCAGTCCAAAGACTTTTTTTTTGTTAGTTAGGAAAGATAACATTTCTCAATAATGAATTCTGGAAAAAAAAAAAAAATATATTAATATAACAAACTCTTCTTAAATTTATCAATGAATGCAAATTTAGGCATTGTTTTTTTTAACTTCCTTAGTTGATAATAAAAATAACATTTTGTAATTTTTTTGGTGGGAAGAAAGAAAAATTCTACTGAAATTTCATTAGACTTAATTCATTAAATCATTTTCAAGAAATTAATTGGTTGAAAAAGAAAATATATTAAAACAAAAACTTTGCAAGATATTGGCTTATTTAATTCTTTGAAATCCAGTAACTACAAGAAAAGTTTCTTTGGCTATTCCCATCAGTCTTGTAGTTGGCTTTTATTCTAAACTTTAAAGGTGAGGGCATCAGAAATATGAAGAATACAAAAACTGCTTAAGTCTTCCTTAAAAGAAAAGATAATTTTCATTTTCCAAAGTTAATTGCCTTGTATAGCTCTAGTAAGTTGGCCGACCATAGTTGAGGGCGACCAAGATGTAAAAGGAAGGCTCTACTGCTTTCCTTGGATGGCTCAACTTACCCTTGATCCATACCATATGATGCTTAGTGTTAAGCAATGATGCATCAAGTAACATTTTTTGAGTCTTTGGTATGACACAACCTGAGATTGAACCTCTATTTCCCAGACCATTAGTAGACACTCTACTACCATGCCAATGGGCCGGTTTAAACTTTACTTTATATATTCTTAACTAAATACTAGACACAATTGTTTAGAGGGAATTCTTTTTTTTAATTTTTCTCTATCAATTGATAGCTTTTAAAAAATAATATGTATATAAATTTAAGACTGAATACTTATGAGAGTTTGGTGCTGATTAATTCTCTAGTCATTAAGGACATACTTAGTCCAAGAAAGGGGACTAACTAGTGTGTCAAAGAGGACTAAAAAATGATTGTATTAAAAAGAAGACTAATGTATATATATATATATATATACACAAAGAAATATGATGCATATATTTCCAAAGGAAATTAATATGTCAAAAAAAGGAATGGATTAGTTTTCAAAAAAGAGGACTAATTGGTGTTGAATTAAAGGAACATCAAATAAATAGAACTGATTATTATGTGCTATAATCAAACGGGTGACATCTCCACTCTAGACGGAACCCCTCTTAAACTAGTAGACAAATTCACTTACCTAGGAAGCAGCGTCGCATCAACCGAAAAGGACATCAACACGAGGTTAACGAAAGCATGGACAGCTATCAATAGGCTATCGATTATATGGAAATCAGACCTAACCGATGAAATGAAATGCAGTTTCTTCCAGGCAGCGGTCACATCGATACTGCTATATAGATGCACTACATGGACTCTAACGAAACGGCTGGAGAAGAAGCTAGACGGCAATTACACAAGAATGCTGCGAGCAATCTTGAACAAGTCCTGGCGGCAACACCCCACAAGACACCAACTGTATGGCCACCTGCCTCCTATCACGAAAACTATTCAAGTTAGACGAACCAGACGTGCAGGACACTGCTGGAGAAGCAGGGATGAACTCATAAGTGATGTACTCTTATGGACCCCCACACATGGCCGTGCAAAAGCAGGACGACCAGCACGAACATACATTCAGCAACTATGTGAGGATACGGGATGTTGTCCAGAAGACCTGTCTGAGGCGATGAACGATAGGGAAAAGTGGCGAGAGAGGGTCAGGGATATCCGTGCTACCAGCACGACATGATGATGACGATTATGTGGAATAAAGACAAGACAAGTATGTCAAATAAATAAAGGAGACTAATAATATCTTATAAGTCAAAAAGAAGAGTAGTATGTTATATAAATAGATCTAGAGTGTCAAGGAAAGGTGGTACTTATTTAGTACTGATAACCTTTATCCAAACATCTACCAAAACCTGATCATTGGGAATAAGGTGAAAGATGTTTTTAAAGATGTTTTTTTATATGATGGGAAATACATTAACCCAATACCTGCTGCAACTATCCAAGGGGAACAGTTTAAGCTTTAAGTATAAAAGCCTTATCAATTGAAAATTTATGGCGAATTTTTTTTTTTTTAAATTGTCCATGAGAATTCCCCATCCACTAAAAAAGATCTATTTACTGCTATTTGGGAAAGTTAGAACTACTTTGGTAGAGAATATTGTTTTAAATTAGCAAAATCCATGCTTGAAAGAATTTGTCATAAAAGTGTTAAGTAAGTATTACTAGAGTGAGTCAAAAGTTTTGCAATATTTTGATAATGTAAGACACAAATCAGCAGCTATGGATGGCTTTGTTGGTAGCATGAACCTTGGCATCTCACTTGCAAAATTTCTTGAATAACCATCTGGTTATTGTTACAGTGATCAAATGTAACTTCACTTTTCATACAACAAATGTTTTTTGTTGCTTCAGTGACATTATGGCCCACTTCTCAAACTGAACTTGTAAAGTGTAAGTTTTCCAATTGAACTAGTAAAGGTTTGGTCTGGTTTGTTGGGTTTTATGGCATATCAATCTTTGTAGGTTATTTAACGCCAAATCCATTTTTATGTAAATAATCTGTTCTATTTAAAACAATTTAGTTTAGCATAAGTACACAGTTTAATGGTCAAAAACATTTCTATTTCAAACTATTCAAGCAGTTATATGTAACAATTCAGTTAAGTGTAAATACAGTTTTAATGTCGAAAAACAGTTCTATTTCAAATAATTCAGTCAAGCATAAGCACGCAGTTTAAGTCTAAGTACGGTTTAATTGTCAAAAACATTTCTATTTCAAGCTATTCAGTTTACTCAAACAACTCAGTTTAGCATAAGTATGCTGTTAGTTCTATTTAACCCATAGATAGGACCCTTATCAGGTGCTACCACTCCGGGCTAGAGTGAACCTGAGAGCAATGGCAATGAAGGGGTACTCAGCATTGCTGGAACCTCACCATCAGATTGTTTAGTGTCATATCCAGGACACTCATTGGGGGGGGTCTTACCCCTCTGCAGAGAAGCAGTCGGTGTATTCTGCAGCCCCAGCTGATTGGGCAAGAACTTGTAAAGCATAAGTTCTCAAATAAGACAACATAGCTCATTCATCTGTGTAGCTTTCAAATCACACATGAATATCACAACATGTCACCACACCAACTACCAAAATACCAGCAACAACAGCAGAGACCTTCCACAGCTTGAACTGCTTTAATCATATGATATACATACCACAAACAAACATGTACTAAAATATTGCAAAACTTTTGACTCATCCAAGTAATCCTAATTTTTTATCTATGAATTCAATAATGTTTTCCTTTGCATGGCTTGGAAAAAATTATACCATAAATTTAAACAATTTAATCTAGCTTGTTTAAGGTTTTTTTCTATGAAACCAGAATGTTCACCTTGTAAAGAAAAAATGTTTTGCATCTATCTTTTATTAGTTTATTTACTGCTAAATGAAAAATACAAGGTGAACATCCCTTACATGTGCTTATTCCATAATTTTTGCCAGGGGTAGTAATTTTAAAGATTATCTCAAACTGAGGGGTCTGGAAAAACTAATTTTTTTTCCCCATATTAATGGAAGCAAAGAAGCAATTTTTTCCTTCTCCCCATAATTGTAATTGCTTTTTCGTTTTATGCTATTTCAGCTTTCAAAAGGTTTCCCAGGAACAATCTGCTTTTTGGAGAGTTGAGGAAACCTGAATTCCCAATATCTATCGAAGACTAATTCCTGAAAGGCTGCACAATCTTTATAATTTATTTATTTTTGGCAACTTGTTATCTGCAGACAAAGCTGTTTGCCTTCTGGCTTCTTCTTGTGCAACTATAGGCTTTCTCCATCGTTTACCCATTTCAAACGTTTTTTCAACTGAATCTTCTAAAGAGGCTAAAAATGTCGGCTGCACAATTTGATATTCAGTTGGTTTTCTGTTGTAGATGATATCTTTTTTTGCAGATGTATAAAGAATCTCGTCTTAATCATATCCCTTTCTCTCTCTCTTTCTCATTATCTTCAACATTTTCAGTAAACAACTTTGAGTGTAATATTGATATAATTATGCAATAAAACTAGAAGAAAAAAATTATTTTCATATTAGATATAAGGTTGTATTTACAATGAAATTCTAGTTATAATGACAGTTTTTATTTTATCAACTTGTCTCTTATATTATTTTTATAGTTATTCTTAAACCAGCTTTCAATTTTACCATGTTTGAAATAATGAAAACTGCTACAATTTCTTTCGATAAAAACATAGGGTCTCTATGCACTTCATCTAACAATGTCCTAACAATATATATATATATATATATATATATATATATATATATATATATATATATATAACAAATCATTTCAAATTGTTTTTCTTAAATCAATAGAGTGCTCAATTACTGGCTAGAAGAGCAGGATAAAATCTAAAAGAAATTGATATCTCACTTTTTTATGTTGGGTCTTTATTACTGTATTTTTAATACATGAAATTTTATAAGATATTGATTTAAGAATAACATTTCAAAATGATTTGTTATATATATAAATATATGAGTTAGGATAACATAGAAATAGGGTTAATGGAGTTGGTGACAGTTTCTTGACGATGCATTCATCAGAACAGTGAGGACAGAAACAGTCACCAAGGACCATTAACTCTATGTCTAACCAATATTGAACACTCTTTATTCAAAAATATAGCTAACTATATAATATCAATTTATATATACATATAATTGATAATTGCAAAATGAAAATTGAATATATTATATGGTGTTCCTTCAACAGTGCTCAGTACAAAGTCAAATTCAGTTTGATGATAAACATTATCTTTTAAAAATTTTTTAAAAAAACTTATAGAAATGTTTAAAATCAAACTGTCATCACTAACTTGTGATTTTCTGATATTAAACATTTAAAGTTTAAAAAAATCATTTTTTAATCTTCTGCCTACATTCAACTTGTCTATTGATAGGTTTGCTTTGCTTTAGTTGTGTTTATGGTATATCAACCAGTACATGTAATTTAATACCAAATCTTGTTTATATTGTCACATGATATCCCATTGAGATGATGGAAGTGGGATGACTGCTATCCTCTAGTTTGAATTAACAGCAGCAAGCCCTCAGAGAATGACAGCTAGGGCATGATGGTAAATTGGGGCAACCTGTCTGTACTCAGTAACCTGACTTGGATGACATCTAGGAGCCCTAACAAAATCACCTGACCAGTGGGGGAGGAAGGTAGAAGCCAAATGATTGGCTGGGACCCTAAAACGGAAGTGGGGACTCCCTCCCGTCAGCGGAAATAGAAAAGAAAAAAGTTAGTTGTTTGGCAGGGTTCGTAGGAGACAGAACCAAAAGCCAAGTACTCCGGGTGAAGAAGACAAAAAAATATCTGCGAGACACGAAGAAGCCATTTTCTTCAAGCCAGTGTTAAAAATAGCCTACAGTCTATTAGCCCGTAAAAGAAGAAAGATTCTCCAGTGGAACCCCGTTGAAAAATAAGATAAGTAGCTTTGGGATTATTTCTCCTTATACCCAAATTTTATATACCACTCTCTCTCTCTCTCTCAATTTGAAGGAAAACGAAAGAACAGAAAAGAGACATTTATGTTCATGGACTGTTCAATTTATTATATATTTGACACTTTGAAAGTGTATCTCTTTGTATAGTAAAGGATTCATGTATTTTAATGTTACCACGTGGTCGAAGTTGTTCTTTGCCGTGTCTTCTACGAATTTGTTACTTCATGCTTCCTTTTCAGCTTCTGTTCGCCTTATGTTATCTTGCTTAAAATGGTCCTATAAATTCCTTTAAAATATCACACGGGAAACCGGAATTGCCGACTACTACAATATAATATTATTACGACTAAACCTATAGGTCCATATCTTCCATTGTCTAGAGGAGGAAGGAAAGCGACCTGGTGGGTGTGTGGATAGTGTGAAATTTGGAACCCCTTGCCAGCGGCAGTCAGTCTAGCCCTAAATTAATCCCTCACGTAATATGCCAGTTCTTATATGCCTGAGAAAAAAACATTGAACGAGGACTTATTCTATAAGGGATCAAGTGCCAACCTGCCCCGTCTTCACACGTGCAAAAATAAAGTCCCGTTTTGGGATTTTAGTCAATTTGCTGTCACAATATATATATATGTATGTTTGTGCGATTTATAAGGGGATAGTTTGTAGGTAACATTATTTTTAGATGAGCAAGAGCCCATTTGTTTCCATAGAGTTTAATGGTTGCAAATAGTTCAATTTATTTATTAATCATTTGTTTGCATACAGTTAAATGGTTTCAAATATTGTTATCTTAAAGCAACTGACCTTCAGTCACCGTCTTATGGTACCTTCAAGATAAAATAAAATTGGGCACTTGTTTACCACAAGAACAATTTGAAGAATACGGTCAGGACAATTATATACGTGCAAAGGCATGATATGACCAGCTGATTGATCAGATAGAGTCTCTCTGACCACCTATCTAGCATGTTGCAGGTCACGTGACCACTTCAGTTGCCAGGTCATAGACGGCTCAGCCACCAGGATCCCATCCTTAAGCATTATAGGCCGCCACCCACAGCCAACAGGCGGTCTCTACAGAGCTGTAATTGGTGTATTCTACAGCCCCAACTGATAGGGTCGTTATAAATAAAACGTTTAACATAGCTGAGAAAGTATGCATATTATATATATAAATAATACCAATCAAAAGTATTTGGCCACTCTTAAGTTTTTATTTCTCACCCTAAAAGTGTTATTTCAAATGAAGCAAGTACCACAATTTTTTCTTCTTTATACTAAATACAAGGCTTCCTCAGTAACTGTGACCTTAGTATAACCAGGCATCTTTTGAATAATTGATATGAAGGCATTTTTCCTCTTTAGAACTGAGCATAAATAAAACGTTTTCCAAAAGTTACATTATACCACCACTTGAACCTATTAAACTATATTGTATTGAATCACTGCTTGCTAGATACTACCTGTTTTACGAATGCAGAAGACAATTTGATCAGAGTCACCAGCTTGTGTGATAGAAGAATGACTACTCCAAACATCACTGCACAACTAAACCAATGTCATGAAGTTGGTCTACGTAACAGAATTACTGTCAAGAGACGACTTTTGAGGAAACAAAACAATGTCAAAAGGCTCCAGTGGGCCAAGGTGCACAAAGACTGGACAATGGAGCAGTTGAATAAAATCCTTTGGACCGACAAATCAAAGTTTGAAATCTTTGGCTCAAATAGGAGGTTCTAAGTGCAGTGAAGAAGTGGTGAAAGAGCTGCAACCCTCTGTATCACACCAACCATAAACCATGGAGGAGGCTTTTGACAATAGCAAAGTCAGGGATTTGCACCAGGTGAAGGGCAAATTGAATCAGACTGGCTATCACAGCATACTGCAGCATTACATAATCCCATTTGGAATGCAGCTTGTGGGTCAAGGATTGGCACTCATGCAAGATAATGATGCAAAGCATATAAGGAAACTCCACTAGAAATACATTAAAAGCAAAAAGAAACAACACGTCCTTCAACTGATGTCTTGGCTGGCACAATCAGTGGACTTAAATGCTATTGAACTGGTGTGGGATGAACTTGATTGATAAGTCAGAGCTAACCACCCACAAATACAGCTCACCTCTCGCAACTTTTGCAAGAAAGAGTAGAACTATCTTTAGTCTTTGGTGGAAAGAATGCTGAGAATCTGTGAAGCAGTGATAGTGGTCAAAGGGGGTCATTTTTGATGAATCAAAAGCTTAAGAAGTGTTTTTGATTCAATTTGTATTTAATGTGGCTCAGGAAGACTTTTATTTAGAATAATAAATAAAAACAATTGTGGTGCTTACCATGTTTCATTAAAAAAAACACTTTTGAGATGAGAAATAAAAATTTTTGAAGGTGAACAAATACTTTTGAGTAGTAGCGTGTTTATATATATATATATATATATACAACCATGTGTTTATATGTATGTGTGCCTATTTATTTACTAAAACTTTCTTCCCGACAGGATGCAACACAATATCTTTTTCTTAGGCTGAGGACAAATGGTTTGAATTCAGAGTTTTCCTTCTTCTAGACTAGTTGTCATATCAAGGTTAAAGAACCAAGTCGATGATATTTATAGTTAGAGGAAGGGCATTAGCGAAATGTGAAAAGACTCTCCTAGAATTTGAACCGAGCTAGCCAAAACTATTTCCTCTGACTATATCCCTTATGCCATAATGTTTATATGCATAAGTATAAATATATACCTATAAATAAATACACACATATATATATATATAAACAAATATATATATATATACACACACACACACACAAATATGTATATATGTAAGTATGTACATACATAGTTATACAGCACTATATATATATATATATATATATATATAGCTAAACATGCACTAAGAAACCGTTGCAGCCATAATGATGCTCTATAAAATATGAAAGTTAAAGTTCGCTCACCGGATGGAGACTACAGACTTCTTTAATATAGTCACTGGTGTTCTGCAAGGGGATACATTAGCCCCATTTTTGTTCATAATCTACTAAGACTATATCTTTCGAATATCAATAGATCTAATGAAAGAAAGTAGGTTTACACCGGAAAAGGCAAGAAGCAGATGATACCCTGCACAAACTATTATGGACATGGACTACATTGATGATATAGTGCTTCTGGCAAATACATCAACCCAGGCCGAA
Organism: Sepioteuthis lessoniana; assembly: GCA_963585895.1. Taxonomy (NCBI): domain Eukaryota; kingdom Metazoa; phylum Mollusca; class Cephalopoda; order Myopsida; family Loliginidae; genus Sepioteuthis; species Sepioteuthis lessoniana. The sequence goes on from OY757907.1 coordinate 60,164,376, forward strand.
TCCCTGCTGCATAGTCTAGAGCAGGCAGCAGGAGGCATAGGCTTCCAAGTGAACGCAGATAAAATAGAGTACATGTGCTTTAATCAAAAAAGCAACATCTCCACACTAAATGGAGGTTCTTTAAAACTAGTGGACAAGTTCATGTACCTCAGAAGCAGTGTCTCATCTACAGAAAATGAAATCAATACATGACTATGGAAGGTATGGACAGCTATTGACAAGTTATCGGTCAAATGGAAGTCAGATCAATCCAATAAAATAAAACACATTTTTTTCCAAGCAGCAGCTATATCAATACTACGACATGGATGCAAACTAAGCGTATGGAGAAAAAGCTTGACAGCAATTGCACAAGAATGCTACAAGCTATAGTGAACAAATTCTGGAAGCAACATCCCACAAAACAGCAGCTGTATGGCCACCAACCTCCTATCTCTAAAATCATGCAAATTAGATGAACAAGACTGTAGGACACTGCTAGAGAAGTAAGGACAAACTAATAAATGATGTTCTTCGATGGATCCCTTCACACGGGTGAGATTGGACGACCAGATAAATCTTCTCTACAAAAGCTCTGTATGAACATGTGATATAGTCTAGAAGACATTCTGGAAGCCATGGTTAATAGAGATGAGTGCCGAGAGAGGGTCAGAGAAATCCGTGCTCATGACAAAACATGAGGATGATGATGATTATATATATATATATATATATATATATATATATATATATAGTTAATTCGGCATCACTTATGTGTGATATGACCTGGTGGCCTTGTGGTAGAGTTTCGGCTTCTGCATTCTGTGGTTGTTGGTTCAATCTCCATTGGTGGAGATCTCGGTGTGCACTGCTGATGAGACCCAATAAGGTCAAAACAGCTGTTCAGTGTTCCAAATGTCGTATGTAGGTGTTTGCCGGATTTTCTAATCATGATAATTCAAATATTACATTAATTCCGCCATCTAAATATAAATATAATTCTATTTCCCTGCCCATGAGGATAACGTTATGTGGATTCATAACACCGACTTGGGAAGACATAGCCCCGGAGGTGACCGTGTCCTCGGTAGGGAATACGTACCTTCAAGACACATAAGGTCAAGTAGTCACGCATTGTCACCACTAGTTAATTCGGCATCACATGTGTGATATGAACCGGTGGCCTAGTGGTAGAGTTTCAGCTTCTATATTCTGTGGTTGTTGGTTTGATCTCCATTGGTGGAGATCACAGTGTGCACTGCTGATGAGACCCAATAAGGTTGAAACAGCTGTTCAGTGTTTCGTATATTGCATGAAGGTGTTTGCTGGATTTTCTAGTCATGATAATTCAAATATATATATATATATATATATATATATATATATATATATATATATATATATATACACACACACAAACAAGCATTTTTAAATGTGACAGATGAGAAATGTTTAATTAATTCTTTATCTAACTTTTCTTTTGGATATATAATGGGATTTTAAGGAGTGTAAGATTTCAGAACATTCATTTCCAATAAATCACTCTGATTTTAAAGATTTACCAAAATTCAAATAATTATAAAAATTTTATGAATGTTTTGCTATTTATTTAAAGAATTTTCTATTCCAAACTTTGGATATGAAATAATATTTTGCTGTTATCCACACTGTGCTTAATTAATTTTAACACATTCTAATGATAATTCCCTGGAGAAAATAATGATTTTTTTCACTTTTAGAGAAAAATGTACTAAATGATATTCATGGATATATTCTAACTTATAAGAGGCTCTTCTTTTAGAAAATAAACTAAGAAACATTATATAGATAAAATTTTTAAAATGTTCTTATCCTATTATTCTCAAGTCATTTCAATCCTGTCAAAAAAATATGTTCCTTTTTTACGTTATTTCCTTCTTTCTCAGCTCCCCTTTTTCTTGCATTGGACTTAGAATATATGATATCCCCTGGAGAGAAGTAAAAACACCTAAAAAGGGTGTCCTGAGTATGACCCTAAACTGCATCTGATGATGAAGCTCCAATTCTGGAGCTCTGGGGAGTGTGGAGTACCCTTTCATTGCCATTACTCCGAGATCAATTCTGACTCAGCAGAGTAGCAACTGATAGGATCCCACCAATGAGTCATATACAGTAAGGTTGTAAAGCTAGCAGCCGTAGTCAAGGGTGACCCGAAGGCTCCATTTTCAATAGCTACTACACCGAGGTGTAGTAGAGGGCGCTACTCCTTTTCTTGGATTGCTTCAATTAACCCTTGATCCATATCTTTTAATGCTGAATGTGAAGCAAGGTGCGTCAAGTACCATTTTTTGAGTCTTTGGTATGACTCGACCTGGGATTGAACCCCAGTCTCCTGGGCCATTGGCAAACATTCTAACCACTAGGCCAATGGACTGGTAATGAGTCATAGAGATCTGTTTAAAAATGATTAATATTCATAGGACTGTGTGCAAAAAAACAAACCTCTAAAGAAACATATAGACAAAAAATATAAATATGAATATATGACAAGGTTATGTATGGTTTCAAGTAACTAATAAAAATAATAATATTAACTAATGTTAACTAATAATAAGGATGATAATGATTTGTAAATGATTATAACTTCAAGTAACTATTCCTAATAGAAGTAATATGCTTCAGATAACTAACATAAATAATTTGTATACACTGATATGGTTTCAAGTATTCCTATCTAATACTAACAATTTTCACAGCCCAGTCGGCTGGGGCCGTAGAATATATTGACTGCTACTCTGCAGAGGGGTAAGACCCTTCTCCTCAACAAGTGTCCTGGATATGATACAAAACCATCTGATGGCGATGGTCAAGTATTAGAGTACCCCTCCATTGCCATGATAAGGTCCTATCAACAGGTCAAACAGAACTGTTTGACATTTAAACTGTGTGCAAACAAATGACTTATGCTAAATTGAATTGTTAGGAATAGAACTGTTTGGTCATCATTTAACTGTGTACAAAAAAAAATTTAGCTCAATCTTGTTTTAAAATATCATCAACAAAATGTACTTACAAATCATATATATCTAATATATATGTATAAACAAGATTTATCATTAAATAACCAGCAATGGTTGAAATGCCATGAAACCCAATCCAACCAAATTATATATATTTAATATATATGTATAAACAGGATTTATCATTAAATAACCAACAATAATTGATACGCCATAAAACCCAACCAATCAAATAATTTCCAAACTAATCTATTTGACCTATAGATGGGACACAAATATGTACAACTACTCTAGGTCAGAGTGAGCCAGGGAGTAATGGTAATAAAGTAGGGTCTCCCAATTCCCCAAAGCTCCAGAACTGGAGCCTCACCACCAGATATAGTTTAGTGCCATATCTAGAACATGCAGTCAGCATACTCTAACCTCTGCTGACAGGGCATTTTCCTCCAAACTCTGTTAAAATATTTTACGTAAACCATTCAATTGTGATGATTAGGTTATGACAGGAATGTGACCAGATAGCCAACATACAAACATACATAAGAATTATATAATAAGCATGTACCATTTATTTCAGTGGTCTCAAACCCAAGGATTCCAAAGAGCCATTACATCCTGGAAGAGAGGCACAGTGGGCCAAAAGTGAAATGAAGGCTGGGAACTTAATTTCCATCAGTTATAATCATCAAGTCGTGATGACAACACAGATTTACTGGACTGTATCTCTCCATCCATCACTATCACCTATTACTCCCAGCACACTTTCCAAACTACACCCTAAGTCCACAGAGTTGATGTAAATAAGTTCTTCCTGGTTGGCCAACACTAGCACATCCATGTGTGGGAGTCCATAAAAGAATGTCACTTACGAGTTCATCCTTGCTTTTCCAGCGGTGTTTTGCATGTCTTGTTTGTCTTATTTAGATGGTTTTTGAGATGTGAGATAAGTGGCCATACAACTGTTGTTTCATTGGGTGTTACTTCCAGGATTTATTCTAAATAGTTCATAGCATTCTTGTGTAGTTATCATCTAGCATTTTTTTTTGTTAGCATCCATGAGGAGTATCCATACAATAGTACTGACATAACCACAGCTTTGAAAGAAAAGAACAGCCAACAAAGATTACTGTGGCAGACCAGTGATATGGTAATAATACAAATCTACAGTACAGCTGACAGGCAGCTATTTATTCATTTTCATCAAAATGAATACACGATAATAAGTGGGATATGTGAATTAGTACAAAATCTATGGGGATATATTTTCTGTTTCAAATTTTCCTTTATTCTGTTTAAATCTTGCTAATTCTCATTTTATCCATTTTATAGTATTTCATGAGGAAATTGCAGTAAATTATTTGTCACAATTTCTGTGATGAAGCAAGATAATTTTTATCATTTAGTGTATTCAGACTATTGTCTTCATCTTTATTGTTATATTCAAAACATTTCAACTGATAACTCCAACAGCCTTCTTCAGGTGTTTTATGGCGAACTTGGTAGCCTACATGAAACTTCAACCCAAAACCATTATTCAATCCATCGGGGTTAAAAAAAATTGCAATATGAGCTAAAATCATATTGATAGGCTATCAATCATATGGAAGTCAGACCTGACCGATAAAATGAAATGCAGTTTCTTCCAAGCAGCGGTCGTATCGGTATTGCTATATGGATGCACTACTTGGACGCTAACAAAATGTCTGGAGAAAAAGATAGCCTGCAATTACACAAAAATGCTGCGAGCAATATTGAACAAGTCATGGAGGCAACACACCACAAAACACCAACTATATGGCTACTTGCCTCCCATCACAAAAACTATCCAAGTTAGACGGACCAGACATGCAGGACACTGCTGGAAAGGCAGGGACGAGCTCATAAGTGATGTACTCCTATGGACCCCCTCATATGGCCGAACAAAAGCAGGACAGCCAACTCAAACATACATACAGCAGCTCTGTGAGGATACAGTATCTCATAGGTACCCGTGGTGTAATGGTTATCGTCGTAGGAAATGGACACGGCGACACAAGTTCAAATCCTGGACGAGACTGGTTGCATTTCACATAGCATTAATACCCTTGGAAAAGGTATGAATCCAATTATTCTCCTTCCAGCAATGGGTAAATAGTAGGGCAGACTGATTCTTCAGCCTTGGTGAGGCAACTAGTCTAGGAGAAGGAAAACTCTGAAAGTCCATTTAAAAATTGACCTTGTGTCATATCCTGCCCAAGCGGAGGGGTTGGGTAAATAATAGGTTGATAAAGACATTAAGAAGAGATGTCCCAAAAATTCACATTGAATTGTCCAGCAGGATACATGGTGTAACATATATAGGTGTTTAGTTAAAGAACTTTTAAGTGAAATCATCTGGATGTTGCAGGTTCAATCCTGACATCAGGTAAATAACAAGAAATACTTAATACAGCTTAACACTTATAACCAGTTATGGTTGACAGAATTAGAACAATCTACTCTTGTGGATAAATTAAAGAGTTTGATTTGCAATTGCATGTAGGCTTCCAAGTTCGACAAGAAACACCTGAAGAAAGCCAAAGAATACACTGGCTGGACTGCAGTGACTATATCAGCGAAGATGAAGACAATAGTCCAAATACAGAAAATGATAAAAATAGGCCAAATACACAAAATGACAAAAATAGTCCAAATTCACGAAATGATAAAAATTGCACTAAATTATATTATAAATATTATTACAACAGAAAACCAAAGCAAAACTTTAAGTTTTATCACCTTCAAAGGAATAGCAGAAATAATTTCTGTTTATTTACCAATTCTCAAACATTTTCAATTTATGTGTTGTCTGTCATCTCAGGTACATTTTCCCCATGCCAATAAGATTTGACAAATCTACTTCTTACATGATGAAATAAAATAAATTTCCTCATATTCTGTTGTTTATGCTATTTCTCTCTCATCTCAAATACACCCACTCTGTTGATATGAGTTATCAAATCTACTACTTTTCACTTAACGAAAGAAAAAAATTTTTTTCGATGTTCTGTGGTACAAGTTGATTTTCTATGATTTCAGTCACCTCTCACAAGCCGATCTCTATTTCACTAACTTTATTATGAAGAATGTTTTCAAAATGTATATAAAATTGGATTATTCCTACTTTTCAGATTTGATCTTGAGGTGAAAGTGACTGAAATATTTAAGTATATTCTATCTTTCTCTCAGAAGAAAGATGGTCAGAGATGAGGGACAAATTACTAAGTTTTAGAAGGATGTTAGTCACAAAAATTATTCTGCCATAAATTTGAAATCCCTGATCTATTTTTGCTTAGATTCTGGTAGATTTGGAAAACCCATTAGAATTATTTGTATATAAAACACACGATTTTTCCATATTTCACCACCCAAAAGATAGGTGTGTGTACAAGAACAATGAATATTTACCCAAACTATCCACACTAGTAAGATGCAAGACAAGATCAGATCTTAAGTGGAGTTTAATAGGTTTAAATTCAAAATTTTCTTTCTCTAAGACTGTTTGCTATAACAAGTTGAGTCTGACCTACTATTTACTCATAGCTGGGAGGAGAACAGGGTATTAGCACTATATGAAATGCAAACACCTTCATCAAGGATTTAAACTTGGGTCACTATGTTCATTTCCTAAAATGATAATGATTAAACCACAAGTGCCTCTATACATATACACAAGAACTATATAATTGACTTATTTTCTGCCACATGCCTCACCATATTCAGGACGGGAGGACTGAAAGTTAGCTATATTTATAGTTTGACGAACTTGCTTAATTATCTGTCTGAAGCTTGATTCATAATATCTTGTGTGTGATTTTTCAGATTGTTGTCCTCATCTTTATTGTTGTTAGTGGTTAAAACCACATTTCAGCTGCTGTATCCTCCAACCTTCCGCAGGTGTCCCTTATTTATCTGGACATAGAAAGGATTCAAACTTTTGGCCTTTTCAATTATTGGTTCACAGTTTGGGTTCATTTCTATACTAGGTCTACTCAAGAGGTCAACATGGCCCAACTAAAGCCGCTTCTTTGAGATGTCTACGTTGAATCATTTCTATTCCCAGATAAACAAGGGACACCTGAGGAAGGCTGAAGGATACAGCAACCAAAACCTTGTGTTACAAATAACAACAATAAAGATGAGGACAACTGTCTGAAAAATCAGACACAAAATAACGTGCTTTAAACCATTACAGAGAAATACCTATTGAAATATTGTGTTTGTCTATAATTTTGTTTCTCTTAATGTGAGCTAATTTTCACTACAAGCTTGTAACAATTTGGTGTGCACATGTCCATGTGTTTGCCCTAAATACTGTGTAAATTTTATGTTTTAAGACATAATGTAAATAAGAATCGAACGAAAAGTTCACAGTCTGACCAAGATATTCACATAGAATGTGACCAAATGAGCATTATTTTTCAACAGAGTACTTCTTGTAGTTCACACACTTCTTTGATCAGTGTTGCAGTGCTTGGATCCTAAAGGTCAAAAAAGTCATTAACAGATATGCTATTATCAAATGGACTTTTCAGCTTACCTTCATATATAAATTCTTATTTCTAGTGAATACAAATCAATAGAAAGTTGAATAAATATTAAATCTAGCAGCTACAAATTCAAAAAAGTTGGTACATATTATACATAAGAATGAATTTTTTTCATACTCCAAACAAAAAGGTGAGTGTTTTACATGAGCATGTTATACACAAATAATTATGGCACAAATCTGTTGGCAATTAACAACTAAAAACCTATAAACAAATCCTGATTTTTCAACTTCTAAAATATCTTTTTCACATTCAACCTACAGACGACCTCAGTATTCTTTTCCATTCAGGAGATCAACTCTTCCTAAAGAAATAAATTTCATGAGAGAACAAAATAATGCATTTTAGAAAGTGCTATCCACAAAACTTCTAACCTTTATGAGAAAGACTTAAAAGCATTGACACTTATTCTTGTCTAACCTCTATTTCTCTGTTTTTGCTGTTACATAATGCCCAAAAGGGAATTTTAATTTTAATGCTTCCTCTAATGCTTCATTAAGTGCACTTGAGCCTTGAGGCCTTTGATTCATCAAACAGACAAACCAGTTCCATACTCAATGAAAGTTTCTTATACAATTCTCACATATACAGAAAAGAATCCTCACAAGCCTACCAATCTCAAGTATGTATTTACCCACTTCTTCTGCCACAGGCAGGATGTGACACAAGGTCAATTTTGAAGCAGAGTAAAGCTGGTTTGAATTCAGTGTTTTCTCCTAGACTGGTCGCCTAACCATGGCTAAAGAATCCAGGCTGCCATATTTACCCATCATCGGAGGGAGAACAGATGAATTTATACCTTTCCCAAGAGCATGAGTGCGAAATGAAATGCAAACAGCCTCAACCAGGAATTGAACTCAAGTCACTGATTCTAATTCCAACAATCATGCTAAATGCACACCTGGTTGCAAGGTTCTATTTCCACACTTGGAACTATGGTGGAAGTCTTCAACTGACACTATCCTCATTGGGTTTATTTATTTAATATCAATTCATTATGGACTCAATCCCAGTTCAAGTCATACCAAAGACTCAAAAAATGGTACTTGATGCTGCCTTGCTTGAAACTCAGTATTATAAGGTATGGATCAAACGTAAAGTGGAGCAACCCAAGGAAGGGAGTAGTGCCCTCCCCTATACCTCTGTGGAGTAGCTAATGAAAAGGGAACTTTCGGGTTGCCCTTGACTACGATCAACAACTTTACTTTTACTTTATATATATATACACACACAAGGTGTGACAGAAATACTTAAAACATTCTAAACTGTTACCTCTTTGGTGTACATGAACTTAATGTCTAACTGGGTTTTTTCCAAGTACAATCAGTTATAATCATAACATGGACCTGTGCACACCGTGCATTTGCTGTTGAAACTCTTTTTTTTAAGACTGGTAAATCTGCAATTGCAACTCAGAGAGTTTTTCATGCTCATTTCATGTGATATCAGAATGATACTGTTCTAAATAGAAATTTTCAACTCATAGCAGTGCTGATTTTTTATCCGGAACAGCATCATTCCAATGTAGCATGAAAAGTTCTCTGGGTAGCAATTACCCATTCAAAAGTCTTTAAAAATATTTACGGCAAACATAAGGTGTGCACCAGTTCAAGCAATGATCACATCTGAAAAAAATGGAAAGAAATTAGTTAAATGAAGCTACCATTATCACATCTTTACTTCACTTGCATCAAAGAGACAGTTTAAAATCCGAGAAGTATTTCTTGGCACCGAATAAATAAATATATATATATATATATATATATATATATATATATATGCATAGATAGAGAGAGAGAGAGAGTGGAGATTAGAATATACTGACAGTATCACCTGCAGACAAATAAGACCTCTTCTGAAAAAGAGGTGTCTTGGGTATGATACTAAACTGCATCTGATGATTAGGATCCAGTTTTGGAAATCTGAGGAGGGTGGAGTGCCTTTTGATACCATCACTACAGATCCACCCTGAGCCAAAGAGTTTTGCCGAGTTGGCTGGGCCTGTAAAATACACTGACTGCCTCTCTGCAGAAAGTTAAGACCTCACCAAAAAGTGTTCTGGATATGACACTAAATAATCTGATAGTGAGGCTCCTGTAATGCTGGAGCTTTGGTTTGGTTTGGTTGGGTTGGGTTTTATGGCATATCAACTAATGTAAGTTATTTAATGCCAAATCATCTTTATATATATATATATATATATATATATATATATATATATATATATGATTTGTTTACACATTTTGTACATAATATTCTTAAATGAGCCTGAGCTCTTTTTTCACACACTGTTAAATGGTTTCAAGTATTGCTATATAACAGTCACAGTTTAACATCAGTCATTTGTTTGATCACTATTTGTTCTTCTTAACTCATAGATAGGACCCTATCAGGTACTACCACTTCAGGTCATAGTGGACCTAGGAACAATGGCAATAAAGAAGTATTCCACATTTCCTAAATCTTCCAAGCTGGAGCCTTGCCATCATATTGTTTAATGTCATATCCAGGACACTTGTTATGAGGGGTCTTACACCTCTATAGCGAAGCAGTCAGTATATTCATCAGCCTCAGCCAAATGGCCTTGAAGCTTTGGAGAATATAAAGCACCTCTTCGCTGCCATCGCTCCCAGGTCCACTCTGGCCCATTCAGTCGGGGTTGTAGAATACACTGACTGCATCTCTGCAGAAAGATAAGACCCACCCCCAATGAGTGTCCTGGATATGATTCATAAGAATTTGATGGTGAGACTCCAGTCTTAGAACTTTGGGGATCTGGAGTACCCCTTCACTGCCATTGCTCTCAGGTTCACTCTGACCCAAAATGGTAGCACATAAAAGGGTCGTATTTATGGGTCAAATAGAACTGTTTGATATTTAAACTGAGAGCTAATCAATGACTTTTGAGGAATTGTTAGACATAGAAATGTTTGATCATATAGCTGTGTGTAAACAAATGATTGATGTTTAATTGAATTGTGAGCTATACATAATAATCCTTAGAACCACTTCACTATGTGTAAACAAATGATTAATATTGAATAGAATGATAGGTGTTAGTTTGTAACATAACAGTACCAAATGGACATTTGTAAGGTTATAAAATAGGACATTATACTATTACACAGCAAATGTATGGTTGTACCACCATGTCCTCAAATGAGTTAATGCATGTATTACAACATCTTAAGTGGTAGCCAGACCCTGTTATAACCTCACAGTGGGAAAGGTTGATGAACACATGAAACTCTGTCTTAGGTTCACTAACACAAAAATTTATTCTCTATTACACTTTTTAAGTCGCAGCCAGGAGAATGAAAGAGAGTATGAAAGCTGAGTCAACAGTGTTAACTGGACAAAGAGAAAAACGTCATGACGAGAAAGAGAGAGCTGACACAGACCCTGAATTTTCTTTCTGTATTTTCTCATGCTGGTTTCATCTTCACAGGTTCACATCTGTGAGACCCCTTTTCGAAGCTCACCCCAAAATAGAGGCCACAACTTTTGACTATCTTCACAGTACTGGCTAGAGTCCACTTACATCTTTACCTTTCACATCCCCAAAACAACTCCCTCCCAAACTCGAGTTGTCCCCTTACTTCTGTCAGGTGTCAGAGCAAGGACATATCTGTTATGGTGGTTCTACACCTGCTTAGAAGATTTGTAGACTCTCTGCTTTTTCTTCCTATTATTTTCTTTTCTTCTCTCTCCTTCAGCAGAAATTCTCTTTATAACTTGGACCTACCGTAGTTAAATGGTTATCAATTATTGCTATATAGAAAAAATAACAAAACTCATGAGCAAACAAATTAGTTCTAATGCATTTTAAAAAAGAAATTACGAACTTATTTCCTACATATCATGTATGTCTATTTAAATGTGTGCAAACAAATGACTGTTATATAGCAGTATTTGAAATCATTTAACAGTGTACAAAAAAAAAAAAAAGAGCTCAGACTAGTTTAAAAATGTTATCAACAAAATGTGTATACAAATCATATATATTTAATATATGTATAAAGAGGATCTGGTATTAAATAACCAACAATGGTTGATATGTCATAAAACCAAATAAAAGTTGTGGTACCAGTTAAAGTTCTATTCATGGATTAAATTGATCTGTTTAAAAGATATTCATATTTGATAAGAATAGAATGTCCCATAACTGTAAAAGATTTGTATTAAGAATAGTTACTTGAAGCTATAATTATTCACAAAGGATTATTATTAGTTACTTGAAACCATACAACTGTTAAAAAAATGACTATTATTAAATGAAACTAATTACTTAAAAGCATATGATTATTAGTTTTAGATAGGAATACTTGAAACCATACAACTGTATGCAAATTATCAATATCAGATAAGAATACTTGATATCATATAACACTGCAAAAAAATCTCATGAAACAACAAAACAAAAAATGTGAATACAAATCTACAATAAATGTAATTCCCAAATCTTTCCCTAGACAGGTTGATATGCCATTAAAATCAATCAGGCTTCTAATTTTTTTTATAAGTTTTCTTCTAAACTGAAAATATCAGGGTTTTGTTACTGCTAGTCGAACTATACAAGAAAACAGACATTATTAGGGATTAAGTAAAGTTGTCGGTAACCATAGTCAAGGGTGACCCAAAGGCTCCCTTTTCAATAGCTACTACACCAAGGTGTAAGGGAGGGCGCTACTCCTTTCCCTGGATTGCTCTAATTTACCCTTGATCCTTATCTTATAATGCTGAGTATTAAGCAAAGCTGCATCAAGTATCATTTTTTGAGTCTTTGGTATGACTCGACCTGGGATTGAACCCTGGTCTTCCAGACTATTGGTGAACACTCTACTCATTAGACCAATGTCACTTATTACCAAAATCTGCAACGCTGAAGCTCTGTAACCAAAAATTAATTTGGATAAATGTATAAGATTGGTTTAATTATTTTTGGATTGCATATTTTCAATAACAGGTTTTAAAATCTGTAGAGTTTGGTAAGAAATAATACTTAATAATATCCATTTTGTCTCAATAATGCTCCACTAAATATAATAAAATCTTGGTATCTTTGGTTAAGAAAAAAATTAACTTTTTATTAAAAAAATTGGTGGAGGTTACTTATAGTATAACTATAGCATTACTATATAAACTAGTGCATACACAAATTTTATAGATTTCTAAACTGGATTTTACAAGGTTGCAAATATTCCTATGAGAAAAATAAAATAGGCATGAACTAAAGAATTCCATTTTTACAGTCTGCTGATCTAAGAAGACTAATTTGGAGTTTTCAGCAGTACATAACTTTGAGGTAAATTTATCCAACTAGATTCTTAAAGAAAATTTTTCATTGGTTCTGTCAGTTTCAGATATTCAAGATGTTCATTTAGCAACAGGGATTCTTATCTGAAAGACATGCACTGCCCTAAGCATTGACACTTTTGCCAAAGTTCAAAAACCAAAATCTCAAAAAGATAAAAAGAGCTCTGGTTCGTCAAGTGGTGGCAATAAATCTGAAAAGGTTAGAGAAAAGTTTCAACTGAAATTCACTTTCAAAAGTAACAAAATTTTATAGGAAAATATTAGGGTGAGTCAAAAGTTTTGCATTATTTTGGTATGTGCTTTTTTATGTGACATGCCCATTGGCTAATTGGGTAGTGTGTTCACCAATGGTCTGGGAGACCAAGGTTCAATCCCAGGTTGAATCATACAAAAGACTAAAAAAATAGTACTTGATGCTGCCTTGCTTAGCACTCAGCATTATAAGGTAAGGATCAAGGGTAAAGTGGAGCAATCCAGGATTAGTGCCCTCTCCTATACCTTAGTATAGTAGCTATTGAAAAAGGGAACCTTCAGGTCACCTTCAACTATTATTGTAGTAGTGGGTGCACTGACACATTATTCAGAGCTCTACTCTGCATGTGATTTGAAAGCCTCACAGTTGAATGTGCAACATACTCTAATTCATGAACTTATGCCTTACAAGTTCAAACTGTGCCATAATGCTGCAGAAGCTACCAAAAATATTTCTTGTGCAAAAAGTGAATGTGAGGTTGATCATAGTACAGTAACCAGATGGTTCAAGAAATTTTCCTCAGGTTGCAAGAACCTTAACATGCAGGCAAGATCATGTAGGTCTAAAACCGTGGATTCCAAGGCCACCCTCCAAGCCATAGAGGCATGCAGCACTTGCAGATTATGAGGGAGGCTAGATGACAAACTACCCAGAACAGTGTGGTTCATCACCTTTACCACCTCAACAAAACATCAGAAGCAGCTAAATTGTACCTCTTGTTGCATATTGACCTTTGACAGAGCTGAATGTTCCAGCTGTGTAAACAATGTAATTGCCAGACACACCTGCATAAATAAGCGGGAGCACGTCACATGGGTGACAACTGGAATACATGGGGATTGTGAAATTATATATACACACCAGATACAGAAAGTCTTGCAGTGGTCATCCTTCAATCTGGAGAATTGGGTCTAGATACGGTTAGTCATGGAGACTGTCCAGCAAGCACACAGTGAGGTAACAGCCCACAGTGGCCCCTGGTCGGGAAGCAGAAGAGGTAAAGATGTAAGGCCCTTAAGATAACACAGCATGGTATGGTCAAGAGAAATTATGGGTCAATATAGGAGTATCCAAGCCTATTAAGTCTGCCTCTGTGTGTCTCCGACTCTCTGTCTCTCTCTCCCACTATAGAATATTCAACCTCTTTCAAAGAATAAAGAGATACGTATATTTCTATAAAGAAGTGTCATGCTTATTCATTCATCATTCTTCCTCTTTGTGATGATATATAACACCACATTATAGCAAAATTTTGACCCCCGAGCACATATCATTCTCTAAAGATTACAATGCCTTAAAGATCTTAAAATCACTGCCAGACAGACAAATCAAAGTCTACTAATCATTACATAGGAAAATCAAATTTTCATTTCCAAATAGGCAGTTCAAATTAGGAAGAATACAAGATCCATTTACTGCATAATAAGACCAATTGGGCAAAGAAATTTTATTACTGTAATTGAATATAAGATGTACTTTTTTCCGGCCCAAAAGTTAGGGGTGCATATTATATACATGAGAACTACATAATCATTTTTTTCCAGCAACATGCCTCACCATATTTAAGATGGGATGTCTGAAAGTAACCTATTTCTATAGTCCAAACTAAAGAGTTTTACACCATTACAGAGAAATATCCACAGGAATGATTTGTTTATAATTTTGTTTCTCCTAATGTAAGTTTATTTTCACTACAAGGTTATTGCACTTTTGTGTGAACATATCCATCTGTGCCCTTAAATACTGTTCAAATTTTCTCATTCAAAACATCATGTAAACTATACAAGTTCTTATTTTTAGTCAGTATGAACCAATAAAATGCTGAACTAATGTTAAATTTTATCATCATCAAGTTGTACTGATAGTACAGTTTTCCCAGACTCGCTCTCTCTTCATCCATCACTCACAGTGGGTCTTCCAAATTAGATGCTGTGTTCATATGGAGCTGATGTAAATAAGTTCATGCTGGTCAACCAACACTGGCACGTTCATGTGTAGAGGTCCATATTAGAATGTCATTTATGAGTTTATCCTTGCTTCTCCAGTAGTGTCCTACATGTCTTATTCATCTTACTTGGAAGGTTTTTGAGATGGGGGTGGGGTAAGTTACTTTACACCCGTTGTTTTGTGGGCTTTGCTTCCAGGATTTGTTCAAGATAGCTCATTTCCATCAAACTTTTTTCTGTATGTGTTCTGTTAGCATCAAGTTGTGCATCCATACAAAGCCACTCTATCAAAGAAATCACATTTGATTTTATTGGATAGATCAGATTTCCCTATGATTGATGTTAAATTCAGCAAATTCTAAAAAGTCAGTGCTTACTGTATTCAAATTTTTTTCTGTATTCCAGAGTTAGGGCAATGTGTATTATACACAAATAATTACTGAATGAAGAACAATCTATGCTGCAGAAATCCTAAATCAACTAAACCCATTCATTAATTTCATAACTAAAAAGATTTAGAATCTACAGAAAAACTTACTAACGTAATTACAAAATAACTTTATTTCCTTTAAAATAGTTCTATCAGGAAGCCACGCACAGACAATGACATTCATACTCCTGTAGAATAGCAACAATAATAACAAAAGCACTTACCTGCCCAGGAGTTCCAACTAGCATCCAGTTGGCAGACAAAAACAAAACAGGTTGTAACTCAACACAGAACCTGATATTTGTCAGGTGCCCCAAATACGCACAAGTATGGCACATGTGCATAATCATAGCCAACACATGCCCAGCAGTTCTAAAAATGCCTTTAGCCCAGTTGGCATTCCCCTAAAATGAGGTGCCTCAGGTGCCAGGCAATAAACCTAGTCCCTCTGGAGAGGGTTAGAGCCTTGGGGGATGACACCCTGAGGCTCAAGGTGCACCAGTCTTAGTTTGTGTGACATGAAAGCCAACTTCTCAGAATTCATGTCAGATGACCTCAACTGACTACCACTGGAACCAAGACAGACCCGACCTGATCCAAGTATCAGACAACACGGCTGGCTGAAGTGTGTCCCAGCCTAGTGGGCCAGGTTGTAACTCAATACAGAATCTGTGCCATGACTAAGTTGAAGATGGTATTTATATACTAATATGTCCACTCATAGACCAGCAACCAATCAAAATCTAGGGAATGGACTTGCCCATGTGGACACAATGGAATGCTCCAATGTGCCATAAATAACTCTCCTCCTTCAGAATTCAGGAAGAAGTCTACTCAACTTGCTATGCAACTGAGTGTTGATTCTAATAATCTACCAAACTCAATAAAGCCTGGAATAGTGCTTTCAATTGGTTTGTCATGACCTGTTGCATTTTCTGATCAATTCTTAAAATACTGATCTTGGAGTTGGGTTATGTTTTATACCCTACCTATGAACATTAATATGCATATCTCATTGCTCATAAATATGTTGGACACAACTGTGAGGGGATGGTGAAAATATACTAAGTATCACCATTAGGAGCAGTTACCTTCTTCACACCACTGGCAAGTATTGTATTTTGTTAATGTTATAAAATTTCAATTTCATTTCCAACATCCGTTTTGGTTATTTCTCATTCCATAACCTTTTCGCGGGTGACAACAGTTTATAATTTTTGGGAAAAGAAAATAGTTCCAAGAACCATAGAGTTATATACCACAGGAATATTGTTCTAGACAAAAAAACTCATTCAAAAAGAGCATATCTAGAAAGTATGTATTTACACAAATCTAGGATGAACCCACTTAGCTGGGGCTTCAGCATACACTGACTGCATTTCTGCAGAGGGGTAACACCTTCTCAATTAGTGTCCTCGATATGATGTTAAACAATCAGATGGGGAGGCTCTGGAAATGCTGGAGGTTTAGGGAATGCAGAGTATCTGTTCATTGCCATCTGACCTGAAGTGGTAGCCCCTGATTGTATTCTATGGGTCAAATAGAACTTTTTGACATTTAAACTGAGTGCAAACAATGACTGATATTTAATTGAGTTGTTAGTAATACTTGTTAGTGATAATTGAATTGTTAGTGATAGGTAGCAATACTTGAAACCACTTAATTTTGACTCATGTGAAATTGAATTGTTTGATCTGTGTGTATCTAGAAAATGTGTTTACAAATCATATATATGTAAAAACAGGATTTGGCATTAAATAACCAATGATGGTTGATATGCAAAAAAAAAAAAAGAAAAAAAAATAGCAATTCCAGGATGTGACACAAGGTGAATTTTTAAACAAAGGTTTGAATTCAGAGTTTTCCTTCTCTTATATTGGTTGCCAAACTAATGCTAAAGAAACCAGTCTGCCATACTATTTACACATAGCTAGGGAAAGAGCAGATGAATTCATGCCTTTTATAAAGATATTAGCATAACATGAAATGCAAACAGCCTTGTCTAGAGATTGAACTTGGGTCACCAATTCCATTTCCTACAATAATAACCATTTCACTAATCCTGCCTATATCTAGATATGTTTTAGACATATCAATATATATATATGTATTTACATCAGTAAGTATATAGTCTAATGTTAAAAAAAGCCTTTTCCTTTTTCTACAAGTATTTTTTCAATATAATCACTCTTAGTTCAGTGATAATTTGTAATCATATAGATGGAATATTAGACAATAAAAATGACACATCAAAACTAAATTACTAACTATATGATAAGCAACAAACAACTTAGACCACCATATAGATAGTAGTATATATAGTAGCTCTTCATTGTGCTTGATATAAGAATATCTAATAGTTCACTTAATGATAGGAATCACAAGAGTGCTTACATATGATTTGTTTATAATGGTAAAGGCCTATGTAGAACAAGCCTCACTGGGGGAAGATGACATGGTTTCATGCCTTTCCCAAAGGTATTGTATGAAGTGAAACACAAACAGCTTCATCAAGGATTTTAATTTAGGTAGCCAATTCCTGTTGTTAGCAAATGGTACCTGAATGTGATTAGATTAGTTGGGTTTTATGGCATATCAACCATTATAACTTATTTAATGCCAAATCCTTCTTATACATATATATCAAATACACATATGATTTGAAAACACATTTTGTAGATAACATTCTTAAACAAGCCTGAGCTATTTTTTGCACATAGTTAAATGGTTTCAAGTATTGCCGTATAAGTCATAATTTAACATCAGTCATTTCTTTGCACACAGTTTGTTTTACTTAACCCATAGATAGGACCCTATCAGGTGCAACCACTCCAGGTAAGAATGGATCTGGGGGCAATGCCAATGAAGGGGTACTCCACATTCCCCAAATCTTCAAGGCTGGAGCCTCACCATTAGATTGTTTAATGTCATATCCAGGACACCTATTGGAGGTGGGGTTCCCTTCTGCCGATGTGCAGTTGGTCTATTCTACAGCCCCACTAGACAAGGCTGAGTGTGAATAGATAAGCTCCTAAAAAAGCGATCAGTCAGAAGAAAGACAAACTGACAAAGATCAACATCTCATTCATTGGTCTCGGTGTAACAAGGTATGTTTGATCAAACACACTAACCTCCACACTAGACTGGGTCTTGTGGAGGTCACCAGTAATCAACCATCTAAGTAGTGACAGGAGGCAGGCTGGACAATGTCAACCACCCAAGGATAAAGTGAGGATGAAATGTTCTGTGAACAACAAGAGACTTCTTGATTCTCCCACTTTTTGGTGGCTAGGGTATAAGCAGACAAACATATGAATGCATGAATAGACAATGAGGAGCATGTCCATCATCTGTTTTCACCTGTTTCTACAGCCTCAGAGAGTGACTAGATAATAAAGCAATGAGGTTTGAACATTTATACATAATAGTAGTAATTCTAGTCAAGTTTATAAGTCCCAAAAATTCACTCTGAATTGTCCAGCAGGACACATGGTGTAACGGTTATAGGCGTTGGTTCCCTAAGCTTCTAAGAAGACAATCATCAGGAGGTTGCAGGTTCAATCCTCACTACAGGCGAGTAACAATACAGGAATACTTAACACTTGTACCCAGTTATGGTTAACAGAATCAGAAAAGACGACACCTGTGAAGGTTCCCGAGTTCGACAAACACCTGAAGAAGGCTGGAGGACATATCAGCTGAAACATTGTAGAAATAACAATAAAGATGAAGACAATAGTCCAAAAACCCTTAATGATAAAAATCAAAAAGATTCGTCTCAGAAATTTTAGACATTTAAGATGAGTTATGTATTTGCATTTTTCTCTTTTCATCTAAAGATTAACCATCACCAACATCACTAAGGGCGTCGAGCATTAATTTGCTGTTGGCTTTGATGCTAGAGAGCATTGTCCAACAAAGGTACACTTGAAGCTGAAAATCTCCAAACTTTGGTGGGGCCACCTTCATGTCGGCAAACTGCATCATTGACACCTTTGTCCTCCTTGTATAGCACAGGACCTTGCTGTCCAGTTTAAACTATAATCAGGCATACGTGCCTAGACCCAGATTTGGGTCCAAGTCCAGCTAGGCTCCTAATTTACCGACCCCTCCACTCGGGCAGGATATGACACAAGTTCAATTTTTAAGCAGAGTTTAACAGGTTTGAATTCAGAGTTTTCCTTCTCCTAGACTAGTTGCCTCACCAAGGCTGAAGAACCTAGTCTGCCCTACTATTTACCCATAGCTGGAGGGAGAATAATTGGATTCATACCTTTCCCAAGGGTATTAGTGCTATGTGAAATGTAATCAGCCTCGTCCAGGATTTGAACTCGTGTCACCGTGTCCAATTCCTACGATGATAACCATTACACCACGGGCACCTCCAGCAAGTCCAGCTAGGCTCATCAGGCCCACATTGCACTAAGTGGGCAGATGACCAGCATAGACCAGCAGGGCTCGAGCTTCAGCTCATACCTGACCTTCCCCTCCCTTAAATCCCCACTATAATTGACTTTTAGGTCAATGACTTCGTGTCAAGTCTTGTCTGATGGGGGTTGGAGACAAATATACCAACAGTTGTCAGTAACAACACTACAATGAAGGTAACTATTTCACTAACACCACCATCAATGAGTACTGACACCACAGACTATTGACCGTTGCACTTATCAAATTCTTCTCCAGATGACATCTACCACTTAGTTTGGTTTCTTTGTTTAATAGCATATGGACCTTATTTAATGCTAAAGCCATCCTTGCAGAAAAACAGTAGTGATACTATTCAACTCATAGCTGAGGGAATATGCGGGTTCATGCCTTTCCCAAGGGTATTAGTCTAAAAGAGAACATAAGAGCATGACTGAAATTGAAACTCACTCACTACAATGTCACAGTCCAGCATGTAAACCACTATGACACGGAGACTACTCCTCCATCACTTGGATTTTAACAAAAAGCTAGATTGGAACTTGAGAAGGATGCTGTATGTTATTTTGAACAGATCCTGGAAGCAGCACCCAACAACACAGCAGCCGTATTGCCAACTTACCTGTTATTGTAGAAACCACTGAAGTTAAGACAATGCAAGATGCAAGACACCGTTTGAGACGCAAGGATGAACTCATAAGTATTATGCAAAGCATGAATGAAATAGCTGTGTCTTTAACAATTATGTCAGGCATCTAAGTTCAAGTCTAGATAAAAGCAAAGATTTTGAAAGCAGATTATAAAAAAAAGCAGGAAGGCTCACCTGACTTAAAAGATTGATGAAACACAATCTTCCTATACTCCCTCCATTTACCCTCATGCTTTACTAAATCAACCTTTGTAAATATCAATATCCTTATCTTTGTCTGTCTACTCTCTGAATGTCATCATGTACATGCTGAATACTACAACTTTAAAAACATTTTCCAATAAAATCTTTAATTTCATTTGTCAAGTATAATGCTTTAATCCATAGAATGTCAGAACCGGTGCCTTCCCCAGAGACTGAACTCCCAGCTGCTTATCAACAAACCAATGAACTCCCTAGCAAAATGATTGAATTGTAAGATATTAAAAGTCTGTGTGAAAAGATTATTGTCATTTGCCATAGCTGAAGTTATTCCAAGCTGAAATGCACTACATAACCTTTGTAATGACCCTGTGTCAAACTATGTAAAAATATACAAAGTATGGCCAAAAATATCTAGACTGAAGCTGTGATTAGCAAAACAGGAATGGACAATAAAAGAAATTAATTTTCTTCAATATAGTCCTCTTGACATTCACTATCTTCCAGCGAGTTTTCCACTGGCCAAAGCACATCCGATAACAGTATAAAGCTGCACTAACATATTTCTTTTAATATCCTCATCTGCAAATCTCACTATGCCTTGTTGACAAGGCTTAGAATATTCTGACTGTATCCCCTGCAGAGGATCAAGACACACTCAAAAAGCGGTGCTCTGGGTATGACAATAAACTGCCTCTAGTAGTGAGGCATCACTTCAGAAGCTCTGGGGAGGGTGTCGAGTACCCTCTTTGCGATTGCTCCTAGGTACACTCTGATCTGGAGCAGTAATAACAGTTAAGATATCATCTATAGGTTAAAAAGATCTGTGTAGACATTTGTTTTAGATAGGAATACTTGCTACTATAGAAATGTGTGCAAAAAAATTAAGAAACTACACAAAAAAAAATGTAAGTATACATGTATAATGAATGCTATTCCCAAACTTTTAGGTATAGGATAACCCCAGACAAGTTTGCATACCATTAAAACCAAACAAATCTGACTCTAGAGAGGAATTTTCACTTTAGGAAATAAGAAAATGTTACAATGAGGTAAGTGTTGCACTTGCACAATTTGGCATTCTGCCAAAAATATTTTACTAAATAAGTACTGATACTGGATTTGTTGGGGTTTTTTTTATACGAGCATTGCTGTCTAAACATGTAGAACCTCATTATTTTATCTATAAGTTAATTAGCGGTGTACACATCTTCATTTAAATCTTAAATATTAAAATTTTTATCACACCTAGTATAGTTCAACTTCAAAAAGGAAATCCATGGCTTACAATCGTTTATTGCTAGTAGGGTGCTATCCCAAGTAGAAGAGTTCTGTTTCCACTGTGATTCAAATCCACCCACTAATGTTTCCTCTGTATAATTTTCCTCTTTTCACTCTTATTATCTTCATCAAGACTACCCAAAAGCTGTTCCTACTCTTTTCTTTCAGTAACACAGATTGCTCCAACTACGACTCCACCACTTTCTCCCTCCATTTTTTAAGCAATACAGATTGTTCCTCTTCCTTGTCCTTTAATAAGCAGCACACATTGCTCTTCCTCTGCTTTTGTTCAGCTACAGATTCCTTCTCTCCTTCCTTTTTAGCAACAGATTGTTTCTCTTCCTCCTTTTTTCAGACTGTTGCTCTTCCTCCTTTTTTCAGACTGTTGCTCTTCATCCTTTTTTTTTAACCAACAAAGATTGTTATTTTTCCTTGTCCTTTTATAAACAATAGATTGCTATGTCTCCTTTTTCCTTCTTTTTTTAAGCAACACAGATTGTACCTTTTCCTCTTCTTTTTCTTCTTTCTTTTTTTAAGCAACAGATTATTCTTCTTCTTCCTCCTCCTCCTCCTCCTCCTCCTCCTCCTCCTCCTCCTTTTCTTCTTCTTCCAAAACAGATTGTTCCAATTCCTTGTCATTTTATAATTAACACATATTGCTCTTCTTCTTCCTCCTTTTTAAGCAACAGATTGCTACAATTCCTCTTCCTTCTTTTTTTAACCAACACAGATCTCTCTTCTTTCTCTTTTTCCACCTTTTCAAGCAACACTTATTTCTTCAACTCTTCCTTCAACTCCACTATCCTCTTACCTTCACTCTTTCGATTATCTTTTGTTAACTTCAATTTAAGTCTTCACTCCATCTTCTCCTCCCCAAGTAACAAACACTCCTCTTCTCTGACTTCAACCCGACCAAATCATTTGGTCTTTTCCCTTCTCTCCAATTAGTGATCATTATATTTCACCTTCCTTTTTGTTGGAGACCAGTTCCGTTTCTTCCTAACCCACTCTTTCCTCTATTCTTATACCCCCCCTTTTATCTCTCCACCACCTCCACACCTTTACAAAATGAATAGTGTCAGAATAGTACATCAGAACTAAAAGCTATTTGTATCTCTTGTTTGAAGAGGTTTTTACCTGGTCTTTCACAACTAATGTTACATGATTTTGACATCACCAAAACAATGAATAACGGATGACTGATACAATCTCATTATCAATTTTGAAAAGGTACTGTTAATTTAAGCAATTCACATTAGGTACTTCCCCTTAGCCAGACAAGTGTGACTGAGCATAGCTTTCAGACAAGAATCCCATTGTTGACTGCTTTATAGAAATGAAGAGTTGAACTAGCAGGGGTATTTGGCATTTCTCAGTCTTAAAAAAAAGATAAAAGACAAAATATTTTGCAGGAAGTATTCTCATATGTATTTGAGCAAAATTTTAAGAATATAGAAATATGAACTCAAGATACAGTGTTATCAGTAAATAAGTACACTCCTAAAAATTTTTTGATAAAAAATTCAGTTACTTCTAAACCAAATAATTGTGTAGTATAACAGTTATTATCATAGAATTGGTTTGGTTTCTTTGTTTAATGGCATATCAACATTCATGGGTTTTTAATGCCAAAGCCATCCTAATAGAAGAACAGCAACGATACTATTCAATCCATAACTGTGAGAGAAAGGGGGTTCATGCTATTCCTTCTTTTTTTTTAAGCAACACAGATTGTACCTTTTCCTCTTGCCTGTGGTGTAATGGTTATTGTCGTAGGAAATGGACTCAGTGACACAAGTTCAAATCCTGGATGAGACTGATGGCATTTCACATAGCACTAATACCCTTGGGAAAGGTATGAATCCAATTATTCTCCCTCCAGCTATGGTTAAATAGTAGGACAGACTGGGTTCTTCAGCCTTGGTGAGGCAACTAGTCTAGGAGAAGGAATACTCTGAATTCAAACCTGTTATTTTCCGCTTAAAATTTGACCTTGTGTCATATCCTGCCTGAGCAGAGGGGTTGGTAAATATGATAAAGGGGGTCCATGCCTTTCCAAAGCATACTAGTTAGAAAGTAACCATGATTGTACAACTGGATTTCAAACTTGCTCACTTCAAGGCTGCAATCTTTCACTTTAGCCATAACAGTATGGTAGGGGAAGGCTCTTACTATTGTCATAGGAAATACACTCACCAACTCAAGTTCAAATTTTTTGGATTAATGCCCCTGAGAAAGACATGAAACCATTTCTTCTCCCTCCAATGAGGGTTAAATTGTAGAGCAGTCTGGGCCTTTGTACCATAATGGCACCAAATAGACAGTTTTGACATAATGTAAGTAAATAGACATTCGTACCTCTACAAGCCTGCCATAGTAAAAGTTAATTGGTAGGTTGTTTGGGCTTTATGGCATCCATTTTTATGAAAATAGTTCTATTTCAAACAATTCAGTTCAGGATAAGTACGCAGTTTAAGTGTAAGTACAGTTTAATTGTGAAAAACATTTCTATTTCGAGCTATTCAGTTTTAGCACTTCTAATTCAGCTAATTCAGTTTAGTATAAGTACAGATTTTGTTTACACACAATTAAGTGTCAAAACAGTTCTATATTAAACAAATCAGTTTAGTGTAAGTACAGTTTTAATGTCAAAAAACAGTTCCATTTACAATAATTCAGTTGAGCATAAACACACAGTTTAAATGTAAGAATAGTTTAATTGTCAAAAACATTTCTATTTCAAACAATTCAGTTTAGCATAAGTATGCTGTTAGTTCTATTTAACCCATCAATAGGGCCCTATCAGGTGCTACCAAGCTGAGCCAAAGTGGACCTGGGAGCAATGCTAATGAAAGGGTGCTCCGCATTCCCCAAAGCCCAAGCATTACTGGAACTTCACTATTAGATTGTTTAGTGTCATATCCAGGACACTCATTGGGAGGTGGTCTTACCCCTCTGCAGAGGTAGAGGTGCAGTTGGTGAATTCTACAGAAAAGGTCAAAAGTTGATGAACACACAAAACTCTGTTTTAGTTAACTACTCAAAGGTTTATTTACAACTACAATTTGTAAGACATCATTGGAAGAAAGAAAGTATGAAAGTTGAGTCAACCATGTTAGCTGGGCAAAAGAGAAACATGTCATGAGGAGAAAGAAAGAACAGACACAGACCTTGTATTTTCTTGTTGTTCTAACATGTTTGTTCTGTTCGCTGGTTCGCATCTTGTGTAAGGCCCCTTTTCGAAGCACACCTCCAAAATGGTGCTTGTAAACTTTCATCTCCTTGCATCTTTATGGCTAGTGTTCAAGTGACTGCCTTTGTCACCTCACATCTCATTTGGCAGTCAACTCCATCAAAATGAGTCATCCTCTCCCTTGTGCCAGGTGGGGGATCATCCACTTCCATTGGTTCTACACATGTAGAAGATTTTTAAACCTCCAGTTTTCTCTAGTCATCCTCAACTAAAGCAGTCATTCACCCATGACCAGCAGACCCACAAATGCCTTAGCCTAAGTCACTCAGAGGTCAACTATCTACCCCAACAGGTTCTATGTCTGGCTTTTTTCCCTTCTTATTTTTTCTTCTCTCTCCCTCCCTCTGCCTCTCTCTCTCTCCTTCCTTAGAAATTAGCCTTTCCTTTTCTTAATAACTTACCATATCATGTTACACCTCAGTATGATGATCAAACTAAGAGAAGGAAAACTTCTAATCCAAACCAGTATTCTGTTTAAAAATTGACTTTCTATTGATCAATTTGGCTCATAGGTGAAAACCCTACAGGAATTCTTGGTCAGAGTGGATCTGAGAGTAATAACAACAAAAAGGTACTCCACATTTTCCAGAGCTCGAAAACCCGGATGATTTGGTTTATTTGTTTTACAGCATATCAACTTTTTATGGATTATTTTATGATGGAATCTGATTCATTTGTTTGCACACAGTCATGATGTCAAGAATTCCTATATAATGCAAATAAGTTGCACACAGTTATATGGTTTGAAGTATTTCTATCTAATACAAACAATTCATATGCAATTATAAAGGGTTTGTTTTGGTTTATTTGTTTTACAACATATCAACTCCTTATGAATTATTTAATGATGAAACCAGATTTGGTTGTAACTGTTTGATTTTTATAACTAGATTTTCAATGTTCTTTTGTATTTATTCCTCTAATTGCACTTTCTTATATGCCTATATTCATTTGTTTACCTATAATTATGATATCACACATTTGTATCTAATACAAATAATGCACACAATTGTATCATTTCAAGTAAATATTTTCAATTCTAAAGAGCTGAACTGCAGCCTCAAAGTAAACAAATTCAAACTCCAGTCCTATTACATTCATTTTGGAATAATATCCTAGGCAAATATATGAACTGCATTATCCCTCCAGCTATATGCTAAATATTATCACTGTTGTTCTTCTGTTATATAATTGTGGAAGGATTTTTCTAATATTATCATTTTTCATTTTATATATCTTATCTTTCGGTTTAGTTAGGCTTAGAACCTTTCAGCTTAGTGCATGGGTAGGTGCAGACATTAATGCAGGTGTTCATGCGCGCACGGGGAGAGGATGTGACAATCACAGATGTCACAATAAAAACCCCAGAGAGAAAATGTGACTGGGGATGTGAATGACATCATGCCCGGAAGCGATGGGCTTGGATTCTTAGTGATTTTGAATAAAAGCAGTGAGTTGAGATTTGGACTTGAACAAAGCGAGTTGATTTTCTGGACCTGGGCGAGGCCAGCCCAGTTATGGTCTAGGGAGTGCGCCATGCGTTGTTGGGTCAGATGGAACAGTCAGCATAGTAAAAAATTGTGTCTCTCTCTCTCCTTGTGTCGAAAATTTAAACTTAAAGAAGGTAATAAAAGTTTTGTACCTGAATCAAGAGAGTCGTCAGTGTTTCGAGTGTTTTTCAGATTCCTATGTGTATGAACATTCTATGAACATTATGAACGTTTTATACATCTGAATATTTTGGCCATATGTTACACTTCTACAAGGATGGTTTTGGCATTAAATGACCCACAAAGGTTGATATGCCTTTAAACAAGTAAACCAGTTAAAATAACTATGTCCATTTAATAGTAATCATTCGTTTGTATAAAGTTACATGCATTTCTATCTAATGCTAATAATTTTCAAACAGATGAATATGACTTAGAATCCTAACAGCTACAACCACATCAGGTCAAAGTGGACCTGGGAGTAATGGAAATGAACTGGATTCGCACCATCGATGTAGTATAGTGTCATACCCAGACCACTCAGCGGGAGATACAGTCAACAGAGTTTAAGGTCTACTAACAGTGCAATATATATATATATATATATATATATATATATATATATATATATATATATAAATAAATATTGACATAAATACATATAGTTGTGGGGTTACATGCCTTGCTTAGGAATAGAGAAGATAAAATGCTTTAATTATGGAGTTCAAATTTGTTTTATGAAGATTTTACAAATACAAAAATATGAGTGTAACATATATACATAAAAAAATTTGATTCAGAACCTTTTGTACAAAATAATTGTTGTTTTTTCACCTTTTGCAAATGTATATAGTCCTTTTTTAATACTTACTCATTAACATCCATCCTAGAGCTGGCTATGTAAAAAAACATGACCTCATCCAGTTATGAAGCCAAATCACATTTTCCTACTTCTCAAAGGCTATCTCACCACATTAAAACCAAAAATTCCATATTTTGTCATCCAGTGACCTCAAAGAACAATCTTGCATTGTCTATGTTGGATTCTGATATCAAGTCAATATCTATAAAAAAAAATCAAGCATCTTGGACTTTCCATGGAGCCATAATCTTCAGACAAACAAAAACACATCAACTAGTCATATAGAAAAATATCTTTTTATATTTCAGCAGAATGATGTTTGCTATATTACCTTTTTTTTTTTTTTAAATATCTGAGGAGTACTAAAAAAAGTATTGAGACTGAATCTGTATTTACCCAGACAGAGATGAACTATGAATGAAACATAAATTTTTCTTCAAAATACTCTTTTTGCCTATCAACACAGTTATTCCAATAAGCTATCCATCAAGTCAAAGCAACATTAATAAAGTGTGAAACAATGACGCCATATTTCTTTTAATGTTCTGTCCTCCGTGTCTTCAAACCTTACTCCAAAGATGTACTTTCAATTTAGGAAGGTAGGGTGAATGTGGAGGGTGCTACTCTTTCATTAAAAAACTGCTGTTCAAAAAGCATTGGGACTGGATTCAGTTTTTCTTTTTTAATTCATACCGATATAACTACAAAAGGCACACTAAGTGAATCAATTATTCTCTAAGGAAACTGAATCTGCAATCCAAATTCACATGATAGACAAAACTGTTTGCATTTCATTTCATACTAATGCTTTTAAGAAAGGCATGAATCCAACTATTCTTCCCTCAGAAATGAGTAAATAGTTGGGCAGACTGACTCTCTCTCATTGGTAATACAACTAGTTTAAGAGAAAGAAAACTGAATTCAAACCAGAAATATCCCACTTAAAAATTGACCTTGTGTTACATCCTTCTTGTAGAGTATGGGTTGGGTAAATACGTACTGAGGAATCTACAACAGTCTACATTTCATCAGATTATTGTATAAGTTGTTCAGTTGCTCATTTGTCTGAGTCAATGCATCATCAAAATCTACTGTTCAGCAAGTATCAAGAGTAGACATCTTCACTTACTTTATAAATTGGTTAACTCTGCAAGTATCTTAATTTAAACTTTGAATTTTAAAATTAAAAACTGTGGTATAAAAAGTAATGGAATAGATTACTCACATCGCGCCAGCGTTTGACCGTCAGGAAAAGAAAAAAAGAGGAATGTGAGTTTGTGGACTCCTTATATGCAAGTAGTGGTAATTTGCATATGAGGAGAAGAGGCTATAAAAAGACCAAATTGGCGAGGCAGGGGTGTTTTTCTGAAAGCGGAGAGCAGACATTGAGTTAAGAGGAGTTGGCATGAGTTGCGGAGTCGTATTACTCTGAAAGTTGGTGCGAGCAACATAGTTGGCGTGAAGGAGTTCCAACCCCTTTTTTCATTACAAAAACATTAAAAAAATTCAATCTGGATACTTTTTTGTTTATTTGTTTAACAGCATATCAACCTTCATGGGTTATATAAAACTAACATAGTTATTGTTCTATTTAACCCATAGCTGGGGGTTTAAGAAGGTTCATACTTTTTCCAATGGGCATTAGTCTGAAAGTGAATGTAATCGCACAATTGGAATTTGAACTCACTTTCTACAATGTTGTAATCCAGCACATTAGCCACAAAGCTATGTGGTCTCCCCTCCTTCTTATATGTTAGTATTTACTCAATAATCTTTACGTTTAAAATACACTTTTTCTTTTTAAGTAAAGCTTGGTACCCCAGCTAGTGTACAATAGAATGATAGAAAGGATATAAGCATGATAAAAAAAGATATTAAGTAATTCTGGGTAATACAAAGTCCCCTTGTGCATACCAAATGAAGTACTGGATCATTTACCAGATTTGATATTCTAATATATAAGACAATATCTTTCAATCACAATACGTCAGCACTTTAAAACATTCTAATGTAATTTATGTGAACATATCTAAGATTGAAATCAGCATTCATAAAAGATTCTCTTAATGCATTCATGAACAGAACTGTTAATAAAATTCTTTGAAGTACCAATAAAGGTCTAAAAGAAATCATCAAAATAAAGAATGCGTAATAACAAGATTACCTATTAATGTAGACATTAGCTTTGAAAGATTAAAGAATTTCTTTTTTTCCTTCCCTAAAATGGTTTTGTCTTTTAGTTAGATGCTATTTTTTATCAGCTTTTGATATAATCAAATTCATTTTTCTTTCTTTCTGACAAGAATATTTTTATTCAGCAAATTTGTTTTCAAATTTTTTAAATTTAAATTTTAGTTTCAAATGGAAGTTAAAATTAACAAACATGAAGTAAAGAACAGATTACTAGGGTAGCAGGAATGTTGTAGCAAATTATGTGGAATGAGTTATAAACAAAATGTAACTCAAAACTGTAGCAGAAGACTTTTCAGGATACCATGATAAAAAAGATTAATGCTGAAATGAGATTTATAAATGAAACAAGCAAATAGCAAAACAAATAGCAGGAGTTTGAGTTGAAACAGATGTTGTCTTTTTATATATTACCTTTGATAATAAACAACAGCATACAAAAGTATTGTTGTGCAAGTATTAATCTTTGTATTTGTACATTGTACATAAATGCTTAAGCATTCCTTTTAAAATGCTCACTTGCTTGTTGGTCCTGAAATTTCTTTGGAGACAAAACTTATTTACCTTTTTGTGGTGATTTGGGAGCTGATTCTTTTGCTTTGTCTTCTGTCTAAGACTACAGGAGATGCGACTGGCTAGTACAAAGGATCTTGGTCTAGTTATAATCACAAGCTTTTGGACAGTAAAATAGGGAAAATTCCTTTCTGAAAAGAATGACACATGCTGTTTTTTCTCTATTTGTAGATTTAGTGACACACATGGACATTTTTTTAAAGATTTAATGATGCATGTGGGTTAGAGACTATTACCACTGCTATACTAATCTTTACCTTCCACCACCAAAATCAATGAAAGAATTTTTATACATAAACTTAAGAATAGATACTATATTTTTCTCTTCCTCTCTTTAACTAGAACTAAAGCAAATATCAAGACTAACAATATAATTGTGATGACAGGAGGTACCCATGGTGTAATGATTATCGTCGTAGGAAATGGACACGACGACACGAGTTCAAATCCTGGACGAGACCAATTGCATTTCACATAGCACTAATACCCCTGGGAAAGGTATGAATCCAATTATTCTCCCTCCAGCTATGGGTAAATAGTAGGGCAGACTGGGTTCTTCAGCCTTGGTGAGGCAACTAGTCTAGGAGAAGGAAAACTCTGAATTCAAACCTGTTAAACTCTGCTTAAAAATTGACCTTGTGTCATATCCTGCCCAAGTGGAGGGGTTGGGTAAATATGAATATAATTGTGATGATTCATGGCTATGGTACATGATATATATCATGAAGTATATTATTCTATAATAAGGCTAAAAAACATGAGGTAATTATACCTGTCTATATGACATTAATATAGACCTTATAAAATTATTATTTAATTGGATAGGATATTACTTTATTCTCAAAGTGACAGCTTTTTAAGTAAACTGGTCAAATAAAAAATTCCCTATGATATGTCATTTTTGACTGGTTATGGTTACACACATCAATGACACTTAGCATAACAATTATCATCATAAAGATGATATTGGCCACCTGAGTTCAATTTCTGGTAGAGGCGGTTTATGTTTCACTTCATGCTAATGCCCATGAGGAAAAGTATAGATCAGTTCTCCCTCAAACTATGAGTAAACTGTAGGGAAGGCGGAGTTCTTTAGTCTTGGTTGGGCAACCAGTCTAAAAAAAAGAAAACTGATTTGAAACCAGCTTTATTCCTCTTAGGAATTGACCTTGTGTCACATTCTGCTCATGGCGGAGGGCATGGGTATATACATATATACACATACACACACACACACACATATACATGGGTTGACTAAAAAGTTAATATGTTGACCAAGATACGCTCACAGAATGCAACCAAATGCAGTCCAGACACTTCTTCCATTGGTGTTACAATGCTTAGATACCATTGAAAATTTAAAAAAAAGCAAGATGTTCAAGGGATATATTGATTTATATATAATAAGCCAACATTTAACATTTTAATTTTTTTACACCATCTTCAGGGCAATGTTATTATGCAGTCTTGTCTTATCTAAAAAGATATTTTCAAACAAAATATGAGAAAATTTTGAGCATTCTGTTATGGTCAATAACATTTGGTTTCAAAATGAATGTGACATAATTAGTATTCAGAAATTCAATTTTTTTTTTTTTTATTTGATTCATTAATTTTTTATTTTATGAAAAACAAAAGGTTATTGAATTTGCTGTAGATTTGAAGAAAATTTTAGAAATCTTATTAGAATTAAGACATTATTTTAAATTTAAAAAATAACTTATATGTGTTGTTTAGAAAATTTAAAACTTATCTCCGTATTGAAGTAAATTAGGTTTAAATAGTTACATAGCTCAGATAGCAGAGGCTGTAGAATACATCAACTGCATCTTTGCAGAGAGGTAAGACCTCACAAATAAGTGTCCTGGATATAACATTAAACAATCTGATGTTGAGGCTTCGGGAATGTGGAGTACCTCTTCATTGCCATCGCCATCAGGTTTACTCTAGCTCAGAGTGGTAGGACCTAATAGGGTCATATCTATGGGTCAAGTAGAACGGTTTGACATTAAAACTGTATTTATGGTAAATAGAACTGTTTGATCATTTAACTGTGTGTAAACAAATGACTGATGTTTAATTGAATTATGAGTGATACATAGCAATCCTTAGAAAGTGTATGCAAAAGAAAGAGTAATTTTGAATAAGTGTTAATAGAACTGTGTGATCATTTAAATGTGTGTAAACACAGTTAAATAGAATAAGAGTTAAATAGCAATACTTGTAACCACTTCACTGAGTACAAGCAAAGGATTTATAGTAAATAGAAATATTAGTGTTAGAAATACTTGAAACCATTTAACTGTGTACAAAAGAATGAGCTCAGGCTCATATTAAAATGTATCTACAAAATGAATTTACAAATCATATATATTTAATATATATGTAAAATCAGGATTTGGCATTAAATAGCTAACAATGACTGATATGTGATCAAATAAAACTAAATAGTTACAATAACTTTTGCCTAAATTAGTGTTAATTGATTATTATTAAATCATATTTAATCTTTAATAGTTTCAAGAGGATTTCTAATTAAAATATTTTCTAAATATATTTTTTATAGCTAACAACAACAAACACCTTTTTTTTATTTGATATAGAAAAAAAAATGATACTTTAGAATTGAAAAATTTCTTTAAAAATTGTTCAAACATGGGCATATTATTCATATATAATTAAATATATTGTCTGAATATTTTGTTTCTTCATATTTTCCTATTTACATAACACTGGTTTTATTTCCATTCTTCTCTCATATATATATATATATATATATATATACACACACACACACATATTTTTTAAACATCAATCGTTGATTTAACATCACTAATATCTTCCCTCCCATTCCTGATAATGGTTCATTAGAACTGAACGCTTTAGTGTTGACTTTGTTTCTAAATAAATCTTTCCTTCTGCTTGGATTACCTAGTTGTCAATTTTTACTCTATATTGTCATATTTTACTCCCTTATTTACTTATATATAAAAATAGACCTTACAAATTTCTTCGAGGACCTAATCATTTTAAAATATTTTTTTTCTCTTTTTGGACCTACAATAAAAAAATTTTTTACATAGACATATATATATATATATACACACACACACACACATATTTAAATATAAAGAGTGCTCACTAATGAGGATAGAACATATCTATCTGTTAGGATAGTATAAACACGGAGTCAACAGCACTTGTTGACTCTCAGTTTCTCACCTACACAATCCTCAGTCCAAGTCTGATGATCACATAGGTAAAAAACTGAGTGTCACCAAGTACCATTGACTACGTCTACACTATACTAACTTATATATATATATATATATATATATATATATATATATATATATAAGTTAGGATAGATAGATCCTAGATAGATGGAGTGGCCAGCTGAAATAAATTTATAATAGTCAAGATATGGTTTGTTGAGTTTTGTCCAATTTATACATATTACTACAAGATCTATAAATCTGTTAGGTTCTCATAGTAACATATTAATACTTCTATTCAAGAAAGATTGATAGATTCTAATCAGTGTTTCATAAATTTGAATGGTTAAAAAAAAAATCCCAAAAATCATCATTCAGTTACAAATTGGATTGGAAATTGCTTTATTCTTGAAGTTAAATCCTTTTAGGTATACTGCTCTAATAGAAAATTTTGCTAGGTTATATATATATATATATATATATATATACACACACACACAATTATATATATATATATATATATATATATATATATATATATATATATATAAATGAGAGATTTAGTAATATATAGATGTGATATAAAGGAATTTTGGTCTGTAATAAAATATTTTTAAAAAAGCAAAAAGAAAATCTAGAATCAGCCAATCAATACAAAAAAAAAAAATGAAAAAAGAAAATGTATACACTTTTCAAAATTTTCAGTACCTTTAATAATGTTTCCGAAACCCAATAATAATGATGAAAGTAAAGAAAATGTTGGGGGGAAAAAATATAAAGATAGAACAAAGTAACTGGGGGAAAAAAAAAAAAGCATTCCGACTCATTACTAAAATCAATATCTAAAGGCAATGATTACATTTTCTCCGTATGTTGTGCTTAGTGTAGAACAGCTTGACTCAATATCAAATCATGCAATGCCAAACTCAAAAGGGAGAAAAGTCAGTTTGCAACCACTTGCAGAGCCGTGGCCTAATAACAAAGTAGGTGTACCAATTCGGTAATGACAGTGGGCAGTCAGCTGAACCATTGTATGTGGGAAAGAAACAAAAATTGTCATATTTAGGCAAGTGGTTATGCTATTAGATAGAAAGAGATAGATGTATAGAAACAAACTGAGATATAAAGATAAGAACAGGCTGAAGTAAAGAAACAGGTATGAAATGGCATAGATTGTGGTAGATATGAGCAAAGATAGATCAGTAGCTATAAACACACGTTTATAGATAAATAACAAGCAGATAGATAAATAGATAAATCATTTTGATTGTATAATGTTCCATAAGAAATAAAATCTTGATATTTTTGTTTCGAGGAAAATTAACTTTTTTTTTAATTGAAAAAGTGTACTTATTTAAGAGTGATACTATATATATATATATATATGTGTGTGTACAACTAATAATAACTGCTTTGAGTGAATAATATTCTTTTAGAAATATAAAAATTTAGGGATATTTGACTTTGGAGGAAAGAACAGGCAGAATACATACAAAATCAGATGGATAAGATTAGAGACTCGGTGGAAGACAGACAATCCAGGATAGCCTGGCAAACAATAAACGAAGTAAGTGGAAGGAAGAGCACAGCCAAAGCAAAATTGAAAGCTGCAAGCCAACAAGAAAGAGTAAAACTGTGGGAACAGCATTTCAAACATCTACTAGGAAACCCACCGGAAATAACGGATGAACCGATCACCAGAATTATTAGCAAGCAATTAGACGTAAAACTAGGTCCTTTCACCAAAGAAGAACTCGACTCAGTTCTCAGAAGAATTAAAAATAGGAAAGTGGCAGGGCTAGACGAGATCCCCCCAGAAGTGTGGAAGACTAGACAATTCGACGATATACTGCTCCGGCAATGCAACGCAGTCTATAGTCAAAATAGGATAGAGAGATGGACGAAGGGATGCATCCTTCCATTCCCTAAAAAAGGCGACCTCGGACTAGCCAAGAACTACCGAGGGATAACACTTACATCCATAGCAGCCAAAATCTACAATGCCCTACTACGAAACTGCATAGAACCCAAAATAGACAACATCCTTAGGAAAAACCAAAATGGCTTCCGGAGAAATAGATCCACAACCTCACAAATACTGACCATCCGTAGAATCCTGGAAGGCGTACGGGCAAAAAACTTACAGGCGACATTACTATTTGTCGACTTTACCAAGGCCTTCGATTCCATACACAGAGGGAAGATGGAGCAAATCCTACTAGCATACGGCCTACCAAAAGAAACCGTAGCAGCGATAATGATTCTCTACAGAAACACCGAAGTAAAAGTACGTTCACCAGATGGAGACACGGAATACTTCGACATTGTTGCAGGAGTACTACAAGGAGACACGCTAGCACCATACCTCTTTATCATCTGTCTAGACTATGTGCTTAGGACTTCGATCGACAAAATCAGAGAAAATGGCTTCGAGCTGACTAAGAGAAGAAGCAAAAGGTACCCCGCAAAAACAATCACGGACGCCGACTACGCCGATGACTTGGCGATACTAGTGAATACGCCTAATCAAGCAGAGACACTACTGCATAGTCTGGAACGAGCCGCAGCTGGCATTGGCCTCCATGTCAATGCAAACAAAACTGAATATATGTGTTACAACCAAACGGGCAACATTGCCACACTAGACGGAGCCTCTCTGAAACTAGTCGACAAATTCACCTACCTAGGAAGTAGCGTCTCATCAACCGAAAAAGACATCGACACACGACTGACGAAGGCATGGACAGCTATCGATAGGCTCTCGATCATATGGAAGTCGGACCTAACTGATAAAATGAAACGCAGTTTCTTCCAGGCAGCGGTTGTGTCGATACTGCTATATGGATGCACCACATGGACGCTTACGAAGCGGCTGGAGAGGAGGCTGGACGGAAACTACACAAGAATGTTGAGAGCAGTATTAAACAAATCCTGGCGACAACACCCCACGAGACTCCAACTATACGGACACTTGCCCCCCATCACGAAAACTATACAAGTTCGACGAACCAGACACGCAGGTCACTGCTGGAGAAGCAAGGACGAGCTCATAAGCGATGTACTCCTGTGGACCCCCACATATGGATGTGCAAGAGTGGGACGACCAGCACGAACCTACATACAGCAACTATGTGAGGACACAGGATGTAACCCTGAAGACCTGCCGGAGGCGATGAATGATAGGGAGAAATGGCGAGAGAGGGTCAGGGATATCCGCACTGGCGGCGCGACATGATGATGATAAAACATAGTGAGATTGGAGTGTGTTAATTTTAGGCTCTCTGAGGTTGGTTTTGGTTGGTTGGGTTTTATGGTATATCAATCCTTGCAGGTTATTTAATGGCAAATCCAGTTTTATGCAAATAGTCAGTTCTATTTCAAAGAATTCAGTTTAGAGTGAGTACAGTTTAATTGTCAAAAACATTTCTATTTCAAGCAATTCAGTTTATTCAAACAGTTCTGATTCAGCTAATTCAGCTTCGTATAAGTACAGATTTTGTTTACACACAGTTAAATGTCAAACACTTCAATATTAAACAATTCAGTTTAGTGTAAGTAGAGTTTCAATGTCAAAAACAGTTCCATTTCAAACAATTCAGTTTAGCATAATCACACAGTTTAAATGTAAGTACAGTTTAATTCTTAAAAACATTTCTATTTCCAACTCTTCAATTTAGTCAAACAGTTCTAATTCAAACAATTCTTAGTTCTATTTAACCCATAGATAGCTACCACTCCAGATCAGAGTGGACCCAGGAGCAATAGCAATGAAGGGGTCCTCCGCATTCCCCAAAGTTCCAGAATCACTGGAGCCTCACCATCAGATTGTTTAGTGTCATATCCAGGACACTTGTTGGGAGGAGTCTTACCCTCTGCAAAAAAAGTAGTTGATGTATTCTATAGCCCAGCCGACAGGGCAAGTTGGTTGGGTTTTATGGCATATCAACTATCATTGGTTATTTAATGCCAAATCCTGCTTTTACATATAGATTAAATAGGATTTGTAAACTTATTTTGTAGATTCACACAGCTAAATTATCAAACTGTTTTATTTCAAACAACTCTATACTCAACACAATAAAGACAAGCGACACAGTTCTTAGAAAAATATACCTCACACTTTATTTGAAAGGGTTGTGTGTGAGAGGGAGTTGGAGACTGAACAGAACTGCAACATATTGACCCCCACTCTATTGGCCATAACCGCGTTTCTTTCCCATTCTCCTGGGCTGCTCAACCGGGGGCCTGGGAGCCCAGCCTCTCTGGGTGCTGGTTTTCTCTACTGCATCTGATCTCCAAACTGATTGAATTTCCTGTGCACTGAGTTATATAATAGTTTAACGCCTACCTTCTTCTTGTGGGCGTCACAAATTGCACTCATTCAACCCATCCACAGTCAAGGTTATACTCTGCTATTCCTCGACCGGATGCACCTGTTATTTACACAGGTGCATTTCCTATTTTGACAGCCCAGCCGGGTCGTAGGTCAATATACAACATATTTAACATAAGTTAAAGTTAAATGGTACCAAACATTTCTATGTATCACCATCGGTTCAATTAACATCAGTCATGTGTTTACACACAGCTAAATGATCAGATAATTCTGTTTCTCATTCAGTTTAGCATAAGACATTTGTTTGAACTCAGTTTAAATGTCAAACAGTTCTATTTGACCCATAGATAGGACCCTAACAGGAGCTCCCACTCTAGATCAGAGTAACATTGGAGCAATGGCAATGAAGGGGTACTCTACATTCCCCCAAAGCTCCAGCGTTACTGGAGCCTCACTATCAGATTGTTTAGAGTCATATCCAGGACAATTGTTTGGGGAATCTTACTCCTCTGCAGAGATACAGTCAGTGTATTCAATGATCCCAGCTGACTTAGTAATTGTTGGTGATTTAATGCCAAATCCTGTTTATACATATCTTAAATATATATGATTTGCAAATTTTTAAATGCGCCAGAGATCATTTGTTTGCACAGTTAAATATCTTCAAATATCTTTATCCGACATTAATAATTCTATTTGATATCAATCATTTGTTTGTACATAGTGATATGGTTTTATGTATTGTTCACACTAATAGTTTTATTTGCACACAGTTAACTGGTTTCAAGTATTGCTATTTAACACTAATAACTCTATTTGACACTATTTATTTGCATAGTCAAACAGTTCCAAGTATTGCTATGTAATACCAACAGTTCAATTTTCACACATGCTTAAATGGTTTCAAACATTCATAACTAACAGAAACAATTCTATCTAGCATTAATCATTTCTTGACACAGTTAAATTGCATAAAGTATTGCTATCTAACACCAATTGTTTCATTTGCCCACAGTTAAATGGTTTCAAGGATTGCTATGTAATACTATTTAATTTAATGTCAGTCATTAAAGAGTTAAACATTTCTATTTAACCCATAAAGAGAGTGGAAGTACCTGCAAGAGCCCTGAGTAAGAGTGAACATGGGAATAATGGCAATAAAAAGATACTCCCCCTTCTCCAGAGCTTCATATCTGGAGCTTCATCATCAGATGGCTTAGTGTCATATCCAGGACACTCAAGTGGGGGTCTCATCCCTCAACAGAGATGCAGTCAGTGTACTCTACAGCCCTAATCAACTGGGGTTGGCAAATTGAGATAGGCTGCGATAGATAGGCAAGAACAGATAAGATGAATAGACAGGAAGAATAGGTTGTGATGGGTAAGAATAGGCTGTGATAGATACAGGTAAGAACAGACTGAGATCAACAGACAGGTAAGAACAGGCTATGACAGACAGGAAATTAAGAAAAGGTTGAGATAGAGAGAGAGAGACAAGTAAGAACAGAGAGAGAGAGAGATAGATCATTAATAAGATATAGGTAAGAACAGACTAAAGTAGACAGTAGAAAACAAACGGATGGACGGATAGACAAGTGAGAATAAAATGAGATATATATAGACAGATAAGAACTCACTGAGATTTGTCAGACAGATAGGAAATGATTAAGATAGAAAAAAGAGATAGACATAACAAGAAGTATAGACAAAGCTTGATATAAGCAATTTAAGTGAAGAAGGGGATTAAAAGTATCAGTATGAACATTTAAAAGAAAGATAAAGGGATCTAAATAGTCCAAGGAACATGAAAGAACATAGATAAATATGAAAAGGCTGAAGCAGAGATTCAAAGATTCTTAGACATGAATAAAATCAATTTTTTAAACACATTGG
This sequence comes from Sepioteuthis lessoniana, assembly GCA_963585895.1. Classification (NCBI taxonomy): domain Eukaryota; kingdom Metazoa; phylum Mollusca; class Cephalopoda; order Myopsida; family Loliginidae; genus Sepioteuthis; species Sepioteuthis lessoniana. The sequence continues at coordinate 60,204,238 of OY757907.1, forward strand.
AAAAAAAAATCATAATACATAGACAACAACAAGAATAGAAGTTTATTGACAAAGGCCAAATGAATAGTTTCATTGCAGTTTGGTTCACAATTTCCTAACAAACAAACAAATGAGAATCAATAAAGCCTGAAAGAAACCTTGATGTTCTTTGAAAACATTATAATGTGTAAGAGGCAGAAAGAAAGAATAACAGTATGATACAATACTCAAAGAATCAAGACACGGAATCTATAAGAGTCTGTACTTTGAATATATTTACCCAATCCTTCCACCAGACAGGATGCAACACAAGGTTAATTTTTAAGCAGAGTACAGCTGGTTTAAATTTAGACTTTTCCTTCCTTCTATTAGATTGGTTCCCACTCCAAGACGAAAGAAACCAATCAACCTCTCTGTTTACCCATAGCTGGGGGTGGGGAGATATAAGAAGGATTTATGCCTGTCCAAAGGGCATCATGCAAACAGCCTTTTCCAGGCTTTTTATTCTTAAATATGATTCTAGAAAAAGAGGATCTTTGTAAAGTCTTTTTTTTTTATCATGAAATAATAATGAATTTCCTTACAACTTTGAATATATGTTGTATTTGTGCATTTTTAAGATATGCAGATTAAAAATCTTATTTTCTTTAACGTGGTCGTAGGTGGTCATATTTATATAAGTTGATGATAAAACAAACACATCTGTTTTGTAATTTTTAAAACTTTTTCTTTGTAAAATGACATCACAATAGTTAGATTGAGAGAAAATGTTGGTTTTAATCAAATTCAGTTTGAATGACTCATTTAATAACTTTTTGAATTTTGCTTCATAATTTATCTTGCCATAAGATTTAACAATAGATTGTTCATTTTTCTATCATGGCTGGACTGTTTTACGTAAAACACAAAGGTTAATAATGTTTGTAAAGGCACAGAGAGTGTTCAATTCCCAGTTTCGAGAAGAAAACACTAATACCATCTACATCACGAGTATCAGTCATTATTAAATGAACGACCCTTATCTTTTGATTTTCACTCACTCAGGGAAACGAAAATGACGGACTTAGAATTTTTTTTAGAATTTCATTGGTCTTATCAGTTAGAAAATCGTCATTGATCTCAGCATTGTTTTTTCTCACAAAAGTAGAATTCAGCAAATTAGCATCAATATTACAATGATTTTCATTATTACTGGCTGGATTTAATGACACAAAAGATTTTTTAAGGCTCTATGAGATTAAGTATTTTAAAATTTTGCATTCATTTTATTCAGATTAAAAATCTTATTTTCTTTAAAAAATCTTTTTTAAAGAAAAAGCTAATACCACTTATATCACAAGCATTAGTACCTTATTGAATGAACCACTTAATTATATATGTTGTATTTGTGCATTTGTAAGTGTGTTTCCCACACACACACACATATATATATATATATATAAAGAAATAGAGGGAGAGAATGATACAGACTAAAATATCAAATACAAGATAGATGTAGACAGAAGAATAGAGGTTATAATATGAAGGTATTGCATATTTTACAAGCACAAAAATATACTGACTAGTCTTGAGCTAGATATGTGTGTGTATGTTCATTTTTTCTAAGTTGATTAAAGAGAAATATTTCCCCTGAATTGAACACTGCAAAGTAAGTTTACAGTTTACTAATAACAATGTAAGAACTGCATATTTTATGGGTTGTGTCTGTTTTTCAAATAAGAACAGATGAGATGTCTTCAAAATTATCAATAGAAATCCTTAGACCAAAGATAAATACACAACCATCTCAGCCATAAAAAAAACAACTGATATATACAAACAAAGTGATGTTAAAGCAAATATTTTCAGAAATCCTGAGTAATTTAAACTCAATGGCCTGTGAAATGAAAATGTGGGACTTAAAATTTCTTTAGAATTTCATTAATCTCATCAGTAACAATATTTCCCATTTATTGCAGCATTGTTGTTTATCACAAAAGTAGAATTCACTAACTCTGGATCAATACTACAGTGATCTTCCTTTTCACAGTGATTTTCATTATTACAGCCTGGATTCAATGACACTAAAGTCTTTTTTTTTTAAGGCTTGATGAAATTGTTCAACACTTTAAAATTTTTGCATTAATTTTTTTCTTTTCATTAAAGGTTCTAATCTTGGTCTTCTTAATTGAATGGAATACAGCATTAGGATGGAGTTTTATATATTTGCTCAGATTCTGGCCTTTTGTCTACATTAGATTTATTTTTATGTTTGTCCTTATCATTCATTAACTTTTTAATATCTTCATTAAGCTATGGAGTAACTGGGCGTGTTACTCTAAAAGTTCACAACAGTGCATGCTTATCGATAATCTCACAATAAATATTCTCAGTAATTGTTACTTGGTTATAAATATCTTCAACTGCTATAATGTATCTCCAAAGTATCCTTTCCATGACTTTCAAAGAAAGCTTTTTGTTAAAGTCCCTAAAAATTCTCCTTGTAACAATCCTTGATTTGAACATGGGTTTTTTGAGAGGTCAACATCAGGAGAGAAAGTTTTTGTAGAAAGGAGTTTTTTTTTTAGAAAATTTTTAACAAAGTTGATATGCTATAAGAAAAGCAACAAAAAAATATACGGGTCACAGAGCATATTCACTTTGCTGAATGAAAATTATTTTCGGGTATACAAGTATTCGTTGGTAAGTGTTTATTTGGTTTTATGGCATATCAGCCTTTGTTGGCTATTTAATGCCAAATCCAATTTATATATATATGATTTTATGAGGCAATTAAATGTTTTTTTGTGGTAGTGGTAAATATTATTGATGGAAAATTCTGAGCTTTGTGTCCTACTCCTTTTTCTTCTTACTCCATTCACATATCTTGTTATCTGTTTGTCAAAGCAGCAAGGGAATTAAGGACAGAAGGAAAAAGATAAGGATATCTTTAGACACAAAATGTATTTTTAGGGGTTTACAACTATTCTGTTTAGGAATGTTTTTCTGAACCAGTAGAAATAGTCATGCACCCACAGACAAGACATTTGGAGATTATCATGGAATTATCTTTGGCAAATTATAAGTTTGTCAGTCCGTCGTGTGTCTTAGTGAGCACATGAATTCTCTCTGGCAGCTGAGAGAAAAAAGAAGCATCAATTTCAACTGAGGTGGTGAAGACTTCTGAGAAATTGCTTCACCTTGATGCCAGGAAGCCCCTCTCTTTCAATTTCTCTGCTTGTCAGAAGCCACCTGGGAAACTATTACTTTTGTATTTTTTTTTTTTTTTCATGTTATAGATTCTTTATTTATTATTCAATCCCTCCAATTTGTAAGCAAAGAATATATTGGTAACTTTATTTTTGAATGAGTTAGAGCTCATTATTTGCACAGTAAAATAGTTCCAAGTATGGTTATTTAACACTAATAATTCTATTTAATATTAATCATTCTTTTGCACACAGTTAAGTGGTTTCAAGTACTCATATTTAACACAAGTCTATTTGACATTAATCATTTGTTTGCACAAATGGTTTCAAGTATTGCTATCTAACACTAATTATTCTATCTATTAAATGATTTCAAGTATTGGTATCAAATACTAATAATTTAATTTGATATTAATCATTTGTTTGCACACAGTTAAATGGTTTCAAGTATTGCTATTTAAAGTGATTCTTTTTAATATCTATCATTTGTTTACATGCAATTCAAATGGCTTTAATTATTGCTATGTCAGTGCAATTGAACCTCACCCAACACCTTCTAGCACCTTTAAGATAAATAGGATTAGGTATTTATTTGCCAAAAGAGCAATTTGAAGAGAATTATATAAGTGTTAGAGCTTGATATGGCCAGCTAATTGACTAAGGGCCAAAGTGGAGGTCATAGACTGCTTAGCCAATACGATCTTATCATCAAGCATTACAGATCATCACCTATAGCCAACAGGTGGCCTTGTTAGGTGGGGGGATGGTCTTACCTGCATGCAGAGGTGCAGTCCATATAATTTATATATAAGTATCTTCAGCTGACTTTTATATATCTGTAGTGAAGGCATCTAATTAATGGGTTTTTCATTTGAGAGCCCCATGTTAAGTTTGGGAAGTGTGTTTCAAATTAAACATGACTGCTCATTTTGACTTTTCATATTTGTTTATGCGTCACCCTAAGTATTTCAAGGCAGGATAATAAAGTTTCATGTTAAATCCAAATAGAACCTGTGTTTGTAAGTGTTTTATCGATTTGTCTGACCATTTTTCTATTACTGATGTTATGCCTGTGTTTTTTTCTTTTATGAACAAAAATAAGACAAACAGGAATATTTTTTTTGTGTTGTTAAATCTTTGATTCTTCTTAACCTTAGGTCATCATTAGGAGAAAAGTTTTTGAGAAGTAAAATTTCTTTAGAAAGTTTTTGAAATAGTTGATATAAGAGAAGTAACAAAAAATTAACTTAGAATATTTATTCATTGAATGAAAATTATTTTCTCATATCTAAATGTCTTCAACTGACCTGGAAAGAATTTTTGCTATTGTAGACATTTGACACCGAGTTCTCCATTTATGAGATATATATCAAGCATAGGTGGGATTAATTTTAAATTAACAGTGTAAAAGATTTCTATGAGATTGTAATAATCATTACAGGATAGAAATAAAGATATATCAAACTACATTTGTCTATAATATTTTGTACATTTAGTGACAGAAAAAATAAATTAAACATCCTCTGTCCAATAATATGTTACATTTAGTATATAAAATGTTTGGTTATCTGGTTTAATGGCATATCAACTGTTGACATATATTTCTCAGCAGATAGAGAATTATTTTACTATTCCTGTCCCATAATTTGTTACATTTATCAAGCAAAATTTATATGCATATGTAACAAGTAATCTGGAATAGATGTAGTATTTTTGTTTTATTAATACCACATTTTTCTTTTCTAAGAGAACTGGGTATAAAAAGTATATGCATTGGCAGGGGTAAGCCTACTGTCAATCACTACCCACACTAACAATGTTAAGTTTAAAAGGTCATCTTAAAAGACAATATATATGGCAACTGTTTTACACCTTTACTAGTTATAGGTATATATTATGATTCACTGAAGAAATTCAAAAATAATTATTAAAGAAATGATTTTTCAAATCAGTTATGGAAAAAATTCATTAGAAATTATTTTCTAAGTTAATGTATTCAACATGATTTAGTGTGAAAATGCTTAGGAAACGATTGCGAGGTTTGTCAAGAAATGAACCAAATTATTTAAAACTAATTGCATTACTCGAGTTATAACCGAATAAGTCTTTTCACCTTTCAAATAATTCCTTTCACTGCTGATAGATAGTTCCTAACGTTCATTTTTTACATTTCTGGAATAAATTAGCTATCTTTATATCTGGTTAGCAAACAAGAATGTGAGGCAAATATTTCAATGTTTATTTGTATTATCTTTGGTTTGGTTTGGGTTGGTTTTCCTGCATATTAACCATTGCTAGTTATTCTATGCCAAATCCTGTTTTTACTTATATATTCTAAAATAATTTCTAAACACATTTTTTTTAGATACATTCAGTTAAAAGATCAAACAGTTCTATTTCTAACAATTCAATATAGTAAGAGTCAACAAAGTTGAATGATTCCAAGTATTGCTATCACTAACAATTCCATTAAACATCAGTCATTTGTTTACACACGGTTAAATGATCAGTTTTATTTCAAACAATTAAACTTAACATAATTCATTTGTTTGCACTTAGTTTAAATATCAAACAATTCTATTTGATCCATAGATAGGACTCTATCAGGTGCTACCACTCCAGGCCAGAGTGGATCTGGGAGTGATAGCAATGAAGGGGTTCTTCTTAAATGCAGGAAAATAACAGAAACTCAACTTTTGCTAAATGTTCAGAATGTCAAGTGAGAACATTTTTATAAGTTGTACATAAGAACTGGCCCATTAGGTAGAGTGTTCATCAATAGCTCGGGAGACTGTGGTTCAATCCCAGGTCAAGTCATACCAAAGACTCAAAAAATGGTACTTGATATCTCCCAGCTTAACACTCAACATTACAAGGTACATATCAAGGGTGAAGTAGAGTAATCAAAGTAATAGCGCCCTTTCCGACACATCGGTGTAGTAGCTATTAAAAAGGGAACCTCTGGGTCGCCCTTGGCTACAGTTGCCAACTTTACTTACATAAGAACAGCCATTTCCATTTTTTGAAATTTAAAATTCTATTTTAGATGCTTAACTAAAAAATTATAACCAGGCCATTGGTATAAGGGTTAGAGGGTTTGCCAATGGCATGGGAGATCAGGGTTCAATCTCAGGTCGAGTCATACCAAAGACTAAAAAATGGTACTTGATGCCACCTTGCTTAACACTCAGCATTATAAGGTACATATCAAGGGTAAAGTGAAGCAATTCATGGAATGGAGTAGCACCCTCCTCTACACTTTGGTGTAGTAGCTATTGAGAAGGGAGCCTTTTGGTTGCCTTCGACTACAATCACCAACTTTACTTACTTTTTACTAAAAAATAGAAAAAATGCAAATTTGTTAATAACTAATTTGGTTATTTTTTTGTATATAAATATATATATATGATGTGTGTACAAGACTACAGCTAAATTTACCATGACAAATGAACAAGGAATGAAATTTTAGCTTTTTTCTAAGTAGTCTCTTTGGCCTTCAACATTCTTATTCCAGTGATTTTTCTATTAGTTGAACTACCTCTGAACTTTTTTTGGTATGGTTTGAAGCTGAACTTTTTTTTAGTATGGTTTAAAGCTGAATTAAAGAAATTGAATAAAAATAATTTCTGTTTGCTTTATTAAATTATTAAAGATATTTGTCACTACTCAAGAACTTTGATAAATAAAGAATTCAGTTGAAACAATAAAAAAAAAAAATAAATAAATAAAATACATTTTTTTTGTTGGCAAAATTACTGTAAAACAAAAAACACATATTGATCCAATTTCTCTCATTGAATAAGCAGCAGCTGAATGCCCTGCTTACAAGCTGACTGAAGTATTTCCCTAAATTTACTCCATATGTTGTTGGAAAGTGTCATGTCATTTTATTGTAGATAGAGATTATAAATTGAATTTTGCTAATCACAGATACAGATTTTCAGCTGCGAATGTCTGCTTTCAAGTTTCCTGTGTTTATAACAATAAGTATGAATTCACTAAATCTTTTGAAAGTGTTGTATGATACAACTGAAATAAATAATGATAAACTTATTAAAAAAAAAAAAAAAGAAAAAAAGAAAGACATTTTTCATTTGGTATGAAATATTTTTTAGAGTAAACAATGTATACCTTGCTTTTGTTGTAAGTAAAGTTGGTGATCTTAGTCGAGGGCAACCCGAAGGCTCCCTTTTCAATAGCTACTATACTGAGGTGTAGGGGAGGGCACTACTCCTTTCCCAGAATTGCTCCACTTTACTCTTGATCCTAATCTTATAGTGCTGAGTGATAAGCAAGTACCATTTTTTGAGTCTTTGATATGACTTGACCTGGGATTATTGAACCCTGGTCTTCCGGACCATTGGCAAACACTCGACTCATTAGGCCAATGGCCTGAAGTTGTTGTTGCCTTCCTTGGGGAATATACCCCACTGATATGAACCAAAAAGTACCATTATGGTTCTTTCTGTACTCTTACAAACCTATGTCCATATTATTTATGACTGAATAATGTATTTTCTAAGAGATTAAAATTGTTAAGCAGTTTACTTTTTTTTTTCTCTGTAACTGTTTGCACTTCAATTAAAAACCTCCCAAATGCAGGGAAAATAAATAGAGAAATAAATTTACTTTTGCCATATGTCATGTGACTGCAATTGTTATAACCTGTGCCAAAGCAAAGTAGCCATTTTGTTTCTTCTTGTTCTGATAGACTTATAACTAAAACTTGGCGTGCAGCTGTGTTTCTTGAAAATACTCAGATAGAAGTTAAATAAAAATAAAAAAGAAAAAGCATTTTTTTTTTTCATTTTTTATTTGTTAATATCTTTTTAAATGTGTTTATTCTTAATCCTTTCACCAGCAAATAAGTAGCAATTAATTTAGTCTTAGAGAAAACTGAGAAGCTGGTAATTTCTATTGATTAAAAGGGAAGTTAATTGAAATCACACTGTCCGTTTGCAATTAGTAAATGGAAAGACGTTCTCACCACTAAATCAAAAAACAGAAACAAAGAAGAAATTAAAACAGAAATTTGAATGGCTTTTAAACTAGAATTCAAGAAACCAAACCCTGCCTTTTAAGTTTCATCTCAACCCCCTCTGAAGTTTAGAGTACTGGTCACAAAACTTGAAAGGATTGGTAACAGCAAAGTTGTTTAGTTACATAAATGTACTATCCTCCCTTATGAGGGAGTGGGGAAAGTTCTCAGCCCAACCAAGAAGAAAATGACCAAGAATCATTAAATATGAATTCTTCAGAACAAAACATTTGGCATATTGCCAGATTGCTGAAGCAGTGATGAGTTTGTCCAGTACTTAGATAGGTGACAACAATGGAACAGTTGGTTGGTTGTTTTGTAGTATGTCAATCCTTTTATGGTATAATAATAAGGCAGACTGGATTCATTGGCCTTGGCAAGGCAACCAGTCTAGGAGAAGGAAAACTTTGAATTCAAACATGTTAAACTCCATTTAAAAAATTGACCCTATGTCATTGAAGGGGTTGGGTAAATACATACTTCAACCCTTCTTGAATTATATAATACTGAAGTCTTTTTTTTTGACAAGCAATTATATGGTTTCAAGTCACAATGCCTTTTTACTAATAATCATTTGAAAACATTTATAGCTTCAAGTTTCTTAATACAAATAATTTTACAGACAGTTATAAGGTTTCAAGTATTCCCATCTAATACAAATAACTTGTATATGGTTTAATATGTTCTCATATAATATTTATATTTTATACACAATTAGATGGCTTTTAAGTACTATTTCTATTTTTCAATCATCATTTGTTTGTTAAATCATTTAAAGTATTCTTATCTTATACTAATACTTGGCACAGAGTTATATAATTTCAAGAATTCTAAATAATGAATAATTTTCAAACGGATCTATTTAACCCATCGATGGGACCATATCAGCAACTACAACTCCAAAATGGATCTGGAAAGAATGACAATAAAGGGTTAATTACATACTCCATAGAGTTCCAGAACTGAAGCCTCACCATCAGATACAGTTAAGTGTCATACCAAGGAATTGGCATGTTACCATTTTAAATATTCTCAAGTCTAAAAAGTAATATTTTATCAATTATGTCCATAATCTTAGTTGATTCTTTCTCTCTCACTTTATAATGCGATATATTTTAAAAATGAATCAAATGGAACTTTGGGTTTTTTTTTTTTTTAGTTCTTTGCATTTATGTGGTACTTTAACATTGACGGTTGATGTTGCCAATTCTAAAGAAAGTACCCGAGAAGAAGGCCAAAGGGTATATGGCTGAAACATTGCGAAAAAAGGCGACATAGATGAAAAAAATAGTTTGTCCAGCAAAATGTGGATTCCAATAAACTCCCGTCTAACAAAAGTAGAACATGAACTTGACCAACTGATCTGTCAAACATAAATAGCATTGTGTTTTTCGGATTAATCGACCTCTATTCGAAACGGTCATTTCTGATTGACAACTCCTGAAAATAATCTCAATTATAGTTTTGTTACTGCATGTTGCCAACCAGGTTCCGCATTTTGTTTTTATTTGTGAAAAAATTTAAAAGTCTTTTTGTTTTTGTTTTTTTTAATGAAATCAATTTTCCTTAACTTCATCAGCTATGATATATTAATCAATTTTCAGTCAGTTATTGAGCCATAAAAATGAGAAATAGGTGGCAAAAGATGTACATTGATATTATATATGATCAATATTTTGCTATATTTATTGGATTTAAGAAATTTATTTTCATAAATTTGCACTTAGTCTGTGCTGAAAAGACAACCAACACTTCCAAACTATATTTATAGCTACTACAACAAGATGAAAGGGAGGCCATGACTCATTTCCCTAGATTGCTCCACTTTACCCTTAATACATACCTTATAGTACTGAGTGTTAAGCAAGGAGGTACTATCTTTTGAGTCTTTGATAGGACTTGACCTGGGATCAAATCTCAGTTTCCCGGGCCATTGGCAAACACTCTACCAAGTAATGGCCCAGGAGACCAGGGTTCAATATCCAGACAAGTCATACCAAAGACTCAAAATACAGTACTTAATATCTCCTTGTTTAACATTCAGTATTATAAAGTATGTATCAAGGATAAAGTGGAGCAATCCGGGGAAAGGTTGGTTGGTTGGAGTTTTATGGCATATCAACCTTTGTTGGTTATTTAATGCCAAATTCATTTTTATACAAATAATCAGTTCTATTTCAAACAATTTAGCACGAGTACACATTTTAATTGTCAAAAACATTTCTATTTCAAGCTATTCAGTTTAGTCAAACAGTTCTAATTCAAACAATTCAGTTTAGCATAAGTACAGTTTCTATGTCATAAACAGTTCTATTTCAAGCAATTCAGTTTATCATAAGTACACAGATTAGTCCTATTTATCCCATAGATAGGACCCTATCAGGTGCTGCCACTCCGGGCTAGAGTGGACCTGGAAGTGATGGCAATAAAGGGATACTCCACATTACCATAAGCTCCAGCATTACTGGAACCTCACCATCAGATTGTTTAGTGTCATATCCAGGACACTCATTGGGCAGGGGTTTTACCCCTCTGCAGAGATGCAGTCAGTGTATTCTACAACCCTAGCCTTCTGGGTAACCAGAGAAAGGAGTAATGCCCTCTCCTAAACCTCAGTATAGTAGTTATTGAAAATCAAGCATTCAGGTCATCCTCAACTATGGTCTGGTGATATACTCTTGCATTATCTGCTACAAAACAGGTGTACTGGTACGATTGTTCCCTGTGGGGAAAAGAACTAAGATACTGCCTCTATGATGATCTGAATTTGGGTTTGTGACATCTAGTTTACACGATAACTTTGCAGGTGTTTGCAATTTCCTATACTGATACAGTTGGATTGGATTGGATGAATTGGTTTGGTTTAATGGCATATCAACCATTGTTGTTTATTTAATGTCAAATCCTGTTTATATATATGAAATATATGATTTGTAAACACATTTTGTTGATAACATTTTAAAACGAACATGATCTTATTTTTTTGCACATAGTTGAATGGTTACAAGTATTTCAATCAAATATGAATAATTTACAATTAATCATTTGTTTACACACAGTTAAATGGATATAAATCATATATAAGAGATTAGTCCATCAATAATTTCATTTTTAATTCGTTTGCACAGTAGTATTGCTATTGTTCCGACACTGTAAAGTAGTTTCAAAAATTACCATATAACACTTATAACTCTATTCAACATAACTCATTCGTTTGCACTTAGTCTGTGCTGAAAACACAACCTACACTTCCAAACTATATTTTTGTGATAACTTCTCTAGTGATATAAGTTGGCGTCCTTAGTCAAGGGTGGCATGAAGGCCCCCTTTTTAATAGCTACTACAACAACATGTAAGGGAGGGCACTAATTGTTTCTCTGTATTGCTACCCTTCACCCTTGATACATACCTTATAGTGCTGAGTGTTAAGCAAGGAAGTATCAAGTACTTGATACCTCCTTGCTTAACACAGTTAAATAGTTCTATATATTGATATCTATAACAATGCAATTAAACATCAGTCATTTGTTTACTCTCAGTTAAATGATCAAACTGTTCTATTTCAAACAACTAAACTTAGCATAAACCATTTGTTTGCAGTCATTTTAAATATCAAACAGTTCTATTTGACTCATAGAAAGGACCCTATTAAGTGCTACCACTCTCGGCCAGAGTGGACCTAGGAGCTATAGCAATGAGAAGGAGTACTCAGCATTACTGGAGCCTCCCCATCAGATTATTTAGTGTCATATACAGGACACTTATTGGAGGAGGTGTCTTACCCCTCTGCAGAGAAGCAGTTAGTGTATTCTACCGCCTCAGCAGACTGGGCTGAGGTATAGTTGGTTGGAGGGAAGATATTCAGTTGAGTCCCCATTTACCAAAGACCAATATACGAGTGAGTGTATCTGTGATATACTAACATAATAAAATGAAAGACAAGATGAACTATTTACTCACACAAGAATATTTAACATTCATTGACCTAGTGGGTAGAGTGTTTGCCAATGATTCAGTAGATCGGGGTTCAATCCCAAGTCATACCAAAGACTCAAAAATGGTACTTGATACCTCCTTACTTAACACTCAGTATTATAAGGTACATATCAAGGGCAAACCTAGGAAAGAAGTAGCGCCCTTCCCAACACCTCGGTGTAGTAGCGACTGAAAAGGGAGCCTTTGGGTTTACTTTTATATACAATATACTGACCAAAGATATTAAAACAAAGAATATACTAATGTATCCCACCAGAGAAAGTTATATACACATTGTTCCATAAAAAAAAAAACAGTATGTAGAAAAGGTACAAAACCAAAAAAAGCTTACTTGATAAGTGTGGTTAATATTGCCAGGTGTCTCTACCAGTCCTTAGCAGGGTAAGTGACAACGTCTTCACTGTTTAAAGGACAAAGGGCAATAAAGGATGAGAAGGGATTTCTGTAACCGTCATGTGACACCTGACAAAGTGCCTAATGGACATACCCTGTCTTTAAGAGACAATTATTTACTCAGCACCAAATCAACAGAAGAACAATCTTCTGCATCCTGAATGACAATAGCTTTTACTCAAATTTACACCATAATTCATCTGCGAGTGTCATATTGTGGAAAGAAATCACTATAAATTGAATTTTGCATATCAGGGGAACAGATTTTCAAAAATTAATGACTACTTACAAGTTTCAAGTATTCATTGCAATAATTGTAAATTCAAATGCACCATGATACAACTGAAAACTCTTTCATATTGTTAAACAATAAGATATAGATTTGGTTTAGCCAACCTGATGGACATAAAAAATGAAAACCTGTGAGAAAAACTTGTTTTTAAATGGTAAATCATAGTATGATTATATACCAGAGATGTCTAAACCTGTTTAATGTTAGAAGTATGATCAATTTTAGATTCTTTGGAGGCTCAAAATTCATATCTGTTTATATATATATATATTTATATTGTGCCAAGTAGAGCTGTTGTCATGTCTCATAATGACAAAATTAACTGCGATGTCTGACCAAAAACCTCCTTTCGTATTCAACAATTATCCTGTCTCTTTACATGGACCACCGCTTCACCTCTAATCAGTTCGTGTCCAATGCAAAATGTGCCAAAGACCCCGTATGATGACGATTGTTGTTTTTATTTTATTTTCTGCCTGCCCCCATTTGCATGCGCGTCTTCACTCTCCGTGGTTTTACATGACTGCCGGTGTAAAAGTACATGACCATTAGCAATATAAGTTCGCTCAGGGCAGCCATATTTTTTCCAGTCAAAAAAACATATCTTGCACGTGGAGCATATGCGCTGATGTTTGCACTGAGGTGAATGGTGATTTTCACTACATATATATATATATATTGATAGATAGAGAGATGTGGGTGTTCATGTGTGTATATATATATATATAAGATGAAATGTAAGAAATATTGTGGGACAGAGGTAGTTTAAAATATTCTCTTTTCTGTCCTATAATGGGTGGTACCATCACATTAGAATTTCAGACACTGAATCTCACTGCACAAATAGAAAATAAAATCCAGACATCCTAAATATGTTTTAGTTGACTCATATTAAACATTTAGATAATAAAGAGGGATTACAATATATGATCACATACAGAAATACATGCACACATTCCAAAATAAGGGGAGTTTCAACATCCCTCAGAATCCATATGAATCCACTGTATATCCTCCTTGTTTACTAAGACAGGCTTGCACTTTTGCATAGATTAAACACAAAGCATTGGTATGAGCATTTCTGAATCACAAGTTAAACAAAGCTTTAAAAAAATTTATTAGAATATCTACACCATCCTAGCACCCACATATGCTCAAGTCAAAATAAGCATTGTCTTTCATTGCCCATTTAACTGGGGCTGTAGAATATACTGACTGCTTCTCTGCAGAGGCGTTAGACCCCCTCCCCAACAAGTACCTGGATATGACACTTAACAATCTGATGGTGAGGTTCCGGTACTGCTGGAGCTTTGAGGAATGCAGAGTACCCCTTCGATGCCATCACTCCCAGATCCACTACAGCCCAGCGTGGTAGCACCTGATAGGGCCCTATCTATGGGTCAAATAGAACTAAACTGTGTACTTAAGCTGAATAGAATTGTTTAGACATTTACCAGATTGTAAACAAAAACTATACTTATACTAAACTGAATTATTTGAAATTTAATTTGGCATTAAATGCTCCAAAAAGGGTTGATATGTCATAAAACAAAACAACCAACCATAGTCTATTCCTTCAGGTTATTAGGTTTTATTTCTTTGTTTAATGGTACATCAACCTTCATGGGTTATTTAATGTTAAAGTCATCCTTGTAGAAAAACTATAGCAGTACTATTTAACCCATAGAAGGGAGGATAAGGAGGTTGAGGTACTTTTTTCAAGGGTATTAGCCCTTGTGATAGCACAACTGAAGTTCAAAATCAATGTTGCAGTTCAGCATGTTAGTTCCAATACCATCAGAACTTACCCCACTCAGCATATTCGAGAATGGAGGAAGAGTTACAAAAATGCTCCAGAATTAAAAATTAATAACAGAAGAACTTTTGCAGCACATCAGCCAATTTGATAGGAAACACAAGTTGAATAGATGTTAATTTTTAAAAGGGTTGATTTTTAACTGATTTTTAATGGTAATACCAGAACTTTTGTTGCATGTGAGCCAATGTAGTGAGGTACACAAGAAAGATAAATGAATGTGGATTTTTAATGGTAGAACTTTTACAGTACATCAGCTAATGTGGTGAGGTCCACAGCAGAGATGAATGAATATTGATATTTAAAAGGGTTTATTTTTAACGGATTGTTAATGGCAATCGTAGAAATTTTGCTGCATGTGAGCCAATGTGGTGAGATATGCAAGAAAGATAAATGGATGTTTATTTTTAATGGGTTTAATTTTAAAGGAGTTTTAATGACAAAACTTTTACTGTACATCAGCTAATGTGATGGGGTCCACAGCAAAGATGAATGGATGTTGATCTTTTTAAAATCCTTTGACCTTTTGAGTAGATGATCCTGTGGGTGATATATTCACAAGGAAAAAAAAGAAAAAAAAAAAACAACAACATATATATGTATATATATATATGTTTACTTACTGTGGAAGGGTAGCAGAATATATAAGTTGAATATAAGTATAAGTTGCTTTATGATGTCATCAGGCCAGCACACCAACATGATCAGTCATTCACTCAGCAGGGCACAACGCTGCAACAAAAACAGAAAAGAAATTAATATGACATGAATAATGATGGTAATAATTAGAATAAAATGATACTGTTAATGAGAAATTTATATATAAACCTAAAATATTTAAATCATGTTTTTGTTATATCTATATTTAGAAATCAATTCACTTTTTTTTTGGTCAGCAATTCATTATGTTGTTGCTTCAATTTCTAAGTGTAGACAGATTCTGCTGCATCACTTATCACCCGACTGATTTCAAGAGGTATTTTACGAATATTTCTACATATTTGGGACTGTTTGGATCTCAAAAATCAATAACGTTTTTTTTTGTTTTATTTGTGAGTGTCATGTGCACAAACATCATGACACATAACAAAATTAACGGATCTAAAATCATAGTTAAATTGCCATTTTTTTGCTTGTGTCAGATCATTGTATGGTCCATATGAAACTTTAACTCAACAAAAACATAATTTTGAAATTTTAAGTTTTAGACCCACTTTGATAGAGCAGCATTGGACACTTTGTGCTAATTACCCTGGATTTTACTTTTATATATATATATATATATATATATATACAGAGATATATATAAATAAAAGGAGGGAGACCTGAAGGGTCTTTTTCCAATAGCTACTACACTAAGGAGTAGGAGAGGGTGCTACTCCTTTCCTTGGATTGTTCCACTTACCCTTTATCCATGACTTATAATGCCAAGTGTTAAGGAAGCAAACATCAAGTAGCTTCTTTGAGCCTTTGGCATGACTCAACCTGGGATTGAACCCAGGTCTCCCGAACCATTGGGAAACACTTATAACCATTATAGCAATATATAGCCGATTGGTTTTACAGCATGTCAATTCTTGTTGGTTACTTTATGCTAAAGTCAATTCATCAATTATGGTTTCCATTTATAAAAGGTTTAAAAATGTATTTCCAATCCTTTTAAAAAGGTAAACACTGCATTATCATAAGTGATCTCTTTGACTCATAAATGGCATCCTCACAGGAACTAGAACTTTAAAAAAAAGTTTATTTGCAAAAAAACATCTTAGAATTATTGAAATAATAAACCATGGAGATTCAGATTACTATGCAAAAACCTTTGTAGAAGTTTATCTTATAAATTCTAATGATAAGCGAACAATCAAACCAAAAGAAAAACAAAAAACAACCCAGACTGATTTCTCTTTTTGACTTTCTTTTGGATACAAATACAAGCCTCTCCCAACGCATCCTGATTGGTTTGGTTCAGTTTTATGGCATATCAACCATTGTAGGTTATTTAATGCCAAATCCAGTTTTTACATATACATTAGATATATATGATTTGTAAAAATAAGTCAACAAAGATAAATGGTTCCAAGTATTGCTATGTATCACTAACAATTCAATTAAACATCAGTCATTTCTTTACACACAATTAAATGATCAGTTTTATTTCAAACAATTGAATTTAACAGAAGTCATTTGTTTGCACTCAGATTAAATGTCAAACAGTTCTATTTGACCCATAGATAGGACCCTATCAGGTGCTACCACTCCGGGCCAGAGTGAACCTGGGAACAATGGCAATAAAGGGATACTCCGCATTCCCCAAAGCTCCAGCATTACTGGAGCTTCACTATCAGATTGTTAAGTGTCATTAACAGGACACTCATTGGTGGAGGGGGTTTACTCCACTGCAGAGATGAAGTCAGTATATTCTACAGCCCCATCAATTGGGCAGACAAAAAAAAAAAAAAAAAAAAAAAACACAGACTGATTTCTGTTTAAGACTTTCTTTTGTATACAAATACAAGAAGCCTCACCCAACACATTGTGAGATGAGTTACGCTATATAAAAATAGAAACTGTTAACTTTTATTTATATGTATTTGTATTTTTGTTATAATCATCAAAAAAAATTTTTTTTGATCCTTTCTTTAAATGTTAATGTAGAAGATTCATTGATTAATTTTAAAGGCATGTTAACTTGTCGGGAGTTATTTAACACTTACATCCCTGTAACTCTGTTAGACTGAAGTGTTTCAGATAAAATGATACTCTTTTGAATTTCATTTATTCACATATTACAAGAATATCTGGACACTTGGTTCTAGGATTCTGTTAAAATGTACAGTAGGGAGCTGTGGGGAGTGAGATGATACTCTTCTAATTTCACTTATTCTCACATTACTACTCATCATCATGTCATGCCATCAGCATGGATCTCCCTGACCCTCTCCGACCACCTGTCTCTATCATCCCTCACTCCTGGTAGGTCTTCGAGGGTACATCTTGTATCAGCACAAAGTTGTTGTTTGTAGGTTGTAGCTGGTCGTTCTGCCTTTGCTTGTCTATGTGAAGGGGTCCACAGGAGTATGTCACTTATGAGTTTGTCCCTACTTCTCCAGCAGTGTTCCACATATCTGGTTCATCTAACTTGGATAGTTTTCATGATAGGTGGTAAGTAGCCGTACAGATTCTGCTTTGTCGGGTACTGCCTCCAGGAAACTCACATTACTACAATACCTTAAAACTTAAAATTCTAATGCCAAAATGTTTGGGAATTGCATACATTAAGAATTTTTTAGGAGACAATCATATGAGATCAAGTATTCCTATCAAATACAAATCTATTTGACTCAGGTTGGCTTGGACTGTAAAATATGCTGATTGCATCTCTACAGAAGAGTAAGGCCCCACTCCAACTGGTGTCCTGGATATGACACTAAGCCAGCTGATGGTGCGGTTCCAGTCCTGGAGCTTTGGGAAATGAAGAGTTAGACTTCCTTGCCATTACTTCCAGGTACACTCTAACTGGAAGTAGTAGTACCTGTTAGGGTTCAATCTATGGATCAAATAAAAATATTTAATCATTTATATACTTGAAACCATTTAATTGTATGCAAACAACAAATGACTTCAGGCTTGTTTAAAAATAACATTGCATACAAAAAAATGTGTTTACAAATCTTTATATATACATATATATATATATATATATATATATATGTATTATTTATGTATGTATGTAAGTGTATCTCCATGGGTTAAAAAATAACCAAAATAGAAGTTTTTTTAGAAGTGGTGATAACACTTCAACATAAATTTTGAAACTAAGTAGGCTTCTGAAAAAGATATGTTGATTTATGTCAACTTTATTTTTTTTTAATTTGGAGAATTAACATTGCCACATACAGACTCATCACTGAGGTGATAGAGGCAAAAGCTCACCTACAGCAAAAACTGAATGAAATGGTGGCAAAATAAATCTAATGGGATACAAGCCATATCAGCTTCTAACCAAAGGGTTAAATAATCTAATAAGAGAAGTATACTGTTCATATGCTTTAAACAACAAAGCTTCTAAGCTCCCAAACAGAAAAAGAAACCTGTCGACAATCCATATGATATCTTGAGAAGATGGCAGGAGCTCTTTGAGGAGCTTCTAAATCATCCTTCAACTGCTGACAAGAGTTTCATAAACAGCATCACAAATAATCCAGCAAAGGATAATCTGGCAGATCCACCTTAGTTTGGAGAGGTTAAAGCAAGTGTAAAGAAATTAAATAGTGGAAAATCTGGCAAGCTAGCAAACCTGTCACAGTATATCAACATGCAATGAGATGAAATGCCCTGAAGAAAAACTTTACTTGGAACTTCCCAAGATGCCCTTGTTGGCTGAAATAACAGGATAGCTGCTCCTGAAAGATGTTTCACTTGCTTACAGCTACTGAGGCCTGTGCAAAGGTAATTTTAAACCCAGGGGACCATTCTGCTGGATCCAGTAATTGGCGTAGTGGGTAAAGAGTTTGCCAATGGCCTGAGAGGCCAAGCTTCAATCCCATGTCAAGTCATACCAAAGACTCAAAAAATGATACTTGATACATCCCTGCTTAACATTTAGCATTATAAGCTACATATCAAGGGTAAAGTGGAGCAATCCAGAGAAAGAAGTAATGCCCTCCCCTACACCTTGGTGTAGTAGCTATGGAAAAAGGAACCTTTGAGTTGCTCTCAACTATGGTCACCAACATCTTTTATATATTTAATCAGCCCATTGGCATAATTGTTAGAGTGTTCCCAATGGTCTGGGAGACTAGGGTTCAATCCCAGGTCAAGCCATACCAAAGACTCAAAAAATAGTACCTGATCCCTCCTTGCTTAACACTCAGCATAATAAGGTAGGGATCATATAGAAACTGTTTGAAATCAAAATGTAAAGGTACACCTATAAATGTGCTAACATTTTTTTTAATTACTCTATAGAGAAGTGCGTGTGTGTGTGTATATATATATATATACACACACACACACACGTATGTACCCTTGCACGTAAGCATGCTCATATATATATATATATATATATATATATATATATATATATCTACAGATGCCAAGAAATGTCACATATATAAAAATACAGAATGGTATAATTTGTGACACAAAATGATGATAATAGAGAAAAAAGTGATGTTCAGAACGTCAGTAGTGGCTCAAATGAACATAATGAAGGGGCCAGAATACGGAGAAAAAGAGTGATAATTATAAAAGATGATGAAAAAGACAAAGCTTGAAGTGATTCAAGACAAAATAACAGGTGTGACAAAAAGCATATACCACTGTAGCCTTGCCAATTACGACTAAAATAATGTTCTCGAGACAACATAGAAAGGAAATAGAGATAGATAGATAGAATATAGTCAATAAGTAAGTTTTGGTTTGGTTTATTTGTTTAATGGCATATTAACTCTTTATGGGTTATTTAAAGTGAGATTTCTTCCAAGTTCTATGTATTTACCAACCACTTCACATGAGCAGGATGTGACACATGGTCAACTTTTATGAAGAGTTTAACAGGTTTGAATTCAGAGTTTTCCTTTTCCTATACCTAGGTTAAAGAGCTTAGTCTCAACTACTATTTAGCCACAGTTGAAGGGAGAATAGTTGGATTCATACCATTCCCCAAGCACTATGTGAAATGTAAACAGGATTTGAACTCAGGTCGCCATGTCCACTTCCTTCAACAATATCCATTACACCATGAGCAGCTCCTGTAGCTGTATCAGTACTTCCACATGGATGCTAACAAAACACATAGAAACTGCACAAGAATGTTACTAAGAATTTTCAAATGGATCTACTTGACCCTAACAGACACTATTGTTTTGAGTAACAGAGAAGCTGGCAATAAACACTCTTTAGAACTCAAGCCTCAACACCAAATGCAATTATGTCATACCCAGAATTTGCCGCTTACCACTCTATAGAAGATGCAGTTAATATATCTTAAGTCCTGCCAACAGGGCATCCTATAAACAGGTACACCCCTACCTTTTTTTTTTTTTTTAATAAAAAGGTTAATTTTCTTCAAAACCAAATTACAAGGATTTTATGATTTCTAGTGGAAATCAAAAAAGATATTATTAGGTATTATTCATTACCAAACATTACAGTACTAAAACCCTGTAATTAAGAATATGAATATGTAGCAGTTCAAAAACACAAAAAACCTCAACCAGAATTTCAATTTGGTTTGCTAAGCCCATTTTCTATTGGCCCAGTCGGCTGGAGTAGTAGAATACATTGACAGCATCTCTGCAGAGGGGTAATACTTCCCCAATGAGTATTTTGGATATGATTCTAAACAATCTGATGGTGAGGCTTCAGTAATGCTGGAGCTTTGAGGAATGCAGAGTAGCCCTTCATTGCCATCACTCCCAGGTCCACTCTGACCCAGAATGGTAGCACCTGATAGGATCCTATTTATAGGTCAAATAGAACTGTTTGACATTTAAACTTATGCTAAATTCAATTGTTTGAAATAGAACTGTTTGATGATTTAACTGTGTAGAAACAAAATCCATGTTTAATTGAATTCTTAGTGATACATAGCAGTACTTGGAACCATTCAACTTTGCGTGCAAAACTGAACTGTTTGATCATCTGTGTAAACAAATGACTGATATTTAATTAATCAACTGTATGTAAACAAAAAACTGTGAACATATGCTAAATAGAACTGTTTGATCATTTAACTGTGTGAAAAAAATGAGCTCAGGCTTGTTTGAAAATGTGATCAACAAAATGTGTTTAGAAATCAAATATTTAATATATTTGTATGAAAGGGAGTTGGTGTTGAATGACCTACCATGGTTGATATGTCATAAAACCCAACCAGACTAAATCATATATATTTAAGACATATGTATAAAGAGGATTTGGCATTAAATAATCTAAAGTAGTTGATATGCCATTCTCCCACCAAACCAAATGCATTTTCTATAACAATAAACCTTACACTTTTTATGCTGCCTTAGTGCAACCTAAAGTGGTGGTATTCATACTAGTACTAGTAAGTGGCCAGTTTCCAGTTTCACCTTATCATAAAATAACATAATCCAGGGTGACCCGAAGGTTTCCTTCTCAATAGCTATAACAACAAGTTGAAGGGAAGGGCACTACTCCTTTTCTTGGATTGCTCAACTTACACGTAACCCATAACTTATAATGCTAAGTGTTAAGCAAGGAGGCATCAAGTACAACTTTTTGAGTCTTTGGTATGACTCGACTAGGGATTGAAAAGTATCTTGCCAATACACCACATCAGATAATTTAGGAAACACTGGTTGAGAGTAAACACATTTTTGAATTCATCAGTTATAAAACAAAATAATTTGGAAATATTGTCCCACATAAAAAGGGAAAAATCTTCAAAGAAAGAAAAAAAGAAGGTCTAGGAAACCCAAAAATGAAAATTATGAGCAAATTTACTTGGACCCAAAACTTATCAACTGAATTGCCGAATAAGATATTTTTGCATAAGAAGAGACCAAATCAACAGTTCCATCACAAGAAATATAGAATGACTGGGGAAAATAACAAGCTGTGATTAACAATAGTTTTGGACAAATGGACACAGTGGAATCAATGGCACAATTATATGACAAAATGAACCTTATTGATTCGGTCATAATGTTAGAATTTTACACACAACCTAATTGTAGTGAAAAGGTGAAGTCTCTTGATCTAGTTCTGAATAAAGACAAGCCAATTTCTCTACAGAAATGAATGAGAATATCAATTTCTTTTTAAGCTTAATTAGGGTTTGATAGCACAATTGGGAAAAAGATGTTTAGGGTCTGATGCAAGAGAAAATTTTTTTAAATGTTTAGAGTATGATGCAAGAGAAAATTTTTTTTAAATGTTTAGGGTCTGATGAAATAAGAAAACATGAAAAAAATGTTTATGGTCTGATGTTATAGGAAAACGAGAAAAATACTTAAGGTCTGATGCTATAGGAAAACAAGAGAAAAATACTTAAGGTCTGATGCTATAGGAAAACAAGAGAAAAATACTTAAGGTCTGATGCTATAGGAAAACAAGAGAAAAATACTTATGGTCTGATGCTATAGGAAAACAAGAGGAAAATACTTAAGGTCTGATGCTATAGGAAAACAAGAGAAAAATACTTAAGGTCTGATGCTATAGGAAAACAAGAGAAAAATACTTAAGGTCTGATGTTATAGGAAAACGAGAAAAATACTTAAGGTCTGATGCTATAGGAAAACAAGAGAAAAATACTTAAGGTCTGATGCTATAGGAAAACAAGAGAAAAATACTTAAGGTCTGATGTTATAGGAAAACGAGAAAAATACTTAAGGTCTGATGCTATAGGAAAACAAGAGAAAAATACTTAAGGTCTGATGCTATAGGAAAACGAGAAAAATACTTAAGGTCTGATGCTATAGGAAAACAAGAGGGAAATACTTAAGGTCTGATGCTATAGGAAAACAAGAGGAAAATACTTAAGGTTTGATGCTATAGGAAAACAAGAGAAAAATACTTATGGTCTGATGCTATAGGAAAACAAGAGAAAAATACTTATGGTCTGATGCTATAGGAAAACAAGAGAAAAATACTTAAGGTCTGATGCTATAGGAAAACAAGAGAAAAATACTTAAGGTCTGATGCTATAGGAAAACAAGAGAAAAATACTTAAG
Source organism: Sepioteuthis lessoniana (assembly GCA_963585895.1). Taxonomy (NCBI): domain Eukaryota; kingdom Metazoa; phylum Mollusca; class Cephalopoda; order Myopsida; family Loliginidae; genus Sepioteuthis; species Sepioteuthis lessoniana. The sequence goes on from OY757907.1 coordinate 60,227,642, forward strand.
GTCTGATGCTATAGGAAAACAAGAGAAAAATACTTAAGGTCTGATGCTATAGGAAAACAAGAGAAAAATACTTATGGTCTGATGCTATAGGAAAACAAGAGAAAAATACTTAAGGTCTGATGCTATAGGAAAACAAGAGAAAAATACTTAAGGTCTGATGCTATAGGAAAACAAGAGAAAAATACTTAAGGTCTGATGCTATAGGAAAACAAGAGAAAAATACTTAAGGTCTGATGCTATAGGAAAACAAGAGAAAAATACTTAAGGTCTGATGCTATAGGAAAACAAGAGAAAAATACTTATGGTCTGATGCTATAGGAAAACAAGAGAAAAATACTTAAGGTCTGATGCTATAGGAAAACAAGAGAAAAATACTTAAGGTCTGATGCTATAGGAAAACAAGAGAAAAATACTTAAGGTCTGATGCTATAGGAAAACAAGAGAAAAATACTTAAGGTCTGATGCTATAGGAAAACAAGAGAAAAATACTTAAGGTCTGATGCTATAGGAAAACAAGAGAAAAATACTTATGGTCTGATGCTATAGGAAAACAAGAGAAAAATACTTAAGGTCTGATGCTATAGGAAAACAAGAGAAAAATACTTAAGGTCTGATGCTATAGGAAAACAAGAGAAAAATACTTAAGGTCTGATGCTATAGGAAAACAAGAGAAAAATACTTAAGGTCTGATGCTATAGGAAAACAAGAGAAAAATACTTAAGGTCTGATGCTATAGGAAAACAAGAGAAAAATACTTAAGGTCTGATGCTATAGGAAAACAAGAGAAAAATACTTAAGGTCTGATGCTATAGAAAAACAAGAGAAAAATACTTAAGGTCTGATGCTATAGGAAAACAAGAGAAAAATACTTAAGGTCTGATGCTATAGGAAAACAAGAGAAAAATACTTATGGTCTGATGCTATAGGAAAACAAGAGAAAAATACTTAAGGTCTGATGCTATAGGAAAACAAGAGAAAAATACTTAAGGTCTGATGCTATAGGAAAACAAGAGAAAAATACTTAAGGTCTGATGCTATAGAAAAACAAGAGAAAAATACTTAAGGTCTGATGCTATAGGAAAACAAGAGAAAAATACTTAAGGTCTGATGCTATAGGAAAACAAGAGAAAAATACTTAAGGTCTGATGCTATAGGAAAACAAGAGAAAAATACTTATGGTCTGATGCTATAGGAAAACAAGAGAAAAATACTTAAGGTCTGATGCTATAGGAAAACAAGAGAAAAATACTTAAGGTCTGATGCTATAGGAAAACAAGAGAAAAATACTTAAGGTCTGATGCTATAGGAAAACAAGAGAAAAATACTTAAGGTCTGATGCTATAGGAAAACAAGAGAAAAATACTTATGGTCTGATGCTATAGGAAAACAAGAGAAAAAGAGTAGAAAGCAAAAGACCTGCAATTTATAAATGGAATCTCTGATATCTACTTAGAATATCATAAATAGGTTACAACCTTTGTTCAATTGTTTATATGAAATTGCTACACTTTTGTAACTAAAAGTGAAAAAAGGCACAAATAGCCATTAGCAATGCCAATCAAAAAAGCCACCCAAGTAAGACAAACAAGACATGCTGGGAACTGTTGGTGAAGGAAGGACAAACTTATCAGTGATGTTCTATTAAGAAATTCTAAAATGGACACACTAGTGCTGGCCAGCCAGCAAAGACTTCCATCCATCAGCTCTGTTCAGAGGTGCTCATGGTGTAATAGTTATCGTCGTAGGAAATGGACACAGTGACACGAGTTCAAATCCTGGACAAGACTGATTGCATTTCACATCGCACTAATACCCTTGGGAAAGGTATGAATCCAATTATTCTCCCTCCAGCTATGGGTAAATAGTAGGGCAGACTAGGTTCTTCAGCCTTGGTGAGGCAACTAGTTTAGGAGAAGGAAAACTGAATTCAAACCTATTAAACTCCGCTTAGAAATTGACCTTGTGTCATATCCTGCCCGAGCAGAGGGGTTGGGTAAATAGGATTAGCTCTGTTCAGACACCAGATGCATTCTAGTTGTATTTCTTTTGAGCCAGTTTACTATATTTGCTTATTGTATGATTAACTATTTCAACTCTGTCTCCACATAAGCAATACTTGGTCTTCTTCTGTATATTATCAATTTTTTCTTTATTTTGTGCTGCTATTAAAAGAGATTTTGTCTCTTTCTTGAGATTTCCCTTTCTTAGTCGTGATCACATTATTTCATGTACAATTTCCCTGTTAGTATGATTATTTATTAATTTAGACTTTTTCATTCATTTATTTATTTATTTCTGGATGAAGAATAATCAATCATAGTTAATAATTTTTAACCAGGATTTTTTAGTTTAATTTTTTTTTTTTATTACAATTAGGTCAAGTCATTAGCTCTGTCACAAGGCAAGAAAACATATCACAAGCAAAAATAAAGGATAAGCTTTTGGTGAGATTCAAACTTTCTCTAAGCAAAAACAGGATATGAGCTTGAATTTCACTGGGAGTGTAATGCCATTAGTTCGCTTGCCATTCCCTACAGTGGAAGATTATGGGTTTGAAATAGGATGGAAACACTGCCTTGCTGAGGACTTTTCTGGGGTCATTTAGGGCTGTATGTTGGGGAAAATAACTCACACTACACATGCAGGTGTGTACATGTAGCCAGAACAATTTGACTGAGGCCTCACACATTTGATATGAACAGTTCAATTGGAAATCTATTTAAATAATTTTGTCATTTTTTAGGGAATCTCTAAAGTTGCTGATTAAATGATTTTAAAATATTAGAGATTTTTCAAAGCAAATGATAATTTACAAGCAAAATAACTAAAAAGTATCCTTAAAAATAAATTACATACTAGATAAGTTAACTACACACTAAATAAACAAACTAAAAAACATACTTAATAAGTAAATAAGATAAAAAATACATTAAATTAATAAATAACACATGAGGCAATTAGATATACAATAAATAAATTTTACACTAAATAACACATCCAATAACTAAATTACACAACATATTAGATAAAACTCTGAATAACTAAATTACACACTTAATACCTATAAAACACACCAAATAAGAAAATTACACAGCAAATAACACATTAATTGAAGAAATAACAAGCTGAAATTTCTTCCAAATTCTTTTGCTGTTTTAGGTTGGTTGGTTTGGTTTTTATAGCATGTCAACCATTGTAGGTTATTAATGCCAAATCCGTTTTTAAACATTTAAACAGTTCTATTTCAAACAATTCAGTTCAGTATATGTATAGTTTTTTGTTTACACACAGTTAAATGGCAAAACAGTTCTATTTCAAACAATTCAGTTTAGTATGCAGTTTAAATGTCAAAAACAGTTCTATTTCAAAGTATGCAGTTTAAATGTCAAAACAGTCCTATTTCAAGTAATTCAGTTTAGCATAAGGACACAATTTAGTTCTATTTGAAATATAGATAGGACCCTATCATGTGCTTCCACATTGGGCCAAAGTGGATCTGGGAGCGACGGCATTGAAAAAGTATTCCACATTCCCCAAAGCTCTAAGACTAGAGCCTCATCATCAGAGAGTTTAGTACTATATCCAGGACACACAGTGGGGGAGTCTTACCCCTCGGCAGAGATGTAGTCAGTTTATTCTACACCCCGAGCCTACAGGGCCATTTGCTATTTTATTTGGCTGGTATACAAATAGATATTTACTAACCTGAACATAAATCAGCACAAGACCACAAACTGAGAGTAACCATTGAACTCATTATTATAATAAACTGAGCCATCATACCATAAGAGGTGCCCTAACCAACATGGGGGAAAATGCAAATTTACTATCAACCAATTCTAAATATTTTTCCTATTCAAGAAATCCTAACATATTTCTTTTTGTTTCTAGAAAATATATATAAAACCAAGCTCTGTCCAAACTTTCTTGGTTATCTAACAATTAAATAAGGAAGATATACATTTTTTTTAAATTTTCATTTTATTTTCCACCTGAACAATGAAAATCAAGATCTATTAATCATGGCATATAAATAAGAAATCTATTGGTGTCTTAATGTTGGTAAAGGAAACACAAATGGAGTTGTCAATACGCCTAATTAATTTGGCAACAGCAGGACGTTTTTGTTATTCCCCCTCTCCATACAAAAGAAGACATAAGTCTTGCCAGGAAAATGGTAGACACGTCTGAAGCAGCTGACCTTATCACCTGGTTCTTTGGAAGATGTAATACTGATTTCTTGATATGGATGTCAAAAGAGATCATTTTATAAAAAATGAAATAAAATGAAGTATTCTCATAGAAATCAAGAAAACAGACACCAATACAGAGAAGAATAAAAATAGCAGTGTGTGTTTAAGTACATTGCTGAGACATTTTGGACACAGAGAATAAAATCAGAATTTGTTAAAGAAAATGGCAGAAAAGAAATGGCAACTTCATATTACCAGATGGCTAAAAAAGCTTTTCACATCATTATTATTTACTCCTTTAGAGTTTTTTTACATCAGCATTAGCTGATGTCTTTCACTGGAGTTTGAGTGACAGCAAGCCTCTTCAAGTCTCCAGGACTCTTCTCACTATTCTGGCTGTTCATAACAATGTTGTAGTTTGGATGGTCTCCACTCGTCCTCCAACTTCCAACTCCTCCAGTCCCTTTAATAGTCCTTGAGTTACTGTACCAAGTGCATCAATCACTATTGGTATAATCGTCACCTTCATGTTCCATAGTTTTTTTTAATTCCCAAGGAAAGTCGAGGTACTTATCCTTCTTTTCACTTTCGATCAGCAGGGACAGCAAAATCTACAATTTTGCAAGTTCTCTTTTTCTTGTTGATTACTATAACGTCTGGTCTTCTGGCCAAGATTAGGTGATCCGTTTGTAAGTCAAAGTCCCTTAGGAGTTTGTGTGTGTCATTCTCCAGGACAGATGCTGGGTTGTGCATACACCATTTGTTCGTATGGTCAAATTTAAATTTCTTGCCCATCTCCCAGTGGATCACCTTGCCCACCCAGTCATGTCTAGTCTTATTATTATTATCATCATCACTAATTTAGACTAATATTTTGTTTTCATCTTAAATTTTAGTTGGTGTCAATTTACTTTCCACTCACTTGGTAGGGCATGAATGTATTCCTTGTGGAAGGGGTTAGAAAAAAAAAAAAGAAAGAGCTATACTGCATCTGATGATGAGGCTCCATTTCTGGGGCTCTGATTGATTAATTGATTGATTTGAATGGCAAGTCAACCAGTCTAGAGTTATTTTATGCCTTGAGATTAGGGAATTACACTCATTGTACATTTACCTTAGCATTTTTGCAAAGCTGTTTTTCAAGAGTTTTTTGCACACTGTTATAAATCAAATATTCCTATCAAATAGAAATAATTTGCACACAAATGTATGGCTTCAAGTATTCCCATACAAATAATTTACAATCAAACAATCAATCTATTCTTTAAATCTCAAGGGCTGTTGATTAATGAGATTGTAAAAAAAATGTATTATGAACTCAACTATGAAAATATAATAAAACCAAAAAGTCAACATGGGATAAGAGAAGTAAGTGGAGAATTGACAAAAGATTTATGGTCTACAGATTGAGCACAACAACTGGCATCTTAAGTACTAAGAGTTAAAATAAAACATTCATTTCTGAGGTTGAATATACACAAATAAAACTGTGGTCATTGTAAACTAAATGCCTCAAAATTGATTTAATAAATTTCACCTTAAAGCATTTTTAAATTAATTATTTAAATATTAACCATTTTTAGATTAGTTGCGTATATGTCCATGTCGATGTTTTGGCCAGTGAGGATCAATGACTTGCAAATTAAGCTCATTAATCATCACTATGCAACTGCCACCTAATTAAGTTAATTATGTAAGTTTATTTATTTTTTAGCATAGTTTGGTGAGCTTAAAATGTCCAAGAAAATAATTTCACTGAATTAAAAAAAAATTTAATTCTAAAAAAGTTTACAAATAAAATTTGAGAAAAATGGCAGCCATTTTTAAATATTAACACCATAGTTAAAATAAAATGCTATACTTTAAATTTGCCATGACAATTTTTTCTAGTTCAAAAATATTACTAATGCATTTAAAGTAAAAAAAAAATTAAATTAAATAATTTTGAAATATGGCATAATGCAGTAGCTGAAATTACTTCGAACAGAGGTCACTTAAACTGAAATTGTTAAAATTAAAACCAAACTCAATTTTTAAAATTTTTCAAAAAAAAAGTATGTTATTTTGGGGAAATTTTTAGACAAAAAAATGTTTACTATTATTACTTTTTTATTAGTTTTATTACTCCTCAATTTTGGTAGTTTTTTTTAGCACAACACCCTAGCTCAGTAAATTCGAGCATAAAAACAAACAATATGAAGTCAGAAAAAAAAACAAACTATTATCAGGTAACAAAACAAATAAAAAAGGCCATGGAGAATAAGAGGGGTAACTGGAAGACTGACTACAGATTTGCAGTCTGCTTCTTTGAAATTTCCATGGCTAAATCATATTAAAGCAACATTCAATAAAGCTGGGTATCAGGAGTGTGAATGTAACTGCTTCTTTATTTTTGTTTTGGTTTTGTTGACTCTTGTGGTTGAAAACTGAATTGAACCAGAGTACTGAGATAAAAAAGCAACAGTAATAAAATAGAGTAAAACTAGTGATGATATCTGCAATGAAAAGCGTATCAATCAAGGGTTTTGTGATAAATCTACTATCAGAACATTATTATTTTATTATGCAGGCTACAGAAATGTGCATACACCTTCATTTGAATTTAAAATTCTAAAATAAAAAACTGAAAGATTCACTCAATATTTTTTGATTTTATTTCATACACTATACAAGGAATTTATTGATATACACACACATACATATAAACACACACACACATATATATATATATATATATATATATATATATATATATATATATATATATACACACACAAACATATATAAGTAAAGATAGTGACCTAAGTTGAGGGTGACCCAAAGGCTTCCTTTTCAATAGCTACTACAAAATGGTGTAGGGGAGGGCGCTACTCCATTCCCTGGATTGCTCCATTTTACTTTTGATCCTTACCTTAAAATGCTGAGTGTTAAGCAAGGTGGCATCAAGTACCATTTTTGAGTCTTCGGTATGGATTGACCTGGGATTGAACCTCAGTCGATCAGACCATTAGCAAACACTATACTCATTAGACCAATGGCACAGCATATATATATATATATATATATATATATATATATATATGTATATATATATATATATACACACACACACACACACACACACACACATATATATATATATCCATATATACGCACACACACATACACACATCGATATACACGTACACACATATATATCCATATACACGTACACACATTGATATATACAAGTGCACACACACACACACACACATCGATATATATATATATATATATATATATATATATGCACACACACACACACACATATATATATATACACACACACACACACATGTATGTATATATACGTACACAAACACACACATATATATAATATATGCACACACACACACACATATATACACACACACACACGTATGTATATATACATACACAAACACACATATATATATACATATATACGCACACACACACACATATATATATACGCACATACACACATGTATGTATATATACGTACACACACACACACATACATACATATATACGCACACACACACACACACACATATATGCACATACACACACATATATACGCACACACACATATATATATATACACATGTTATATTTTACCTTCGACCCGGCCCAAAAATACTATTCCAAGGGGATACACCAGAAGGAAGTGACACATTCCAATGGCCAGTAATCGAAAGGGATCGCGTGGGCGGATTAAGGCTTATGATATGGGACAAGGTGAAGGTCCTATTGTGCCACTACAGTGATGCACTGGAAGAGAGTAACCTCTGAACTTCATGACAGTTATTTCCGCTTGATGACGATTAAACATCCGATTTCAAAGATCCAGTAGGCGATCGTGTGGGCGTTGAATTATTATTTAACTCAGTTGAGTTTGGGGTGCCAAAGCAGTTGCCAGCAGACTCCCAGAGGGTTAGAGACGAGATGTGGTAGGGAAGGCCACACCAGACCGAGGGGGCTCTCGGAAAGCCCCGATGGAGTAGACCCCAACATCAAGAGAACAATAAAGACACAACGTGACGGTCATAACAGTGGGGTCAAAATATGAAGTTTATGTTCAGTCTCCAGCACCCTCTCACATGCAAACTTTGAGTAATCCTTTTCAAACCTTGCAATAAAGTGAGAGGTAAAATATTTGTAAAGAAGTCTTCCTGCGTCCTTTCTTCTTGCGTCTTTGTCCTTGCGTCTGTTTAATTATTGTGTCATTGTGATGCTGTAGATGACTATATAACACACACACACACACATATATATATATGCATGCACACACACACACATATATGCGCACACACACACACATACATATATGCGCACACACACACATACATATATACACACACACATATATATACACACACACACACACACATACACACACATATATACACACATATATACACACACACACACACACATATATATATATATATATATATACACACACTATATATATTATATACATACACACATAAACACACAAATATATAGTCCAATAACAATTCTGAACAATACTGTATGATAAGGATGATCAACAAACACACACAATAAACAGATAGACAAAAATCTATTTTGTAGAATACTGCATAAGAATAAGAAGCTATTAATTTACTGAATTCTCTCTATACACACACACAATATATAGATGAATAGACAGATAGATAAATTAGCATTTTGAAGATGAATGTGAAGTTATTAATTTATTGAACTTTCCACACACATGATAGATAGTAATCTTTAAAATAATAATTGCACCATGTGATAAGAATCTCTAGACACACACACTATATAGATAGATAGATAGATAGATATACCAGCAGCTACTTTGAAGATAGCTGTAGCATATGAATGTGAAGCTCCTAATTTATTGATTTCTACATACACACACACGTTATATTTACATCTTCTGTCCCACAAGCATGAGGAGGAATCATTGGGGAGACTTGCTGGCACATGTTCCCCTGTTTTAGTTTGAAACATGCAGTCCAGTATGGAGGGAGAGAATTCTCTAATACGGTATGAGTCAGCCCTGCATTTTGAATGACGAGAGGTTGATGGGCCAATCAAACCACAGGATACCTGTTGCTGCGGAAAAGGGGGTAGAAGGAGGGACTGCTAGCCCTCTGATCTCTCTCAGTCTAGGGGATGAAGTGAAGGAGGAAGGCTCGGATTTGACGAAGAGAGATCCTTGCCAACAAAGCAAGGATTTCAACAACGAACAAAAAAAAGTGGGGGGGTTCTCTGCTCTCACCCAGAGGTAGGCATCGCGTTCCATTCAAGGTTTCAAAAAAGGGAAAAAAGAAAATTTCGTAGAAGAAAAACAAAAAAAAAACAAAACAATTAATTACCAGTCATCCCGGAAAGGAACTCCGTTGGCCGAAGCCCCCAACCAGAATCAACATTTTTCCTCCATCTTAACTCTAGCACGTGCGCGCAGCAAGAAACCATTTTGCCCTAACAAGAAAATTTTATAAGGTATGTCCCAAAATTTTAATACCAACAAAACAGGAAGGGAAAGGTATTCCTAGGTAAATTTCAATCTCCCGTTTTTTGGGCTTCAAAGGAATGAACCGAATTACCGACCAAATCCTGCCTGTTGCTTTTAGTTTTGTTTTGATTAATTTTTGGTTTTGTTTTTTTGCATTAATAAATGCGCCTTGTTGTTCATTAAGTCGGCCTTGTGTTTTTTGTATTCCAACATCTTCAGTAAGGAAGAAATTTTAGTTGTAATTTTATCATTGTGACTAACATAAGTTTTAATTACGTGCCTTCTCCACAAGGACCGAAAGGAAACCTAAGTGTAACAAACACGGAATATAACACACACACACACACGATAGATAGTCCAACAGCTACCTATATGAAGATAACTATATAGCATAAGGATGTAAATTTTGACAAACTATGCATTATACATACACCAGAATGGGTCAGTAGGTCTATTGCATGACCTTAATAAAGTCATTAGATAAATTTTATCTGAAATTTTCATTGTATAATCTTCCTTCTATATGGCTGGTGAAGAAGTATGATTTAAGTGCATTAACAAAGGAGATAATGTTGAAAATTAAGTATCTTTTGAATCAAGTAAAAGAAATGCTTTTCTTATATTTAAATAATGAACCCATTGACATCTCCCCATATATCATTATTATGAGGTCCAATAAATCAATCAAAAGTTTTAAATAAAAAAAAGTAGCTGAAGCGAGTGCTAATAAATCTATACCTTTTCTCACCTTTAACTTTTGTCTGTTCCACTCTTTATGCATGAATTTATATCATATAAACAGAAAACATATGTAAATATTAAGTGGGCAATGTTTTCTTGAATTAAAAAGATTCATAGCTTATATATATATATATATATATATATATATATATATTATAGTATATAATATAATATATACAATTTGGTCTGGAATAAAATCTAACTGAAAAGGATAACAATATAGAAAATTAAATTGAGTTTTTTTGCTGTTAGGATAAGGTCTTCATAAAGGAATTTCTGTTTCCCCAAAATGAAGACTACAAATGATTTTTTTAAATAATCTATATTCATATAAATAAGGTCTAAAAAACTGAACAGCTTAGTGTTGTATTGTCGAGGCGAATGATATATAGAGAAGAATGAGTGCTTGATATATTTATTCAGTACTAGTATCTGGTGCTAACAGATACATACAAAAAAGACACAGGTACAATAAGTTACAAACAATTAACAGGGAAAATTTGCAAGATATTAAGGATGGTCAAAATGCTTTATAGCCAAAACGAAGTAAGATCAGTCCAAATATTAATCAGCTTATTAAATCAACCCTCAAAGTCTTTAATCATAGGCTATTTATGGCTATGAGCCAGTCCATCTGGTAGAGTGCTGAAGGGGTGTTTAGCCACTCTACAACATTTAGAATATGCTGATTGTATCCTCGGCAGAAGATTAAGACTTCCTGCCACAAAAAAAAGGTGTGTCAGATTATGATACTAAAATGTCTCTAGTGATAAAGCTCCAGTTATTTTTGCAGGTATTTATATATTAGTTTTTGCTTCTTTTGGTAAATGGGCAGAGTTATAAGGGTTTAATATTTTGGTTTAGTTTTATGGCATATCAACCAGTATAGGTTATTCAATACTTAATCCTTCTCAGACATGTACTCCTGTGGACCCCTTCACATGGACGAGCAAAAGCAGGACAACCAGCGAGAACCTACACACAGCAACTCTGTGCTGATACGGGATGTAGCCCTGAGGACCTGCAGGAAGCAATGCACAATAGAAAAGGGTGGCGAGAGAGGGTCAGGGATATTCGTGCTGATAGCACTACATGATGATGATATGATTTCTAAACACATTTTGTAGATAACATTTTTAAATGAGTCTGAGCTCATTTTTGCACACAGTTAAATGGTTTCACCTATTTCTATTAAATACAAATACACAGTTAACAGTAAAATCAGTCATAGTTCAAACAATTCAGTTTAACATAAGTACACATTTTTTTGTTCACACAGTCATTTGTTTAAATACAGTTTTTTTGTTTACACACAGTTAAATATAAAAACAGTTCTATTTCAAACAATTCAGTTTAGCATGCCAAAAAGTTAAATGGTCCCAAGTATAGCTACGTATCACTAAGAATTCAATTAACCATCAGTCATTTGTTTACACACAGTTAAAAATCAAACGGTTCTTTTTCAAACAATTTAGTTTAGCATAAGTACAGTTTTAGTTTACACACAATTAAATGTAAAAACAGTTCAATCCCAAGCAATTCAATTTAGCATAAGTACACAGTTTAAATGTTAAGCAGTTTTATTCGACCCATTGATAGGACCCTATCAAGTGCTACTACTCTGGGCTAGAGTGGACTTGGGAGCAATGGCAATAAAAGGGTACTCCACATTTCCCAAAGCTCCAGTATTACTGAAGCCTCACCATCAGATTGTTTAGTATCATAGCCAGGACACTCACTGGGGGAGTCTTACTCCTCTGCAGAGATGCAGCCAGTGTATTTGACAGTCCCAGCCGACTGGGCCAAAGGATTTATTAGTTATCAGCAGAAGTTTGGTAAATGTTTGGATATCCAGTTGTGAATGTGAGTATCTATTTATAGGTGAGGTTTTTGCCTACGGACCTATATCCTTGATTGGAAGTTGAAATCCATTATGGTATTAGGATCTGTTGCCTCGAATAGTTCTTTCACGCTTTTTATGTTAAAGAAATTTTTTCAAGTGTGGGCGAGATTTCCACATTTCACCAAAATGTGTTTCACTGAATATAACGCTCCACATGAGAATTCTGATGAAGGTTCCTATGTTGATATGAAGGAATGAGTTAATTTAGTGCGGTTTATACATCGAAAAGTTAGGGTGGTATCTTCTCTACTAGTCTAACAGGGATCTGGTTTTCTTTCTTTTAAAATGGGTTGTATTTGGTAAAGTTTTCAGTGGATATTTTCATTCCATAGCTGTTTTCATTTCTTAGTCAGTATTTGCCTGATTTTAGATTAATATAATTTGCAGTTTTTGCCAGGTACTATGTTGAGGGCAGATTTGGCCATCATGTGAGCATTATGGTTTGCTTGGATTCCTGAATGAAAGTGTTAGTAGCTTGTCATGTTAGTAGATTGAACCTCCCTTACCAAAGAGGCCATATATATATCAACACGCCTTTGTTCATTGAAAATTCTTCAAGCTCTATCCAGGTTTTTTCACACTTAACAAGTCAGGCCTCAAAGAATGGCATAGCCCTCATAAAACCCTGACAGCATGCGGGGGGGGTGGATATAGAAGTCACCACTTTAATGTGTCGAATAATAACAATAACATTTACCAGCCCAGGGGTTCCAACTAGCATCCAGTCGGCAGGCAAAAATAAAATGGGCTTAACTCAATACAGACCCCGTGCCATTACTAAACAAACCAGTATATATATATATATATATATATATATATATATATACATATATACATACATACACACACACACACACACACACACACACACACACACCAATATGTCTATTCCTAGGTCAGCAACTAATCACTGTCCAGGGAATGGACTTGACCACATGCACATAATAGAATGATCCAAAGACCATAAAATCTCTCCTTAACCAGAGTTCAGATCAAATTTCATATGTAACTCAACTTGTTACAAGAGTGAGTGCTGACCTTGATAACTACCAAACTCAACTATTCAACAATAGTTATCAGTAGAATTTAGATGTATCATTCTTACTGCATAATATTCCATCAATATGATTAATATTTATGAATGAAATAAGAGTATTGAAAAAAAAGATGATTATATTAAAAGAATATTAAAAAAAAAGGAAGAAGCTTTTCTTTCAACATTAAACTATGAACATAGATAATGTGTTTACATATATACACTGTGATGTATCTATAATATATCTATATATAAGCAAGTTAACCAAATGTTTATCATTGTAGGAAATGGAATTGCAGACATGAGTTCAAATTTTGGACTAGGCTGTTTGCATTTCACTTCTACCACTAGCTTTGGTTAATTGTAGGGCTGATTATGTCTTTTAGAACTTGTTAGACAACTGTTCTAGAAAAATGAAAACTTTGAACCCACACCAGCTTTACTCTTCCAAAAAACTGACCTTGCCTTACATCCCATCCATGAAAGTGTGGTTGGATAAATATAGAACAATTTCAGTCATAAAGTAGAATTGCCTCGTCAGCTGAGAGTGCCATAGAATGCACCGACTGCAACTCTGCAGAGGGTAAGATCCCCACCCCAATGAGTGTCCTGGATATAACACTAAACAATCTGAGGGTGAGGCTCCAGTAATGTTGAAACTTTGGGGAATGTGGAGAACCCCTTCATTGCCATCATTCCCAGGTACACTCCGGCCTGGAATGGTAGCACCTGATAGGGTCCTATCTATGGGTTAAATAGAACTAACTGCATACTTAGGCTAAACTGAACTGTTTGAATTTGAATTTTTTGACTAAACTGAATAGCTTGAAATACAAATGCTTTTGACAATTAAACTGTGTACTTACATTTGAACTGCATGCTTATGCTAAATGGAACTGTTTTTGACATTGAAACTAATTACACTAAACTGAATTATTTACTATAGAACTGTTTTAACATTTAACTGTGAGGTAAAGAAAATCTATACTTATACTTAGCTGAATTAGAACTGTTTGAATAAACTGAATAACTTGAAGTAGAAATGTTTTTGACGATTAAACTGTGTACTCATGCTAAACTGAATTGTTTGAAATAGAACTTACTATTTGTATAAAAATGGATTTGGCATTAAATAACCTACAAAAGTTGATATGTCATAAAACCCAACCAACCAACATAAAGCAAAAACACAAAGTTATAAATAGATCATATATTATAATAATGAGCAGTACCCATGAACATAACAGTTTTCATCAGTTTTCTTTTTCTTATTTTACACAAAAATTTACTGTTACACCTTTTTCAAGGATATCAAAAATGATGTGTCTTTTCCTGTTCCAGAACATGACCTATTTCCAAGAGTACAGAGTACACCTATACAAAAAAATATTCTAAAAAAAATCTACTTATTTATTGAATGACCCTCATATATATAATAGGTCCTTCCTCAGTTAAATAATTTATCCTTATTTATATAATAGGTGCAGGTGCATTTGAGCCACTGCAGGCATCGGGCCTCCATGTCAATGCACACAAGACAGAATATATGTGCCTCAACCAAACAGGGGACATCTCCACACTAAACAGTAGCCCACTGAAACTGGTTGACAAGTTCACCTACCTAGGAAGCGGTGTCTCATCAACTGAGAAAGACATCAACACACGACTGGTAAAGGTATGGATACCTATATATAGGCTATCGGTCATATGGAAGTCAGACCTGACCGATAAAATGAAGCACCGTTTCCTCCAAGCAGCGGTAGTATCAATACTGCATTATGGATGCACCACGTGGACGCTAACAAAACATATGGAGAAGAAGCTTGACAGCAATTACACGAGAATGCTGCAAGCAATTTTGAACAAGTCCTGGAGACAGCACCCCACAAAACAGCAACTGTATGGCCACCTACCACCTGTCACAAAAACTATCAAAGTTAGATGAAACAGACATGCGGGACACTGCTGGAGAAGTAGAGACAAGCTCATAAGTGATGCACTCCTGTGGACCCCTTCGCAGGGACCAACAAAGGCAGGACGTCCAGCTCGAACATACATACAGCAGCACTGTGCCAATACTGGATGTAGCCTGGAAGACCAGCTAAAAGCAATCGATGATAGGTACGGGTGGTGAGAGAGGGTCAGAAATATCCGTGCTGACAGCACGACATGATGATGATGATATAATAGGTCACTCCTCAGTTAAAAAAATACCCTTATTTATTAAAAGACCTTCATACAGATAGATTTCCCTTATTTATAAAAATGACCCACATTGATAGATAGATAGATAGATGGACTCCCCTTATTTATTGAAGAACCATCGCAAATAGATAGATTTCCCTTATTTATTGAATGACCCTTGTGTGTGTGTATATATATATATATATATAAGAGATACAGATTCCACATTCATTGAATAACCCTTGTAGATAGAAAATTTCCTTTTATTTTTTTAAATGCACCCTTCAAATTACATAACCTTGTATCATAATTTTTGTGTAAATTGTTTTGTAAAAATGTACCCCACTAAAACACTTAGATGCTCATTAAAATTCTACCCTTATGTTATAAAGGTAAGAGATATAATTGAATTTAAAATGAATATAGACTATTTCATTGTCTTACTTATAAAAGGTACATTTTTATTAATGTGAATAAAAAAAAAAGAATAATTATGATAACACACATTATTTATTGATATGATTCCAGCTGTTGATGACCAGTAGCAGGTTTTGCAATTTTTGCTTTCAAATTTGATAAAAGTTACAAATCCCAATGATGCACTACTTCCATTCAATTTCTATTCTTGATCAAAATTGAATTTACTGAAATAGAATTACCGGAATGCACCCGGTATTAATAACACATTGGGGTATCCATACATTTTTCAATCAAACGTTTTTAAATAACTTTTTTATAATCTATGAAAATAGAATAAAATTTGGCTGCATTGTCTGCTGTTCTTTCTTTATGTTAACTTTATAGATAATGGTATACAAATCTACTCTCTCCCCTATCAAACTTATAAATGCCAATTTGTAATATAATTTATTTCACTGACTTCCTCAAAACTTCAAATGCTGATCTATGCAGAGATCATCCTGTCTACACGTACACATACAACCTATCTATACATAGATATATATGTGCTATGAGCAATGTAGCATTTATGTATGTAGGAATAAAAATAGTGAAATATGGTAGCATGATCCTTAGTTATTAGTTTGAACTTTGACCAAAAAATCAATGATTTTTCTAATTTGAAAATTTCCTCTGCTCACTTTTGTATAAAACTACATAATAATAAAGACAATATATTCAAATATGAACTGCAGTTAGAATTTACTTACATAATCAGACACAGTATACACATACAGACCATATGATATTTAATATAAACATTATACAGGCTATTTCAAAAGATTTGATATCATTTGAGAAGTATTGGCTGTTTCAGAAAAACTGATATCATTTCTAATAACTTGGCCAATTCTGGCACAAATGATCTCAAATTTTAACAGCAAGTCTAGAAACAATTTAAACTTCTATGTTTAATGTTCAAATGGCATTTCTATATTTGTAAAGAACTGTTTCTAACAAAAACACAAGCTGAATCCCTGCTGCATAACCTGCCAGAGGCATTAATCTTTACATGAACCCAGATAAAACAGAGTTCATGTGTTTTAAACAAGATAGAGCCATCTCCACATTAAATAGCAAGCCTCTGAATTTGGACGAGTTTACATACCTCAGCAGCAATATCTCATCTACTGAAAGTGACGTCAACATATGCATAGGTGGAGTATTGACTGCTATTGACAAGTTATTGATCATAAGGAAATTGGATTTTTCTGATAAAGTAAAAAGAGATTTCTTCCAAGTGGTGGCCATGTCAGTACTACTGTATGGTTGTAACACCAGGACTCAAATGAAATGCTTAAAAGAAAAGCTAGATAGGAACTATAAAAAAAATTGGTTTGGTTTCTTTGTTTAATGGCATATCATCCTTCATGTGTTATTTAATGCCAAAGACATACTTCTAGAAGAACAGTAGTGATGCTATTTAACCTATAGCTGGAGGGGGGGTTATACCTTTCCCAAGGGTATTTGTCTGAAAGTGAACGCAATAGCACAACTGAAGTTTGAACTCGCTTACTATGATCCTGCAGTCCAGTGCTTTAACCAATACACCATGAGAACACCCCCTATGAAAGAATGCTACAAGCTGTTTTGAACAAATCTTGAAAGCAGCACTTTACAAAACCACAGCGGAATGGAAACTTGCCCCTCATCTCATAAACCATCCAAGTAAGATGAACAAGACACTCTGGGCACTGCTGGAGAAGTAAATGCACACAGACACCCATCTATATATATATATATATATACACACACACACACATATACATACATACATCCATCCACCCATGTACAGTCATTGTGTATATATATATATATATATACACACACACACACACACACACACAGCATGCATATATATCTACATATATACACACACTCAAGTATATATATATATGATACATACAAATACTTACTTATATATCTGTACATGTGTGTGTGTGTGTGTGTGCGTGTGTGTGTGTATATATATATATAAACACTTACAACAAGACAGCTTTAAACACATATATCTGAATATATCAGATGATTAAATGCACTTGTAGATAATGCATCATTGTTTATTATACATACCAGTAATTGAGTTATGTAATTTACATATAAAGAAAGAAAACAACAAATGATGAACAAATGAAATTGATAAAAGCTTTAAAAATATGTTGTACTCTCTCTATCGATGTAGATTTGAAATAGATTGACAGCAATCAAAGAATTTTTTACATTCAGGCTCAATTTAATGATACTTAAAAGGTTTACCAAGGTTCATTTCTAGTTTATTTCATTTGTTTTGCTATCTGCTGAAAACTGACATCACAAAGGTCCAGCCAATCAAAGAAGAGCAACAAATAGCCAATTGACAAAAGGCAAAAAAAAAAATGAAAGAATGATTAAGGACGATGAGAGAGGGGACTGTAATAGTAGTAGTTGCTGTAGTAGGGTGTATCAAAATTATTTTCAATTTTACAAACCTTTACTCCTATTTCAACCAGCTCATTGGCCTAGTGGGTAGAGTGTTTGTCAATAGTCCGGGATACCTGGGTTCAATCCCAGGTCACATCATACCAAAGACTTTAAAAATGGTACTTGATACCTCCTTGCTTAACACTCAGCGATATAAGGTACATATCAAGGGTAAAGTGGCACTTTCCCCTACACCTTAGTGTTGTAGCTATTGAAAAAGTAACCTAATGGTTGCCCTTGACTACGGTCGCCAACTTTATTTACTCCTATTTCATGTGTCCTGTCCACAGAATATGCTAACAGAATCTTTTGTTAAGAGGTAAGATCCCCTGCTACCCAAAAAAGAGGTTTTCTCTGAGCTACATGCATTTGAAGCCCCAGTTTCAGTTTCACCTCTTTGTTGCCAAGACTCCCAGGTCCACTCTGACCTGGAATAGTAGTAGTAATAGTACCTGCTAGGGTCCCATATATTGGTTAAACTGATGTTTGAAATAATGAAGTGTTTACCTGTATAAAATGACATGAAAATCCATTTTCCTATCACAGAACTGATAGTTATTTTAAAGGGCTTGACCATAATTTTAAAAGATTTTAAAAAGGCAATCTCAATCACTCTACATTTGAATTTATAGCAGTGAACACTGTAGAAAAACAATGTTAGTTATATTTATATTTACATTGTAAATATTAATTATATATACATATATATGAAAAAGGTGTATTTAGGCAGCATCTTTTCATTCAAACAGGTTTGGTTAGATAAAATGGAATTCTTATTATTTTGAAGTTTTTGACTTTTTATTTCAAGCATCCTAATATTTCTATTGATGTTAAGAGCTTGAAAGCATTAATGATTTCTCTGAAAGAGCCATTTATGGTAAGCCGAGAACTTTTGGTTCATATCTGAACCATTATCAAGTTAGAGTGTATATGTATTTGCATTTCATAATTAAAACTGTTTAACATTTAAACTAAACTATTGTTTTGTTTTTATTTTAATTACCAAGGTGAGGCTAAGCAGTAGTGGCAGTTTATTTTAAATATTTCCACTATGTGAAGTAAACAAAATTTAAAATAAAATTTGTTCTATCTCTTGTAAGAATTTTGGAATATAAATTATTCTATCTTAAACATTTTAAAATACTATCCCTAGTTTCAAAGTTAATTCTATTAATAGTGGTTTGTGTAAATTCTATATACAAAGCTTCTAGGAATTTCAATTTTTTTATATTATTGTCTGTATAAAGTATTATAAAAGTATAAAATATTTCTAAATATCATAAAACAATTGTTTTTTTAAAAGTTGACATATGGAACTAGAATCTAATAAGTGTAGAGTGAGCCTTATTGATAAAAAAAAATGAATTATCAAGGAGGTTCACTTTACACCTATGGCATATCAACCACTGTAGGTTATTAAATGCCAAATCCTGTTCATACATATATATTAAATATATATGATCTATAGATATATTTTGTAGATAACATTCTTAAACAAGCCTGAGCTCTTTTTTTGCACACAGTTAAATGGTTTCAAGTATTGCTATATAACAGTTACAATTTAACATCAGTCATTTGTTTGCACACATGGTTCATTCTATTTGACCCATAGATTGGATCCTACCAGATGCTACCAGTTCCAGTCAGACTGGACCTGGGAGCAATGGCAATGAAGGGTACTCCACATTCCCCAAATCTCCAAAGCTGGAGCCTCACCATCAGATGGTTTAATGTCATATCCAGGACACTTGATGTTGAGGAGGGGTGTCTTACCACTCTGTAGAGGTACAGTTGGTGTATTCTACAGCTGCAGCTTGACAGAGAGAGCAGGATTAGAAAGAGAATCAGTGATAGTAATGGTAGAATCATGTTTATTGGTTGATTACGGTCACTTATTAGCTAAATATATCATTTGTTTCTGCGTGCAATCCTGAACAAGTCCTGGCAGCAACACCCCACAAGACACCAACTGTACGGCCACCTGCCCCCTATCACGAAAACTATTCAAGTTAGAAGAACCAGACATGCAGGACACTGCTGGAGAAGCATAGATGAACTCATAAGAGATGTACTCTTATGGATCCCCACACATGGCCGCGCAAAAGCAGGACGACCAGCACGAACGTACATTCAGCAGCTATGTGAGGATACGGGATGTTGTCCTGAAGACCTACCTAGGGCGATGAACGATAGGGAGGAGTGGCGAGAGAGGGTCAGGGATATCCGTGCTACCAGCACGATATGATGATGATGATATCATTTTTTAAAGCTGATTAATTTGTCAACCTTGGACAACATTTTGAGCAGATTCGGTGCTCAGGATTGTCAAATGTCATTAGTATCAACAAAGACATTACATAGATTATCCCAGGTAGAGTCATTTGATTTGGCTTAGGGTCCAGTAGAGACAATCAATGTTCAAGAAAAAAAAAGATGGAGGATGATTTAAAGTCATGATTTAACCTTTTTCCTAATAAATAAATTAAAATCCATAAAATGACAGCAGAATCCATTGGCAGACTAAGAAAGTTGCATTTCTACTTGGGTTAATTACAATCTCATGAGGAATCAGTATGCAGATGTGTAAATAGCGGTAGTGAGAGAAGAATTGGGTGAGTAGTTTTTTTTTTGTTTTTTTGTGGGATGTGTGTATGGTAGGGTGAAGGGACAAAGCTGTATAAATTAAAAGACAGAGCCAAAGATGGAGAAACAAAGAGAGAAAATGGAGGGATTAGTAGAAAAGGCATGGAATTTATGAGATAAAAAAATAAAGAATAAAAAAAAAACAATAAAAGAATGTAAATAGAAAGAAGGAAATGAAAAATCGATAAAGATCAGAAGAAAACAAAGTTAAAATGAAGAACATGAACGAAAGAAAGAAGGAAGAAAGAAATACATAAAAGCAGGAAAGAAGTATATGAAAAAAAGAAAGAGTTGGAAGAAAGAAATATATGAAAGAAGGAGGAAAAAAATTGATGAAAGAAAAAAGAAAAAGAAAAGAATGAAAACAAAAGAGAAAAAGAGACATAGAAATGAAAAAGAGGAAATAGAACAAAAGAAAGAGAAAAGAATTATATCGAAGAAAGAAATAAAAAATTCAAACTGAAATAAAATACGGAAGATATTTTAAAAAAATAAACAGAAAAATGTAATGAATACAAAACAAATACAGAGAGAAAGGGAAAGTTCTGTAAAATTATAAAAGAAAAATACCAAATAAAGCCAAAAAGAAGGAAAAAAAGCAAATGCAATGATTTGTTTTATCAGTTGTGTGTTTCGCGGTTTTGATATTTAAATTTTATGCTTTTTCTTTTAGAATGTTGGTTAGCACTCAGTTAATAATGAGACAAAAGCTAAGAATGAATAATGGCAAGAATTGGAGATGTGGAACATTACCAAAAGAGAGCAAGAAAAAAATGTCTATTAAAAAAAAAAAATGTGCCTATCTGCAAAATGACGGTAAAGCACTTATACCTGGAATTTAAAGTAATTTTGGGTAACAAAAAACAAATTAAAGATGCTATTGCTGCTGATGATGATGATGGAAGCATGCTAAGCGATTTGATGATGATGATAGTACAGGAAAAGGAAAAAGATTATTTGAAAGTCATGTGCAAACAAGTTATACTCAATGACTATGAAATCTATCATCAAATAAATATTGATAATGGTTAAAAATGAAGACAGAAAAAGAATAGAATTTACAGACAAACCCATAAAGAATATCTTGGATAAAACTGATTGGAAAATAAAATAAAAAAATGAAAAAGAAAAGACAACATAGATTTATACTAAAAATTAGGTTTATATAATAATTTGAATATCGAAAATTATCGAATATGTAGTTTGACTGCATATCCTTTGAAAAAGTCTCTTTCAGCAAGCGCATAGTAAGCTCACAAAAGGTGGTAGGGCACTGTTCGAATTCCTAAGATATTTGAGTAGCAATGATGCAAAATTCTCAGTATAAAAAATAGAAACATTATTGTTATAATAATAATAATAATAATAATAATAATAATAATAATAATAACTATGATGACAGATCATCCAATTCCATTCAAATGACTAGACCTAGATTCAATTAACAAAAACAATAAAAAAGATTCGTAAACTAGAAGACTTTCCTGTTTCAGTACATCATAGATTTAATGTAAAAGAAAGAAAAAAAAAAAGATACCAGGATTGAGCTAAAGGGCTTTGAAAGTATATGTATAAGTAAAGTTGGTGACTGTAGTCAAAGGCAACCCAAAGGCTCCCTTTTCAATAGCTACTACACCAAGGTGTAGAAAGGGTGCTACTCCTTTCCCTGGATTGCTCCACTATTACCTTTGATATGTACCTTATAATGCTGAGTGTTAAGTAAGGAGGTATCAAGTATCACTTTTTGAGTCTTTGGTATGACTCGACTTGGGATTGAACTCAAGTCTCCCAGGCCATTGACAAACATTATGTAATGATTATTATAGAAAATGAAATTGGCAACCAGAGTTCAAATCCTGGACAAAGCTGTTTGTGTTTCTACATGTATTAATGCAGGCTAAAAAGGCATGAATTTATATCTTTTCTCTCCAGATATAGGTAAATAGTGGAGCAGACAGGGTTCTTTAGCCTTGATTAGGCAACGAGTCTAGGAGAAGAAATACTGTTTGTATTATATGAAAAATATCATTTCTGCCAGAAATGCCACTTAAAACTTACATACTTGGCATAAAATCTTAGGCCACTGTAATGAATCTGATATTAAAAAGTTACCCAATTTAGTAAAAGAAATGAAGATAAAACAGATATCAAATTATGCTCTTAACTGTGATACATGTATTCAAGTGAAGATATCTAATGACAGAAACAAGACTTTAGACTGCAAGGCAACAAAAATCCTTGCACTTGTAAACAGTGATTTAGCAGGCTCCATTCTTCTAGAAGAAATACTTAAAAATTGACCTTGTGTCACATCCTGTAAGTGGCTGAGGGGTTCAATAGATACACACTGTTGGATTGTTTGGAGGTGGGGACCTACCAATGGCATATCAACCATCTACAAATTGTCAGCAAATATTTATAAGCTCACCAGTCAACACCAGCAATAGATTGATGAATCAGAGAAGACTATAGCATATATGAACAACAGCCACTTAATGCAGCCTTCTTACTTAGAAGGTGTATCTTTTTTATTGCACCTCGTGGTGTAATGGTTAAAGTGATGGACTGCGAAATCGTAGTAAGCGAGTTCAAACTCTAGTTGCGCTAATACGTTCACTTTCGGGCAAATACCCTTGGGAAAAGTAAGAACCCCCTCATCCTCCCAGCTATGGGTAAATAGTACCACTACTGTTCTTCTTGGAGAATAGCGTTGGCATTAAATAAACTACAAAGTTTGATATGCCATTAAACAAAGAAACCAAACCAAACCTAAAAATAAGATGGCTCCTGAATTCCAGAAGGTTACGGGCCCAGGATAGCAAAACTTTTTTTGGACGGCGATAAATGCAAGTATGAGTTGTGGGAAGCAAAGTTTCTGGGATATCTTAGAATTCAACATTTACACCAAATTATACTGTCACCAACAGATCAGAGAGATAATATGAACGTTGTAGAAAAGAACGCTACCATCTTCACCAAAGTCATTCAGTATTTGGAAAATAAAAGTCTGTCATTAGTAATAAGAGATGCATGGAACAATAGAAGAAAAGCTCTAACAATATTATGGGGAACATTATTTGTCAAAAGGAAAGCCAAAAGTTATTTCCCTCTATACAGAGCTAATATCTTTGAGAAGATTGGAATCAGAGTCTATTACAGACTATATAAGGACAGAGTATTTCTAACGCTCTGAAAGAAGCAGGGGATGTTTCAATTGCTGTGGTTCTCAAAAGATTACCTCTGAATTTTAAACCTTTTACATCGGTTATAACTCAGAAGAAGAAAACCTTGACTTTTTCTGAATTTAAAGTATGTTTAAGAAGTTATGAAGAAACAGAGTGTATGAGTTACACCCCAGATGAATCAAACAACATATTACAAATAAAGACCACACTTAAAAAGATTAACCTAAGGAATAAAACTGGGGTAAGTACCCATTCTCGCTATGATTATAAATCAACAAATTATAATTATAACAATTCCCAGAAACCTCAGCTTAGTAGAGAGGACTATAAAATTTCCACACCAAGGAAGACTAATATCATTTTTTACATTTGTGGAAAGAAAGGCCACAAAGCAATTGAAAGTAAAAAACAAAGAGAAAGAGATTTTTGTCAAAATATACAAACCTATTCGCAAGGCCAAACCTATTTCTTTACTATAGGATATGATATTGTTTCGGACAAGAGTAATTTATTAGTTGAATACAGGGCTATCGACCATGTAATAACTGATAAGTCAAAATTTAATTATTTTGACCAAAATTTTGAACCAGAGAACCATTTTGTTGATTTAGCTGATGGAAGCCAAGCAAATAACATAGTGCTGGAAAGAGGTAATGCCTGAATTTATCTAAGCAAAGCAAAGGACACATGTAGATTTATCTTAAAAAATGCTTTATATATACCAACTTTTAAACAAAACATTTTCAGTACTAGCAGCAACAAAAAATGGTGCACACAAAAGTTTTGAACATGTCAACTACCAATTAATTTACCCTAATGGAGCAGTTTTCAACATAACACAGAGAGGATGTTTGCATTATCTGAAAAATATCATTTCTGCCAGAAATGCAGCTTACAACTTACATACTTGACATAAAATCTTAGGCCACAGTAATGAATCTGATATTAAAAAGTTACCCAACTTAGTAAAAGAAATGAAGATAAAACTGACATCAAATTATGCTCTTAACTGTCATACATGTATTCAAGGGAAGATATCTAATGACAGAAACAAGACTTTAAATTGCAAGGCAACAAAAATCCTTGCACTTGTAAACAGTGATTTAGCAGGCTCCATTCAACCCTTAGCAAAATATGGTTAAAAATATGTAATTAATGTTATTGATGACTATTCTGGCCTTATAATGTTATATTTCTTAAAACACAAGTCCGACACTTTGCTTGCTACAATGAAATATCTGATTGACATCACCCCTTACAGCCATGTAAAATGTTTAAAGACAATGGAATAGAGTTTACTTCTGAACCTTTTCAACAGTTACTTGTACTTAATAGAATCAAACACAAACAGTCAGCTCCTTATTCTTCGCATCAAAATGTGACTGCTGAATGGTCATGTCGAACTTTATTTTCTACAGCAAGTTGTTTCCTTATTGAGTCAAAATTGGCCAAAAACATTGTTTTAAAACTATTCAAAATGGCAGCAAATAAAATACAGTGTTCCAGGCTTGAACAGAGGTCTGTCATCAAATTTTTGCTGGCTGAGATATACAAGCCACATGAAATTTAAAAAAGAATGTGTGATGTGTACAGAGAAGCATCATTTTGGCTTGGTTTCTTTGTTCAATGGTATATCAACCTTCATGGGTTATTTGATACCAAGGCCATCCTTATAGAAGAAAAGCAATCATACTATTGAACCAATAGCTGGGGGCATAAGGGGGTTCATTCTTTTTCGAAGGGTATTAGCCTGAAAGAGAACATAATTATACAACTGAAGTTTGAACTTGCTTACTTCAAGACCAAAGTCCAGCACTTTAGCCATTATATCACAGAGTCAACCCCCATATGTTTTAGTCAAAATATTTTTAGAAATGGGCTAAATAAGAGTTTACCAATATAAGCATGAGACAAAAAGACAGTCCATGGAGTGGAAACACTCTCCAGTAAAGAAAAAGTTCTAAGCATAGTAGTCAGTAAAGAAGGTCATGCTGACAGTTTTCAGGAACATAAAAGGACCCATCAATATTGATTTCTTTGAAAAAGGTACAGCTGTAAACAATGCTTCTTTAACGAAAGGGTAAATTGTGGTCTGCCCTGTTACATTAAGAAGAAAGGAAATACAGGAATGAGGATGAGAATATTGATGAGTTTCAAGAAGTTTAATGACTGCCAGAAAGATAGCCCTTGAGCTGGGAGTTTGTACATGGAAGAAAACAGTTGCAAATGATAGAGCCGGAATTAAACATCTAACCTTGAAGTTTCGAGAACCAGTGGGTCTAGGAGGAATGAATAAATGGTGAAAGAATGAACTTCTAAAGGAACACTGGCCCAAAAGTTGAATGTGCTCATCTCATATTGTGATGGTTTGTTACTGCTGCTGGAATCGTCAAAAAGAGTCAGTGAAGAAGAGAAGACGAGAGAATGATACACAGCCTTTTATATTGTCCGGGGAGGTCACCCAGGCAGAATGGCATAAATCATCCTCTTTGGGTGAAAATATGAGGTTGGGACCACAACGGTCAAAATAATTAACAGCCCTAAATAATAATTTGAAATTCTTTCTGCTACACTTTCTATTACCAACTCTTTAGGCAAAATTCACCTCATTTATTGAATGACCATTGCTTATATGTATATAAAATTTTTCATTGGTCTAATGAGAGAAGAGTAAATATTTTACAATAAGCATACTTATAAGAAATAAAACCCTAAATTAGCACATTCAAATTCATTTGCAGACTTATATATATATATATATATATATATATATATATATATATATATATATAGTGTGTGTGTGTGTTTAAAAGAAAATACATTCTTTGGCAAGCATAGGACACTAGATTATTCAAATTAACACACTTCATAATGAGAAGAGGAATATAATTTAGTTATGAATCAAAATCATTTCAACTTCTTCCAATCAAATACACACAGATCAAAACGTTTTAATAATGATGAATTAAAGATTTGAAATGGAAATTTGCAGGCATTATCTAATTGGCGGCAAAAAGACTAATGGTTGAATGAATTTCAAGTGGTTAAAATTGGAGGAGTTTGTTCTTCGAAGTTTTGGTGCCGCCAACATAGCAAATGAATATTACCACTTGTCTGTACTGAACTGAAAATGAAAAAAGAACTAGTTAACCTAGTTTATTATTTAAAAAAAAAAAAAAATGATGAAATAGCTCATAATAGATTCAAGCTTAAGAGCAAAATATGAATAACAGAGAATTAGCAGTATTTAACTATTTGCATATTATATTTCATATATATTTTAAGATGGAAGTCTGATCTATCCAATAAAATAAAACAAACTACTTAGACAGCCTAGCACTTGCAAATCCACCAGTCCAAACAGACTTCCTATGCACATCTTAGAGCAAGCAGCAGGAATCATTGGCCTTCATACAAATACAAATAAAATAGAATACACGTGTTTTAAACAAAAAGGAGCAATCTTCGCTCTCCATGACAAGCCCGTAAAATTAGTGGACCATTTCGCATACCTTGGCAGCAACATCTCATCAACTAAAAGAGATGTCAACATATGCCTAGTGAAAGCATGGAATGATATTGATAGGTTATCAATCATATGAAAATCTGGTCTGTCCCAAAGAATAAAACAGGATTTCTTCCAAGCTGTAACTGTGTCCATATTACTAACTGGATGCACCAAATGGACGCTAACAAAAGATAGAGAAAAAACTAGACAGGAACTACACAAGAATAGAGTGCACTGTCTCGGAACAAATCCCGGAAGCAGTATCCCACAAAACAGCAGCTGTATGGCCACCTGCTTCCCACTGGGGCTCATTGGCCTACTGGGTAGAGTGTTCACCAATGGTCCGGAAGACCAGGGTTCAATCCCAGGTCACATCATACCAAAGACTTTTAAAATGGTACTTGATACCTCCTTGCTTAACACACAGCAATATAAGGTACGTATCAAGGGTAAAATGGGGCAATCCATGGAAAGGAGTAGCACCCTCCCCTACACCTCAGTGTTGTAGCTATTGAAAAGGGAGCCTTCTGGTTGACCTCAATTACAGTGGCCAACTTTACTTAGGCTATAATTGTTGCAGATGGATAAAAAAAAAAAATAAAACGAAGTGTCCACTATGAGCTAGAGTGTTAAGGTCCCATTTAGGGGTCAAATTGATCTATTCAAAAATTATCAATATTGGATGAAATTATGTGCATGCCAAACCATCTAGGGCTATTCTATGCCAAGACATTAGGGAATTATGTTAATTGTATATATTTTTTGAGTAGTTGTTTCTTAGGGGATTTTTTGTACACAGACCTAATGAATACAAATATTTTTCCAGCTGAGTGGACCTGCTCTACAAATAATTTGCAGATATTTAATGGTTTCAAGTATTCTTATCTAACATTATTAGAATTCAATTCAATAATAATCATTTTCATAGTTATATCATTTCACATATTCTAATTCAATATGAATAATTTTCAAACAAATCTACTGAACCAATAGATGGAACACCACTCAGTGTTAAAGTGGACCTGGGAGTAATAACAATTAAAGAGTACTCCACTCTTCCCAGGACATCAGAACTGGAGCTTCACCATCATATGCAGTTTAGTGTCATACATATGATGATGATGATGAGCCAGTTCATTACTTAAATGGTTGACTACTTAGTAATAGCAGAGTGTATTCCATAAGCCATACTCAATGTAAACTTAGCACGAACCCACAGTAAATAAACAAAATAAAAACAAAGCATCAGGCGGCATGGATTCTCTTGACTCTCTCTCTCCTACTATCCATCCTTATTGGCCATCGCTCTTAAGTCCTCTAAACTGCATCCAGTGCCCAAACAGAACTGATGGAGCTGGTCTTTATTGCCATTAATTATTTTGATAAAGGGGTACTCCATACTGCAAAAATCTCCATCAAATGCAGTTTAGTGTCGTACTTAAGACACACTTTTTTTTGGATAGAGAGTGGGTATCTATTTGCAAAAAATGCAATTGGTGTTGTCGAAGCCATGCTGACAAGGTTATTAATAGGAAGTAGTTATATATATATATGATTTTCTTGGTTTAGTTTGCTTAGGTGTTGAGGCATGTCAACTCCCAATGATTATTTAATGTCAAATCCTTTTTATACATATATATTAAATATGTATGATTTCTTAGGTTTGATTGGGTTTGATTTATGGCATATCAACCCTCAATAGTTATTTAATGCCAAATCCTTTTTATACATATATAAAGTTGGTAACCTGAAGTCTTCCTTTTCAATAACTACAACATTGAGGAGTAGGGGAGGGTGCTACTCCTTTCCCTGGATTGCTCCACTTTACCCTTGATACATACCTTGTAATACTGAGTGTTAAGCAAGGATGTATCAAGTACCATTTTTTGAGTCTTTGGTATGATACAATCTGGGAATGAACCCCAGTCTACTGGGACATTGGCAAACTCTCTACCGACAAAGCCAATGGGCGAGTGGTTTGGTTTGGTTTGGTTTGGTTTTATGGCATTTCAACCTTCAATAGTTATTTAAGGTCAAATCCTTTTTATACATATATATTAAATACTTATAAATTGTAAATGAACAGTTTGTAGGTAACAATTTTTAAAGCCAAAGCAAATTTGTTTGCACACAGTTAAATTGTTTCAAATATTGAAATTTAACACAAGTAATACTATTCGACATTATTCATGCGCTTGCACATGGTTAAATGGTTTCAAGTATAGTAAATGACTGAATAGGTCTATTTGACTCATAGATGAGACACTAATAGGTACTACAACTTGAAATCAAATGACTATATGATAATTATTTATATCAGGATTAATTATTGGACCTAAAACCGGACATTGGCATGATGGTCAGAGTGTTCGCCAATGGCCTGGGAAATCTGGGTTCAAACCCAGGTTGAGTCACCCAAAGACTCAAAAAAAATGGTACTTGATGCCTTTTTGCTTAACACCCAGCAATATAAGGTACAGATCAAGAGTAAAGTGGAGCAATCCAGGGAAAGGAGTAGCACCTTCCCCTACACCTTGGTGTAGTAGCTGTCGAAAAGGGAGCCTTTGGGTCACCCTCGACTACAGTCGCCTTTGTTTATTGGATCTAAAGTTGTTTACAGATTATTATTATTAGTTATTTAAAAGTTTCCAGAAAAATAACTTGAGTTTTGCATTAAACAGCCTAACAAAGGTTTACATGCCTTAAAACCAACCAACCAACCATCACAGGTATGTCCATTAAGTGGGTATGTATAGAACAAAGAAGCAACAATCAGAGTACTATCATCAAGTGTGCTGAAAGCACTAATTTCTTTGACTCTATTCATCCCTTCTTATTAGCTGTCACTCTTGGTAAGTTCTCTAGGTGGCATCCAATGTCTGCACAGAGCTGATGAATGTAAGTTTTTTCTGGTTACTTAACACTGGTGTGTCTATGTGTAGTAGTCTATTGGAGAATGTTGGTTATGAGTTTGCCGTTACATCTCCAGCAGTGCACAGCATGCCTTGTTCATCTTACAAAGATGCTTTTTGTAATCATATATACCAACCCCTCCAATCGGGCAGAATATGACACAAGGTCAATTTTTAAGCGGAGTTTAACAGGTTTGAAGTCAGAGTTTTCCTTCTCCTAGACTAGTTGCCTCACCAAGGCTGAAGAACCCAGTCTGCCCTACTATTTACCCATAGCTGGAGGGAGAATATTTGGATTCATACCTTTTCCAAGGGTATTAGTGCTATGGGAAATGCAATCAGTCTCATCCAGGATTTGAACTCATATTGCTGTGTTCATTTCCTACGATGATAACCATTACATTACAGGCACCTCCAAAAGATGCTTTTTGTAATGGGACATAAGTGGCCATAGAGCAGTATGGTGCTACTTCCAAGACTTTTTCAAAATAGCAGGTAGAATGATATTAAAAAGTGCTGATTGGCACAAATTTTGTTCTGTGTCACAATGAATGACTGGGAGTTAGTCTGTCTTCTATTTCTGATAATTTGCCAACAGCTTTTCTGGTTAAAATCCTTGGCTTTATATAACAGGAACTTAAACTTAATTTTACCAACTTGCGTGAAAGTCATGCCTTCTGTGCAGAAACCAAATTTTGTCTGTATGATTTTGGCAGTGGAATGCATCACAATTTGTTGACTCTAATATAATCTGTATGAATAAACAACTACGGAAACAGAAGTGGAAAGCATGAAATAAACATTTAAAATTCAACAGTGCAAGATAAAAAAAAAAAAAAAAATAAATAAATAGCTATTCTAAAATCACAAACCAAAAACATGTACAGTTTTCTATAACAATAAAAAAAAATGGTACAATAACATTAACATATAATCTATACATAGATAGTGAGAGAAAAGTTATTTACTAAGCTTTGATAAGTCGGGCAAACAAGTCTCAGGTTGTTTGCAAGTATGTATTATTGCTAAGTGGTCACCCATTCAAGTATTGAATAGGCTCATCATCGTATCCTAGATATAACATTAAACTGCATCTGGTGGTGAGGGTCCAGTTCTGGAGCACGAGGGAGTGTGGAGTATTCCTTTATAGCTATGATTCCTAGGTCAATTCTGACCTAGAGAAGTAGTACCAGTTAAGGTCCTATCTATTGGTCAAATAAATTTGTTTAAAAATTACTCATATTGAATTGGAATACTTGATACAATATCAATATGTACAAATTATTTAATAGTCAATTGAAGCCACAATTAATAACTATTTTATCTTATATTTTTTAAACTATTTTTCAATTGGATTTCTAAGCTCTTTCTTTTTTTTTTACGGCATATTGTATAGGATTGTTTGGGGGAGGGTCAGCAAAGGGGTACAAACTGTCCATAATTTGACAAGATTTATTTATAGACTCGCTGGTTGGAAGGAGGAGATTGGTCAATCAGTGATGATTAGAGCTTATATGAGGAAGGGCAATTATCCTCATTTTCACAACATATTGCAGTTTTCTACTGACAAGACATACCTTTTTGTATTAAAAAATCCACAACTAGAGGACAGAATAGCAACCCAAATTCTAACACAGGTGACTGTTGATATTAAATGAATTCCTTCTCAGTTCAATATCTGGTGATAACAGAGAGAGAGTTATCTGCTTTTTGTATCAACTACCAAGAAAGTGGGTAAACCCTAGGAGATGGAAACTTTTCAACAATAATGACAAGAGATAGACCTCATCTAAAAACTAGTTAGAGGTGCTGTGTAGTATAATCTATTTGATAGATATATATGAACATACTTAGAAGGAAAGATGTATAGATAGATGGATAGATATGAACATATCTATAGATAGATGTATAGATATGAATATACTTACATAGATAAACATGAATAGACTGAGATAGATAGATAGATAGATAGATAGATAGATAGATAGAGCTAAGCTGAAGCCAAGGGTTCCACCAAAATTGCATGAAAGGAGTAGGGAGATATCAAGAGCTTCAAAGAAGCTTGAACTTTAAGGGCTCTACCATGAGTTAATTTGACACTGCCAAGCTAGATCTTTTAGCGTATGTATTTTCCCAACTATTCTGCATGAGTGGGTGCACTACATGGACTCTAACAAAACGGCTAGAGAAGAAGCTAGACGGCAATTACACAAGAATGCTGCGAGCAATCTTGAACAAGTCCTGGCGGCAACACCCCACAAGACACCAACTGTACGGCCACCTGCCTCCTATCACAAAAACTATTCAAGTTAGACGAACCAGACATGCAGGACACTGCTGGAGAAGCAGGGATGAACTCATACGAGATGTATTATTATGGACCCCTACACATGGCCATGCAAAAGCAGGACGACCAGCACGAACATACATCCAGCAGCTATGTGAGGATACGGGATGTTGTCCTGAAAACCTGCCTAGGGCGATGAACGATTGGGAGGAGTGGCGAGAGAGGGTCAGGGATATCCGTGCTACCAGTATGACATGATGTTGATGAAGATGGGACATCAGATCAATTTTTAAGTGGAGTTTTTAATTCAAAGTTATCTTCCTTCTAAAACCAGTTGCTATACCAAGGCTAAAGAGATCAGTGTGTCCTACACGTCACTTATAGCTGGAGGGAGAATAGCTGGATACATAGCTTTCCCAAGGGAATTAGCTCTACATGAAATGCAAACAGCCTTGTCCAGGATTTTTGAACATAGGTTGGTATGTCCATTTCCTCCAACAAGAGCCATTAAATCATGAGCACTATATCTTTTCATTTAAAAACTTTCCAGGCATGATTCAAACAATTTCAGAAAATTGGGTTGAAATTGGGTCCAAAATGATGGACCATCATCAGCACCATGAGTGATGATATTAGTGATTTAAATATCTATTGTTGATTTAACATCACTGATATCATCCCTCCCAGTCCTGATGATGGTTCATTAGAACAGAAATGCTATAATGTCAACTTTGTTTCTCAATAAATCTCTCCTTCATCTTGGATTACCTTGTTATCAATTTTTTCTGTTTTATCATCATCATCATCATGTCGCACTGCTAGCATGGATCTCCCTGACCCTCTCTCACCACCTGTCTCTATCATCCATCATTCCTGGGAGGTCTTCAAGGCTACATCCTTTGTCGGCACAGAGCTGTTGTATATAGGTTATAGCTGGTCATCCTACTTTTGCTTGTCCATGTGAAGAAGTCCACAGGAGTATATTTGTCTTTACTTCTCCAGCAGTGTCCCACATGTTCAGTTTGTCTAAATTGGATAGTTTTTGTGATGGGTAATAGGTGGCTGTGCAGCTGCTGTTTTGTTCAATATTGCTCACATCATTCTTGTGTAATTGCCATCAAGTTTTTTCTCCATACATTTACTTAGCCTCCAAGTGGTGCATTCATATAGCAGTATTGACATGACCACTGCTTGGAAAAAAACTGTGTTTTATTTTAATGGTCAGGTCTGACTTCCATATAACTGATAGCCAATCGATAGCGGTCCATGCCTTCGCTAGTTGCGTGTTGATGTCTTACTCAGTTGATGAGATGTTGCTTCTGAGGTTGGTGAACTTGTCCACTCATATAATTATAATATTGAGGCATTATAATCCTTATGATTATTTAAGGTTTTAAAGAAACATTTTTTCAAACAAATTTCTTTTATTGGTTGAGCAATATTTTTTGTTGGAAAGGACTACCAAGAGCACTACCAAAAATTGGAAAAAGTAATCTTGAGAGAGTTAATAGTTTTGTGTACAAGAAACTGTAATATAAATAAGACACATAGAGTTAGTAACTTTAATAGCCACACCTTTTGACAGAACAATTTGATCATTACACTTCAGACAATATAAACTAGTGAAACTATACTTCAATATCATGACACTCCCAGTTTGACAGTATCTTCCCCAAAATACAAGCAGCAATCAAACTTAAAAATCAGTCTTTTCAATGCATTAATCATATAAAACATTATTCATTTTGTCTATTTTGCTTGTGATCTTGATATTTTTGCCAGAAGGAAGTAGGTTTTTTTTTTTGTTTTGTTTGCTTTTAGTTTTTTGAAAGTGTATGTGTGTTTGATTGGATGTTTGTTGCCTATGACCAACCGCACCTCAAGCATAAAATGGTAAAAAATAGCAAAACAAAAGAATTAAAAAGTAAACACGTAAAATTAACAAAACTGATTGGTTGAGTTTTTCCTTTCAATTAATTACAACAGTGATTTTTTTCTTAATTTTAATTTTAATTCTTAATTCCATTTTTGCTTTTTGCTTTTTCCTATACTTAGAAAAGTTTCAAAAATCAAGTTTATTCTGACAGATACATAAACAGAGTAATCGTGAAGTAGAACTGACATTTGCCTTATCTGTTTGCCAAATCATGAAAATTTTTAAAATAGATGATGCTGATACAAGATTATGCCGAAAAATTAGGTGCCCAACCAATTCTCACATGACTGCTTATATAACATCAAACAAGAACTGGTATGCTTCCCACTCTCTGTTTCTGCAGTGATTGAACTTTGACCTGCCCTTGTCAGTCACTCCAAGGCAAATGTCACCACATTTGAAATAGGTGCTGTATGTGTTTTCGTGGAGAGTAGGAATTACATAACATATAAACCCACTGTTAAGGTTATAAGAAAAAAAATCTTTAAACAAGATGGAGTCATCTCCACATTAAATGGAAAGCCTGTAAAATTAGTAGATCAATTCACATACCTCGGTAGCAATATCTCATCTATTGAAAGCAATGCCAACATACGAGGAAGAAAGACATAGACTACTATTGAAAAGTTGTCAGTAATATGGAAATCAGATCTCTGATAAAATGAAATGGGATTTCTTCCAAGCTGTGGCCATATCAGTATTTCAGTATCTTGATACCACCTGAACTCAAATGAAATACTAAGAGAAAAAGCTAGATGGGAAAGATACAAGTATGCAACATGCTGTTTTGAAAAAGTCCTGAAAGCAAAAACTCATAAAAAAGACAATGTATGGCCACCTACCTCCCATCTCACAAATAATCCAAGAAAATCAATAAGATATGCTAGCACTGCTAGGGAAGTATGGACGAGCTCATGATACCCTATAATGTGCTAGCCAACAAGCAAAAACTTCCATCATCTATGTACAGACACAGGATGCAGTCTACAGGACTTGCTAGGAGCAACGAATGATAAATAGAGAAACAGAGTGAGAGATAGTCAATAGACTCTGTGCTATCAGCATGATGATTTTGACTTAATTTTGAACACCTGGCCTAGTGGCTAGAGTGTGCACCAATAGCTCAGGAAACCAGGGTTCGATCCCAGGTAGAGTCATACCAAAGACAAAAATATGGTATTTGATCCATCCTTGCTTAACACTCAGCAGTATAAGGTACATATCAAGGGTAAAGTCAAGCAATCCCGAGAAAGGAGTAGCACCTTCCCCTATATCTCAGTGTTGTGGCTATTGAATAGAGAACCTTGGGGCTGCCCTCAACTATGGTCGTTAACTTTATTTTTACTTACATATTCACAGTAAATTGGCCGATTGTAGTCAAAGGCGACCCAAAGATTATACAGACCCATTGGCATAATTGTTAGGGTGTTCAACAATGGCCTTGGAGACTAGGGTTCAATCCCAGGTCGAGTCATACTAAAGACTCAAAAAATGGTATTTGATGCTTAACACTCAGCATAAGGTACAGATCAAGGGTAAGTGGAGCATTACAGAGAAAGAAGTAAAGCCATCTCCTACACCTTGATGTAGTAGCTATTGAAAAGTGAGCCTTCAGGTCACCTTCAACTATGGTCGGCTAACTTACTTATAATTAAATATAAACAAATGATTTCTAAGTGAATAGTTGATAGGTAACAGTATTTTAAAATGAACCAGAGCTCATATGTTGGCATACAGATAAATTGTTTTAAGTGTTGAAATCCAACACTAATAATTCCATTAAACATCTATCATCTGCACACACACACACACACACACACACACACAGCTAAATAGTTATAAGCACTCCCATCCAACACTAATAATTATATTTATTATCAATCATTTATTTGCACACAGTTAAATGGTTTCAAGTATAGGAAATGGTAGAATAATTCTATTCAACCAATAGATGGGACCCTAACACGTATTACCACTCCAAGTCAGAGTGGACCTCGGATTAATGGTCATGAAGATGGTACTCTACAATCCCTAAAGGTCCAGGACTGGAACCTCAACATCAGATGGTTTAATTTTATTCCCAAGACAGTTGTTCAGAGATGGGGGTCTTATCGCTGAAAAGGTACATTCTACAACCACATTCAACAGGGTTGTATCAAGGGAATATATACCACTATTATCTGTAAATAAGTACACCCCTACCAATTTTCTAGCCCAGTCAGCTAGGACTGTAGAATACACTGACTGCATCTCTGCAGACGAGTAAAACCCCCTAAACCAACAAGTATCCTGGATATGACATTAAGCTATCTGATGACAAGGCTTCAGTCCTGGAGTCTTGGGGAATATGGAGTACCTCTACATTGCTATTACTCCCAAGTTGAATCTGACCTGGATTAGTAGCACTTGATCTATGGGTCAACTAGAACCGTTTAATCATTAAACTGTGTAAAAACAAATGACTTACATTAAATCAAATTGTTAGATATAGAGCTCTTTGACCATTTAACTGTGTGTAAACAAATGAGTGATGTGTAATTGAATTGTTAGAGAGCAAAACTGAAACAATTTAACAATAGAACAATAGCAATACTAGTGTGCAAACAAATTAGTTCTAACTATTTGAAAATGAAATTACCAACAAACTATTCCTTTAAAAATTATATATATATCTATTTAAATGTGTGCAAACAAATGACTAATGTTAAATTGTTACTGTTACATAGCAATACTTGAAACCATTCAACTGCGTGCAAAGGAGGAGGCTGGGTAAATATATAGTTTATTCACTTGTCTTATTTTCCCTTCAGGAGTTGAATTCAGTATCCTGAGACCATTTTCTACAAAAATAACAGTTAAGCTACACATGACTGACTCTGACTCAGCATAGATGGGTACTTTAGTTAGTTTTTATTTATCCAACAATTCTATGGTCCCAACGGTGCTAATAAAGTTTATCTGCATTTAACAAGTAGACTATAATGGGGAACTTGTTTACAAGTTACACATATACACCTTATAAACAAAAACCTTTTAAAATTACTTATATTTTTTGTAATATTCCTTTCAGCAGACCCTATATATATATTTTTTAAATGTTAGATCT
Source organism: Sepioteuthis lessoniana (assembly GCA_963585895.1). Taxonomy (NCBI): domain Eukaryota; kingdom Metazoa; phylum Mollusca; class Cephalopoda; order Myopsida; family Loliginidae; genus Sepioteuthis; species Sepioteuthis lessoniana. Next base: position 60,265,722 of record OY757907.1, read on the forward strand.
GCATCTTCAGACAAAGAAATAATGAGAAATTTCTAACGAAGATTTAGAAAAACCCACAAAAATCTGGCCACTATCTCCCTAACCCAAATTTCATTTTTTTAAATTATTTTATCTAAAGACAAGACTATTTGTTTTTCCTATCTGATTGACAAATGGCATTCAATTCCTGTATCAAGATGTATTAATTTATGACTTCTCTTTCCTTTTCACCTCTTTTTTTATCTAATGGCATATATATATATATATATATATATATATATTTACTAATCTAATATCTACCAGCATTCACGGTACCAGAAAAAAAAAAAAAAAAAAAAAACGGCCAGGAACAAGAGAAAAAAGTATCTCGAATCACCGCCTGGGGAAAAAAGAAAAAATTATTGGTCAAAAAGAAAGAAAAGGCCAACCTCGTCCGACCCCTTGAAAAAAATCAAGGGATATGCAGTGGTAAGGTGAAACTTTAGTAGAAGATTTTTGACTCGCGATTTAAGTTAATTTTATATATATATATATATATATATATATATATATATATATATATATAGCCCTTGGCCAATAATCCAATTGATTATTTTAATTATTATAGCCATTTTAAGTTCCTTTGGTCTCCTAATACATCTGTCTAACAGTAATTCCAGAATTGCCCAACAGATATTACCACACTAAACATCCTAGTAGAATGCTTCTAAGTGCCTACAAAACAACATTCCTGCCATGATAATATTCAGCTAAATACAAATGACGGGATTATTTTTACCCCAAGACAAAGTAAGAATATTAATATTTTTAGCATAGCTTATGAAACTGTTGCAAAATAGTAGAAATGTTATTTGTATCTTTATTTGGAGAATTGCACATCTCATCATATTCAGCATGCCAGGGTAAATGTACAAATTCAGACAGGCCTATATACACTTACTGATAGACAGACAGACAGATAGAAGTGGACAGATAGTTGTGAGAGCATCAGTCTCAATATAGATCTGTTCATAGACATTTCTGTCCCTTTTGTATTTATTGGGTTGCTTTCTCTACTTGAAAGTGCAAAAGAAAGAAGAAAAAAAGCAGATAAGAGAGAAAATAAAAGTAGATTAATAATAATGATATCAATAATGACAATGTCAGACAATACAAAATACTGTGAATAGACATTTCCCATAACAGTTAAGCAAATCAAAATATACATTTGACCCCAACCACAAAAAAAAAAAAAAAGAAACAAAATTAAAAACAACAGAAAATTCTACATTTCTTTATGGTAAAACAAAGATTTTCTAAAGGAAAAATTGTTGGGAAAAAAGTGGTTCAAGATATATATCCTTTAGAAGTAATGTCAGAGTTTGAAAACTAGGGAAAAAAACAAAAATACTGTGTGTTTCAGAAAAAAACGATATTATCTCATAATCTAATAACTTGACCAATTTTCATTTAAATGATCTCAAATTTTTACAGCCTGAGTAGAAACAAACCGAAAATCCATGTTTAATGTTTCCTTTTTCTTTTCAAGTATAGAAATGCTATTCTCAGCAAAAAGAAAGACATCTAAACATTAAACAAAGAATTTTGAGTTGTTTCTACACATGCCATTAAAATTTGAGATCATTTGAAAAAGAATTATTAGATAATAAAATGATATCGATTTTTCTGAAACACCATGTACATCTCAAATGATATCCAATTTTTTGTGACACCCTGAATAAAACATACTAGCTGTAGTACAGTCTAAACTGATGTCAACTGATGAATTGATTGTGATGGCATGTCAACCTGTCTGGGATAATTTTAGGCCTAGAGGTTAGAGAATTGCATTCATTGAATATTTATATTTACATTTTTTGTATAGTTGTTTCTTAAGAGTTTTCTGCACAGCTAAACAAAATCAAGTACTCCGATTCAATACAAATAATTTTCATACAGTTATATGGCTTCAAGTATTTTTACCTAATAATAATATAGTTTCAAATTATTTCTATTCACTAACAATCATTTGTTCACACACAAGGAACTAATAAGGCTTAACAAACAGTAATAGCTTCAAGTAAACATTCTTGATAAAAATAATTTACATGTTCGTTAATGGTCCAGAAGACCAGGGTTCAATCCCAGGTCAAGTCATACCAAAGACTAAAAAATGGTACTTGATTTCACCTCGCTTAGCACTCAACAGTATAAAGTAAGGATCAAGGGTTAAGTGGAGCAATCCAGGGAATGGAGTAGCGCCCTCCCCAACACCTCGGTGTAGTAGCTATTGAAAGGAGAGCTTTCAGGTCGCCCTTGACTATAATCACCAACTTTACTTTTTACTATCCTTATCTAATAAAAATAACTTGAACACAGTAACATGATGTCAAGTAATCCTCATATGAATAGCTTTTTTAACAGATCCATAGATGAGAAAATGACTAGTAATACCACTGGGTCAGAGAGTGAGAGTAATGGCATTTAAGGGTTACTCTACACTCCCCAGAAAACCAGAACAGGACCCCACCATTGGATGCAGTTTAGTGTTGTATCCAAGACAGTACCCTTTTTTTTTTGGTTGGGATCCTATAATACTACAGCAGATGCAGCTAGTGTTTTCTCAACCCCATTGATACAGGTGACTGAAGTCAAGACTGAGTGAAGCTCATTATTTTACTCAATTAAAACATTACACTAAATGGTTACAAATTATAATTGTTACTATTAAAAATAAATTCATATAATAATAATAACCAATTATTCTAATAACATGACATTAGTATTGTTTTCTGAGGTTTAGGAGATTTATTGACTTAAACATTTTAATTTTAGTTTGGTTTGGTTTTATGGCATATCAACTATTCTAGGTCACTTAATGCCAAATCTGGTTTATACCTAGATATCATATATATATGATTTGTAAGTCAACAAGGTTAAATGGTTCCAAGTATTGTTATGTAGCACTAACAATTCATTTAAACATCATTCATTTGTATACACACAGTTAAATGATCAAACAGCTCTATTTCTAACAATCCAATTTAGTAAAACTCATTTGTTTGTACTCACTTTAAATGTCAAACATTTCTATTTAACTCACTGATAGGACCCAGTCAGGTGCAACCCCTCCAGATCAAAGTGGACCAGGGATTGATGGCAATTAAAGGGTACTCCGCATTTCCCAAAACTCCGGCGTTACTGGATCCTTGCCATCAGATTGTTTAATGTCATATCCAGCACACTCGTGGGTGGGGGGTCTTACCCTTCTTCAGAGATGCAGTTAGTGTATTCTACAGCCCCAGCCAACTGGGCTGTTTCAGTCTAGTTGGTTGAGTTTTATGGCATGTCACCCCTTACAGGTTATTTAATGTCAAATCCTGTTTATACATATATATATGATTTGTAAACAAATACTTGCTAGGTAATTTTTTTTAAAAACAAAACAGAGCTCATTTGTTTGCACACAGTTGAATGATTCCAAGTATTGCTAATACCACTAATTTAATTCAACATTATTCATTCATTTGCACAGAGTTAAATAGTTCCAAAGTAATACTAATAAATCAATTTAATATCAGTCATTTGTTAGCACACAGTTGAATAGTTTAAAGAGTGTTTGCCAATGGTCTGGGAGACCTGGGTTCAATCCCAGGTCGCGTCATACCAAAGACTTTAAAAAATGGTACTTGATACCTCCTTGCTTAACACTCAGCAATATAAGGTACATATCAAGGGTAAAGTGGAACAATCCAGGGAATAGAGTAGCACCCTCTCATACATCTCAGTGTAGTAGCTATTGAAAAAGGAGCCTTCTGGTCGCCCTCAACTATACTTACTTTTATTGCAATGTAATACAAATAATTCAATTCAGTATCAGTAATTTGTTTGCACACAGATACTTTCAAGTATAACAGTATTCAACATTATTTGTCCTTTCACACATTAAATGGTTTCAAGCATTACCCCGAAATATTAATAGTTCAATTTAACATTTGTTTGTGCACAGTGAAATGGTTTCAAGTAAAATAATCATCATCATCAAGTCACACTGACAACATGATGTTTCTTGACTCTCTCACCATCTATTCCTGTTTATTTGTCGCTGCCTTCCACCAGACAGGACTTGACACAAGGTCAAAAGCCCGAAGGCCGATTAAAGTGGGGATAAAGGGGAGGGGAAGGTCAGGAACGAGCCGAGACTCAAACCCTGCTGGTCTATGCTGCTCATCGGCTCACTTAGTGCAATGTCAGCCTGATGAGGCAAGCAGTTTCACGAACCCAAATGTGGCTCCAGGCACGTATGCCGGGTTATGGCTTGAACTAGACAGCAAGGTCTAGTGCCATACATAGGTTTTAAGAAAGTCCGCGAGGACGCTGTATCTTGTATCCAAACAGATAAGATGTAAATCTTTGCTGGTCAGCCAACACTGGCACATCCATAGGCAGGAGTCCACAAGAGAATGTTGCTTATGAGTTTGTCTTTGCTTCTCCAGCAGTACCTTGCATGTCTCGTTTGTCTTACTTGTATGGTTTGTGAAATCAGAGGCAAGTAGCCATACAACTGCTGTTTAGTGGGGTGCTGTTTCCAAGATTTGTTCAAGACAATGCACACTATTCTTGTGTAGTTCCCATCTTGCCTCTTCTCTGTGCTTTGTTAGCATCAGTGGCGACTCTAGCTTATTTTTGCTACTCGTGCCCCCCACCCCTGCACTCTGTCAACTTCAGTTCCCAACCCGTGGTCCGTGGACCCAAAGTAAGTCATCATAGTTGCTATTGCGTGATTCTCCATTGTATAGCACAGATTGACAAACGTACCTTGCATGGTGTTTTTTTTGTAAACAATCAAGATACAATATAATTTGTAGTCTTGTTAATACAGTAGATAAGATAATTTTTTTTCCTTTCAAAAGTATAGAAGAAAAGAGAAGATGTTCATTACTATGACGAGAAAAATATGTTTATTAGAATAAAGAAACTGATGACAATATACACAGACACAGCTAGTAGTTTCAATTTCGCTTAAAATAAAGATTATTTGTTGAAAATGTATTCAAATAAACAAATTTTAGTTACAGAATGTAATATATGCAACATTCATTAAAGAAATAGACATTTGTTAGTGAAAAAACGAATTAAAACACGCCGTTTAACCAACATTTACCATAGCGATGATGATGACGTCGGCGACTGCTCTAATCTGCTATCCCCTCTCTCTCTCTCTCTCTCTCTTACTCTCTCTCTCTGTCCCTCTCCCTCTTCCCAATATATCTATCAACAGTCACACATGCTAAGATTTTCTAGCACAGTGTAAGAGTTGCTCTTGCTATTGGCTACAGTCAAAAGCGTATTTCTCTAACATTACTGTTATTATAAGGGTCTAGTGCCTGGCACGGATCGGGCTTTCAACTTTATAGCCGATTTTATGGAATGTTCAATGAATCTGACGGTGGCCGGACAAAGACCATCCATTCAAAACAGCATCGTTATATTATTCCCAGATATATTTATGAACTTTTGGCTACTTAGTTATCGAAACTTGAATAGATATGTAATTTAATTGAGATCAGACTAAGTATGTTTGCTTGAAATTAATGGATGATTTTTAATCCATTTTGAATAACATTGACCGAGTTATTGGTCGTACCGGGCATGAGTAGCACTAGTCCCGTCTCCGCCCCTGGTTAGCATCCATTTGGTGCATCCATATAGTAGTATGGACACAGTTACAGCTTAGAAATCCTGCTGCATTTTATCATATATATCAGACTTCCATATGATCGATAGCCAGTCAATATCATTCCATGCTTTTACTAGGTGTATGTTGATATCATTTTCAGTAGATGAGATGTAGCTGCTGGTGTGTGTGAACTTGTCCACTAATTTTATTCTGTTTAATTTGCTTTTACATGGATGCCAATGTTTCCTGCTGCTTGCATTAAGCTATGCAGTAGGAAATCTACTTGGGCTGATGTACTACTAGGTTGTCTGAATAGTCTGCATCTGTCCTAACTTCTGCAAGATATCACCCGCTTCTTACTTTCAATGTGAAGCCATTTTCTTTTATCAGATCTATTGACGATCAGAGTACATAATCTATGCAGATGATAAACAAATATGGTGCTAATGTATCTCCTTAAAAGATTCCAGTGACAATGTCAAAGAAGTTGGTGTCTCTATTGGGTGAGCAAACCATTGCTTTCATGCTTTTGCAAAGCATTATTTTAGCAGTAATAGTTTTTGGGGAGACCATATGCAAGCAGTATTTACTTCATCTTTCCTCTTTGTATGGAATTGAATGCCTTGGAGAAATCTACAAACAGTAGTGATGCTCCAAGATTCTTTGCTCATACTCCTTTGATGGTTCAATGGATTGTCAGAATCTGTGAGGTTGTAAAGTGATTTCTTTGAAAGCCATTCTGAGTTTTTCTAAGAATTTTTTCAATTTCAGGTTAAATATGGTTGAAAAGCAAGGCATAATAAACCTTAAGAGCTATGCCTCTGAAGTCCTTAGTGATTCCAAGATCACCTTTGTCGGGGAAGGGAAGAATGCAACCTTTTTCCATTTCTCTATTATGTTTTATTTATAAACTCCACAACATAGTTAGAAGAGTATGTCATTAAATTTTCTTGTTTTCCAAACTTCAGGGAATATTTCATCAAGACCTACAGCTTTTCTCTTTTCAACTTTTTTCAATTCTGCATCAAATTCTTCCTCAGTAAACCATCTTATCATTAAGGGTTTTCGGACTATTGTCTTCATCTTTATTGTTATTTCCACAACGTTTCGGCTGTTATGTCCTTCGGCCTTCTTCAGGTGTTTGTCGAACTCGGGAACCTACACGGAACTTTGAACTACATCCTTTATTGAATCCATGGGGGGGTTGCCTGTTCTGATTCCAGTAGCCATAACTGGGTACAAGTGTTAAGTATTCCTGTATTGTTACTCACCTGCAGTCAGGATTGAACCTGCAACCTCCAGATGATTGTCTCCTTAGAAGCTTAGGGAACCAACGCCTATAACCGTTATGCTATGTGTCCTGCTGCACAATATATACATTATATGCATGCAAGAACATAGATATTACCATAGTGAACTAGACTTAAAATACCATGACACTAGTAATAGGTGAAGATTTTTCTAAGAATCTACATAGAAAAACTATGTCAATGCTGCCTTTTCAGGTGTAGGAATGATCCCAGTTCGTATCACTAAACAGCATAGAGAAAACCCAACCAAGAATTATGAATGCTACATTTAATGGCAACCCCTACACACACAATGATTGTCTCTTGGTACAGTCCCACTAATGCCAGTGATGAAACAAATATCACCATCTTCTATGATGGTCTATGTTCCCTTGCTCGACAAATTCCCAAACATAACGTACTAATGATTGGTGGAGACATGAATGCAAAAATAAGCAAAGATGAAAATAATGAATTTGGTTTACACAAACTACAAAATAGAAATGGCAAATATCTAATAGATTTTTTTACTCGAGAACAGTCTTTTATACCTAAACACAAAATTCAAAAAAAAGAAAAGAAAACTACAGATCTACAGCTACCTAAATAATGCGAAAGCATAGCAAGATTATATACTCATGAGCAAAGAGTGGATAAATAGCACACTGAACTGTGAGGCACACTCCTCTTTTAAAGGAGTATATTCCTATCACAGTATTGTCATGGTAAAGATACACCTTAGTCAATACAGAAATAAGAAACAAACAGTCAAAATCCATGTTATGAATAGTCCTCACTAATCAATAGATATATATAAGCAATAAATATATGATAGGTGTAAGAAAAATTCAAGTATAGTAAATGATTAAATAGTTCTATTTGACCCATAGATCACACCCTAACAGGTAATTTTAGTCTGGTTCGTTAATCCTAATTTAGATAGATAATCTCTTATTCAAAACTTGTAATTTCTTTAAAGGTTCATATATTTACCAGCTAGCTTGTGAGACAAGGCAATAAAAGATACGATCAATAAATTTCTTTCAAATCAGCACGGACTTACCTTGATGACAAGAGATCATCACTTTATTATGTAACTTACTCAGCTATGTAAACATCTTCATTCAAAATTTTCCACCATGTTGGTTGTTTGGCTGTGTTTTATGGTTTGTTTGGTTAGGTTATATGGCACATCAAGCATAGTAGGTTATTAATACCAAATCCATTTTTATACATATAATCAGTTCAATTTCAGACATTTCAGTTTAGCGTATATACACAGTTTCAAAGTCAAAAAACAGTCTAATTTCAAGCAATTCAGTTAGGCATAAGTACACAGTTTAGTTCTCTTTGAGCTATAGATAGGACCCTATCAGTTGCTACCACTCCGGACCAGAGTTGATCTGGGAGCAACGGCAATGAAGGGGTACACCACATTCTCCAAAGCTCCAGCATTAAAGTAAAGTTGGCGACTGTAGTCGAGAGTAACCCGAAGGCTCCCTTTTTGATAGCTACTACACCAACGTGTAGGGGAGGGTGCTACTCTTTTCCCGGGATTGTTTCACTTTATCCTTGATCCTTACCTTATAATGCTGAGTGTTAAGCAAGGTAGCATCAAGTAATATTTTTGAGTCTTTGGTATGACTCAACCTGAGATTGAACCCAGATCTTCTGGGCTATTGGCAAACATGATCATTTAGTGTCCAATCCAGGACCCTTGTTGAGGGAGTCTTACTCCTCTGCAGAGATGCAGTCTGTGTATTCTACTCTCCTATCCAACTGAGCTAGTCTACAACTACTTTCAATTCTGAGTTTTCTTACAACAAAATGCATTGCAATGCCAAGGTTAAAGAGCCCAGTCTGTTCTATTGTACCATAGCCAGATATGGCTATGTGTGAAATGGACATATAATGTTCATATATATATATATATATATATATATATATATATATAACATAGAACATAGGAATCTCGAAACATGAAAAACACTTACGACTTCTTAGTTCAGGTACAAAACTTTTTATTACCTTTGAGTTTAAAGCTTCTTCGACATAAGGAGAGAGATACACATTCTTTCTATTCTGGCTTTTTCATCGCCCCCCCCCCCATCTCGTGCGACACCTGCCCAAGCAAGCAAAAGTCAACCGTCTTCTCCAGAGGCAGGAGTCAACTCCACTAACTGACTTTTTCAAAATCCCCAAAATCCTCTGCGCACGCTTCCAGTGCATGACGTCATACACATCCACTGATCAACCTTTCCATCAGATTTTTATTTTGACATCTATGAACAACACATCCTCCCTACGCATGCATTAACACCTGCACTCAAGTTTGCACCTAACTAACCCATGTGCTGAGCCGAAAGGTTCTCAGCCTAACTAAACCCAAAGGCATAAAACAAAATCCCTTGGCCATTATATTACACTACTACCTACCCATAGAAAGAGGGAGACTAGTTGGATTCATGTCTTTCTCAATGGTATTAGAGCTATGTGGAATGCAAACAAACTCATTCAGGATTTGATTTCAGGTAGCCAAATACATTTTCAGTATCAATAAATGCTGCATCACAAGTACACCTTCATTGCCATCACTTTCAGGTCCACTCTGGCCTGGAGTGGTAGCACCTGACTGTGTACTATCTATAGGTCAAACAGAACTGTTTAACATTCAAACTAAGTACAAACAAAAAAGTATGCTAAATAGAATTGTTTGATCATTTAACTGTGTATAAATAAATAAATTAAAGTTGGCAGCCTTAGTCAAGGGTGACCCAAAGGCTCCCTTTTCAATAGATACTACAGTGTAGGGGAGTGCGCTACTCCATTCCCTGGATTGCTCCACTTTACCCTTGATCTGCACCTTATAATGGTGAATGTTAAGCAAAGCAGCACCAAGTACCATTTTTTGAGTCTTTGGTATGACCTGACCTGGGATTGAAACCCTGTCTCATGTACCATTGGTGAACACTCTACTCATTAGGCCAATTAGTTATACATAGGAATACTTGGAACCACTTTACTTTGACTTATGCTAAATTGAATAGTTATAAATAGAACTGTTTGACATTTATCTATAAAATGTGTTTACAAATCATACATTTGATATATATGTAAAAACAAGATTTGGTATTAAATAAGCAACCATGGTTGATATGCCATAAAACCAAACCAAACCAACTGTTGTGAACTATTCAATGCCAAATCCTGTTTATAGATTTATGTATACTATATGATTTGTAAGTGAATCATTTGTAGGTAACATTTTAAACAAGCTAGAGCTCATTTGTTTACTCTCAGTTAAATCATTTCAAGTATTGCTATTTATTGCCAGTACACAGACAGGTTCAAGTATTGCTATTTATTGCCAGTACACAGACAGGTTCAAGTATTGCTATTTATTGCCAGTACACACACAGTTTCAAGTATTGCTTTTTTACACTAATAATTCTATTTAATATTTAGTAAAAAATGGAACAATTCAATTTGACTCATAGACAGAACCCTAACAGATACAACCACTCTGGATCACAGGAAACTGGGAAGCAATAGCAATAAAAGTATACTCCACATTCCTCAAACCTCCAGGACTGGAGCCTCACCATCAGATGCGATTTAGCGTCATATCCATCCATGTTAGCAGTACTTTGAATACACCAACTGTATCTCCTGCCGAGGAGTAAGACTCCCCAAGAAAAGGAGGATCTTGGGTATGAATCTAAACATCATCTGGTGGTAAGGCCCAAGTTCTGGAGAACATGAAATAGCCCTTTATTGCCATCACTCATTGGTTCATTCTGATCCAGATTGGTAGTACTTGTTAGAGTCCCATTTATGAGTCAAGTAGATCTGTTTAAGAATTATTTGTATTTGATAGAAATACTTGTTACCATGTAACTGTGTGTAAATCATTTGTTTTAAAAATTACTTAGTATTGTAATTGCTTCTAAATGATTATTATTAGTTACTTGAAACCATATAACAGTGGGCAAACAAATTATTATTATTAAATAGAAATACCTATTTGAAACTAGAGCATTATGAATAAATTTTTTGTATTAAACAGGAATACTTGAAACCATACAACAGCATGCAAATTTTTTGTATTAGAGAGAAATATTTGACATATAACTATGGAAAAAAATCTTAAGAAACAACTACACAAAAAAAGTAAAAATAAATATACAATTATGCAATAGGCTTAGAATAACCCTAGACACGTTGACATGCTCCTTAAAAAATGCACTGACTCAACTAGATCATATACCTTTGTTATAGAAGTTGCTCAACCTTTTTTTTTTTCAGTGTTTTCATTTTCTCATGGCAGGAAATACTGAACTGTGGCAGGATCTTTGAGCATAATCACCACTTTAAGGAAGAATGTTGTGGTTGTTTTGTTTTACAGCATATCAACCTTTTTCCAGGTCATTTGATGCCGAATTAAGTCATTTTGATAAAAGTTTCAAACAATTCAGTTCAGCGTAAGTATATTTTTTTGTTTACACACAGTTAAATGTAAAAACGGTTAATTTCAAACAATTCAGTTTAGTGTAATTACACAGTTTAGTTTGATTTGACCCATAAATAGGACCTATCAGGTTCTACCAGAGCATACCTGGGAGCAATGGCAATAAAGAGGTACTCTGCATCCCCCAAAGCTCTAACATTACTGGAGCCTCACCATCAGATTGTTTAGTGTCATATCCAGGACACTTGTTTGGGGAGTCTTACCCTTCTGCAGAGAAGAAGTCAGTGTATTTTACAGCCCCAGCCGAATGAGCCAAGGAAGACAGGAAGTTCCTGTGGTATAATGCTCAATTGTGACATTGTAGTAAGTAATTCTGAACCTCAGTTGTATTATTAGTTTCACTTTCAAAGTAATAACCTTGGAAAAGATATGAACTTCCTTTATCACCACCACCAGTGGGTTAAATAGTATCACTGCTGTTCTTCTATGAGGATGGCTTTGGCATTAAATAACCCACAAAGGTTGATATGAAATTAAACAAAGAATCCAAAGCAAGCCAAACTAAGGAAGGAAGAAAATCATTTCAAGGTTTGTTGGTCGGGTTTGATGGCATATCAACCTTTGTAGGTTATTTAACACAAAATCCATTTTTATGCAAATAGTTCTATTTCAAAGAATTCAGTTTAGCACGATTAAACAGTTTGTCAAAAACATTTCTATTTCAAGCTATTCAGTTTATTCAAAACAGTTCTAATTCAGTTTAGTATAAGTACAGATTTTGTTTACACACAGTTAAATGTCAAAACATTTCTATATTAAACAATTCAGTTTAGTGTAAGTACAGTTAAATTGTCAAAAACATTTCTATTTCAAACAATTCAGTTTAGCATAAGCATGCAGTTAGTTCTATTTAACCCATAGATAGGACCCTATCAGTTGCTACCATCCTGGGCCACAGTGGACCTGGGAGCAATGGCAATGAAGGGGTGCTCCACATTCCCCAAAACTCCAGCATTACTGGAACCTCACCATCTGATTGTTTAGTGTCATTACCAGGACACTCATTGGGGGTGGGGTCTTACCCCTCTGCAAAGATGTAGTCGGTGTATTCTACAGCCCCAGATGACTGGGCAATCATTTCAAAGTGATAAGCATCCAGAAAGTTCTTTTTTGAAAATTGCCTCGGCTCATCACATGATAGTTTTTCAAAAAAATAACACTGATTGAATGGTTATGAGATCTTTTCATAGGACATCTAAATTGCGTAATGATCTTACAAAGCAGGTTTTAATTCTATTGTTTCATTTTCACACACAAATATAAATAAGCAAATAGTTTTGTCTATAACTTTTACAAGAAGATCATAAACATATTTTGAATTTATTGAGTTTTAATGAAGGCATGCCATTTGCAATGTTTATGCTTTTTCATGGCATTTGAAAAATATGCCACTCACATTTACATGTACACAAGTAAACAAGACATTGAAAACAAAAATAAAAACAGATGGTTTTGTGATGATGAATAATAAAAAATAGTTTTGTAAAAGCAAAAACATGAACCACTATAGATATACACACAAATATATGTTTTCATATAGCATCACTTAGTTTCTTCTGGGAGGTTATTTTTCACATCAAAATGTGCAGGGCTTAGAATACACGGATAGTATCCTCTGGAGAGGTGTAAGAACTCCTCCACACACAAAAAAAAAAAAAAAAAACAGGTGTCCTGAGTATGACTAATTTGCATCTGATGGTGAGGCTCCACTTCTGATACTCTAGGGAGTGTGAGGTACCCCTTCATTGCCATTACTCCTAGGTCTACTCTAACCTGGGGGTGGGGTAATAACTTTTAGAGTCCTTTCTATTGCTCAAATAGATGTTTAAAAATTATTTCTATTCAATAGGATAGAGCAAAAAAAGAAAAAATCTCTTCAGAAACAATGACACAAAAAAATGTAAATATGAATATAGAATGAATGGGATTCCCTAAGTTCAAGGCATGAAAAAATCCTGAACAGGTTGACATGCTGTTAAAATCAATCAATTAAAATCTGAAACCAAAACCAATCAGGATGAGATATTTTTTTCTTGATTTTGGCTTAATTGCAAATTGAAACCCTATCTTGAAAATAAAAAATGTCATATTAAAGTGTGGGTACCACAGTTAGTATATATTATACAGTATCACCCATAAATTAGTACAAGACAACTAATTTTTTGATATAAAGTTCATTAACTTCTAAACTAAAAGTACCTGATTCCTTTCAGCTTATTTTGTCTTCTTTGCAGAACTGATTGTCTGGTTTTGTTGGAAAGGATCACTTCTTGTCACTTCAATAACTTTCCCATCTTAAAAATATAGCCATTTTATTTCTTTTCTATTGCTACTCTAATGAAAGACATTTACATGAACTGCATTTACAGGTTTCACTGATTCAAGAGTTTCAAATAAGATCTCATTTTGTTGTCTCTAGTAAGCAGCAACCATTCTTTCTGAATCTTTCACACACCAGAGATATGTTTCATTCAAACAATTTCTTTTGTAGAATACATACACTGTGGATCTCACAACCTCATGGGGAAAATAGTAGGGCAGACTGGCTCCTTAAACTTAGTTTGGCAATCAATCAAAGAAAAGGAAAGCTCTGAATTAAAGCCAGCTGTGGTGAAAGTTTACTGGTGCAAACATGAAAGAGGCCCAGAGTTGCCTGCACATATCGGTTGAAAGTCACATCTGAATTTTCCTGTTAGCAGTAGAAAAAGCCACGATATCTTCAGATTCAGGCATTTTGGCAAATCTGTTACATCTGGGCTCTCTCCTCCATCCTGTCTATGATCATTAAAAGTAAAAGAAAAATGGCAGTCAATAGACTATTTTTTGTTAGACTTGCTTGTTTGTCGTAATGTGAGTTGTGATTTTGAAGATTTGTTACTTTGGTAAATTTTTGTGACAGAAGTTACACATGACTCACCGTGCTGTACTTGTGAAGCTGTAGCAACCTAGTGACCTTTTTTTGCCTTTGTTATTATTTTTTCCCCTCCTCCTTCTATGCTGTTCCCCCTTTTTGATGAAGAATTACCGCTAGTACTCTCTCAACCTCAACACAATCTAGAATTATTTTTCTACAATTGCTTAAAAAGTGACAGATAGATTGCCTTCACCGATCTACACATGCACATCTTCCCTGGTGTATCTCCACTGCTACAAGCAAACCAAGCAACTCCTTTTGCTTTTATGCTAGTCAAAGACAAAAATGATCTTAACATTGATTCAAGAAAGTTTCAGCTAACTTTACAATTTGATAGGTCCAAAAAGACCCTACTTTATATTAGACCTTTAAAAATGACATCCTTACTTTGACTTGTATACTTCAATTCACAACAATTTATTATCAACAATCTTTGTTCTTTCAACCTTCAAAATATACATCTCTTCATTGCCTTGTAAACTTTAATTTACAATAATTTACTTTTAAGAATTCTTATTCTTTAGACCTTCAAAAATGATATACTTACTTCGACTTGTAGACTTCAATTCACAATGTTTACTCTTCTTTAATTAAAAAATATTGGTTCTTTAAATCTTAAAAAAAAAAAATGATTGATCAAGTCAGAGAGGTTGGGTAAATACACAACTTATGAATGTTTTTTCTTCCAGCTGATATATTGCACTTTTTTAAGTCCAGGATTAATAAAGGTCTTAGTTTTGATTTCTACTTTGTTGTCTTTTTGTAATTCTCTTGTGTTAAATTTTTACCCTTGGTTTCTCATTAATTGTGCCAATTCAACATTTTTCTTAGGTAGGGATGTATTTACCCAACCCTCCACTGCAAGCAGGATATGACACAAGGCCAATTTTTTTTAAAGCTGGTTTTGAATTCAAATTTTTTCCTTCTCTTAGACTGGTCACCAAACCAAGACTAAAGAACCCAATTTGCCCTACTATTTACCCATAGCTGGACATTAGCATAAAGTGAAATGCAAACAGTCTATCCCAAGATTTGTACTTAAATTGCTAATTGCTTTCCTATCACTATAACCATTATGCTAAGCACAATTCCAGACTTTTCCTTCTCCTAGATTGGTCGACTAACCAAGGCTAAAGAGCTCAGCCTGCTTGACAATTTTGACACTTAGCCGTTGGAGTTGAGGAGAAAAGATGCATATAAGCCTTTCCTAAAATTATAAGTGAAAAGTGAATGTATAAACCTTCCATTGTATCAAATAAAAATGCATAAAAATTGGATAGCATTGGATAATATAATTTTTTTTTATTTTCTAATCTTCAGAAAATATTTTTGCTAGTTGAATATAACAAAATAGTCAATTTTAAAGACTTGCAATCTTATCAGTAAAAATAGAATAGTTGAAACTTGGGTCCCAATTGTTCTGTCAGAAGGGTTTAGAATACGCTGACAGAATGCAGAGGAAGGGGAGAGGTAAGGTAATCCCATCCAAAAAAATAAGTGTCCTGGGTATAACATTAAATTGTATCTGTTGGTGAGGCTCCAGTTCTGGTGATGTGAGGAGTGTTTAGTGATAGGAGGTTATGTTACCTTCTCATTATATTAGAAGGAAAATAAAGGAAGAGAATGAAGATGCCATAAGGTTTTCAAGAAGGTTTAATGGCAGCCAGAATAAAGGGTACTTTTATGCTGCAAGTCTCGTAGGAATTATAGCAACTAAATGCCAGAGCGGAACATGCGTTGCTACAGTCAAAGCAATGCTGAATGTCTGAGCAGAATATGCGGCGTTATAGACATAGCAAAAGTCGTGTTTGCTGTTTGAGGACAGGAATGATGTAGTCACCTATAAATGTGTGGTCCTGGTTGCTGTAGGAGAGAGGCATGAAAGTCTCCAGAAAAGGTTGCCCAGGAATGAGGTAGCTGGATGTCTGAGTGGAATTGCACATCGCTGTAGACATAGCAAAAGCTAGAGGCGACATAAAGGTGTTCCTGTAAGTGGCGGATTACATGCATCTAATTCATATTCAACTGGGAACCCTTGGTCTAAGAGGGTAGACTCAAAAGGTCCATAATTTAGGCGGCTTTCCTCATGGTGTTGTGATTCTGCTGCTATGAAGGGAGCGGACAGAAAGTACGTCCATCCTGCTCAAAAGGTTCTGAGGAAGAGAGATAGTTTGGCAGACTTTCACCATTTTTATGTTGTCCACGAAAATGGTCCGGGCTGAATAGGATAAGTCATCCTCATTGGGTGAAAATATGCAACGAGCATAACGGTCAAATAAATTTAAGCCCCAAACAAAAATACGATGTTCTTTCTGCTACAAGTGTGAAGTGACCCTTCATTGCTATTACTTCCAGATCCACACTGACTCGAAGTTCCTGTTAAGATACTATCTATAGGCCAAATAGATCTGTTTTAAACTATTTGTGTTATATAAAAATACTTAGTTTCATATAACTGTGTGCAAAATATGCTAAAGAAATTAAACAAAAAATGTAAATATAAACGTACGAAATATGCAATTCTTTAACCTCTAGGAAAAAAAAATGCGTGAATATGTCTTAAAAATCAATCGACCGAATAGCCGATTTCTTTTCTTTACGACGATAACTACGATAGGTAGTAGTTACGTATGTATAATAAAAATTATTGGGTTCAGATATAGTTATTTTCTAAGCTTAGCTTAGTTGTGACACAAGGCCAAAAGTATCGAGCACCCAGCGAAAATCGAACTCACAAATATTGTTCTGGTTATCCTGCTTGCCAGGCACTACACAACGTGAGGTACCGTTGGATCAGCAATAAACGTGGCTTCAAGCATCCGAAGATCTAAAGACCATATCTCCGCGGATAAAGGGGGATTACTCTAAACTGCTTATTAAATGAAGACTTTTCAGTAGTAAACCCTTGTGTTCATTGAATGGGCTGAGTATTTTGATAAAAAGAATTCAAAAAACGAAACAGTTGTACGTAATAAGAATTCGAGATTTAATTTTAACTTTTGATACTAGTTTATTGTTAGTTGTAATAGTAATAAATAGCGGCATTATTCATTATTACCCAAAAAAAATAAAAATAAAAAATAAAGGATCCCTGTCAAAGTAAATATAGCTTCGAGCGACAGTCTGCGGTCACCTTGGTCGAAAGAAAATAAAAGGAATGACTGCAAATTTTAACTGGAATGGGAAATTAGATATATTTTCAGCACTGAAAATCAACAAATACAGACATACGAACACATGCCCTAACCATCTTGGGTTGACGTTATTCCAGCTAGTCACGATATTCATTTTCAGTGGCTTTCTTTCTCTAAACTGTTGTTTTAGCCCTGGAGAAGTTATACTACGGGTGCTCAAAAGTGACAGTATTCATTATTTTAAAAAATACTGTTCTTGAAAATAGATTCATAAATAAATAAATACATAAACCAAACAAAAGCGAGATGTTGTCAGAAAGAGATTAATATGATAAACAGAATCCTCACAAACTCGACCCTAACACTTAACATAACAAAACAAACAAAAACAAAAGAAAACGCGCTTATCTATACCAGCGGCATGTACAGCTGTTTCATATGTAACAAAAAAGTTTTTCTTATTTTCATTTGTTTTAAAAGCAATTATTGACAGAAAATGGAGATTAAGTCTATATACTTTGGACATAGATCATTGAATTCTATAAAAACAGTTTTTAAAAACTTGGGGTTTGTTTTACGGTTTTTATCAGCAAGAAGTATTTCTGCACTTCAAGACATTTCACTTGACTCAATCGAAGAATAAATTTAACAAATAATAATTTAATATTTATGATGAATTAAACTTCAAATAAAAACATTTAAGAAAAAAAAGCTTATAAATCATTTCGTTTTCTGATATATTTGTTCATTTGTAGATAATAGATTTTCTTGTGTGAAAAAAAAGTTAGTTTACACGCAATTTTAAACAAAACAAAATTGAAACAAAAATGAACCCATAAGTTTCCCGTCTAAACAGCTGTCCACAACGTTATTAGTGCTTATATAGAGAAAAATATAAAGGATAAAGAAAAAAAAGAAAATGACGTCCAGCACAATTACACCCCTCCAAAAAATGTTTTATCAATAATTATACTTCTTGATTTTTTTGTTTTTGTTTTTGCGGATGATGGAATTATGAGTGAAAAATATTTCACATAAAAAAGATTTCAACTTGACACCAAGTAAATAATATAAAACCATAAGAAAACAAAAAACCACAATTTGGTGCTTCTAAAATAGGCCAAGAAACTTTTCCGTTATTTGTCAAGTACAAAAAAATAAATAAATAAATAAATACAAATGTAATACTTACATTCCTCATCTAGATAAAAGTGAGTTTCGGTGATTTGCTTTATCTATTTAGTAAAGTAACATTTAAATCCCCTAAATTATAGACCTTACATCCGCCATAACTCGACATTTTGCCGAGTAGGAAATATTAAAGAAATAAAGTCGGTGGGTAAATTTTAACAAACTAAAGACGAACTTATAAGATTTGATTGTCCTGTAAAAAGTGTAACAATTTACTGAAACTATATATATATAACGTAAATACAAGCACATAAATTTACGAGAATAAAAAATATTTTAAGTAACTAAATTTATGAAAAGAACAAATAGAGACATTTTTCATTTTAATATATCGACAAAAGTGGATTTAGAAGAATTTTTTAACAATAGGAAGACCACATTTTCAACTTAACAAGTGGTTAGATCACATGACCATGCAACCGTAACTCGTTCTGTTTAAATGTCAGTCTGACTTTTTGTCGATTCCAGATTTAGCCCTTAACAACGGAAATTTTAAAGTCAGTTTTATCTGCAGGATATTTTAGGATAAACCAAAAATGTTCTTCAAGTTTGGAGACCAAAAAAGCACATTTCTCTTCTTACTCGTAATGTTATTTTTCCGTCAAGCTGAAAATGATTAATCAATTATTGATTTATTCATTAGATGTGACTTTAATTTATCAATTTAAAAAATAAAATGTCAAAGGAAACCTTTTTTTACGGTTAAGCCCCAATTATTTAAGTGTCATTTTCGATGAGTGATTTAAGTTAAAACAAAATTCAATAAGTAACTTGGTTTGGTGTCGAAAGTAAATAAAACGCGCACCGACTACCGAGGTTAAAACATTTTTTTTGTTGGTATATTGATTGTTCATTTGCTAGCCGGACATAGATTTTTAAGACATTTCTAAAAATAAAATAATACACTCCCGACTTACAAATTCGACGGTTATTCAGTAAAACTTGCACAATGTTTGTGGTGTACGTCTCTTACTGTTTCTAGTTCTGCTTCAAAAAGTGTGTTACACTAAAAAGAACTGCTCTTTAAAAAAATGCAGATAAAAAGTTGAGTATAATACAGTAAAAAGCTTATGTCGTTTGTTTACAAAGATAAAGTGGGAAAGCTGCTTGTTGTTACAAAACAAATAAATTTTTTTTTACCTTTCTTTCCTTATTTAAAAGACAACGTGCCGGACCGTCTCATAGATTGTCAACACGTGTTGCCGGGCTCACCGGGTAAACTCTCCTTACTATGGAAGCCTATAATTGTTATAATCAAGATTTCCAGAAATTCGGCATCTAGGCTTTAATGCATGTTTATTCTCTTTTCACGCTTTTTAATTGTTTTGTCCAACGTGCCGTTTGGATACAAGATTAGTTTCCTTATCAAGAAAACATTAATATTAGAATATTCCTTTCGCCAATGGTCCGGGAAACCTGGGTTCAAACCAAAGACTTTTAAAATGGTACTTGATACCTCTTTGCTTAACACTCTGCAATATAAGGTACGTTTCAAGGGTAAAGTGGAGCTATCCAGGGAAAGGAATAGCGTCCTCTCCTACACGTCAGTGAAGTAGCTATTGAAAAGGGAGCCTTCTGGTCGTCCTCAACAACGGTCACTAACACAACTTTTTACAAATGGTGAATTCTTGTACTCATCTTAATATTTTAGTTGCATTCTGTTTTCTGAAAGCACACCTAAGATATCATTCAAACAAATGTAGCTTCTAGCAATATCCACGGCACATTCATATTGAAGATATCTATTTTACTCACTACGAAGGCTGAATGTTAGTTTAATGTGCGGTGCTACGTAAAAAGCAAGCCAACATCATCTTGGTTTCGTCTGCATTTCCTTTCACGGGTGGCTAAGGCACAATGCCACAAACCCAATCCTTACCCTTTTGAGACGAGGG
Organism: Sepioteuthis lessoniana; assembly: GCA_963585895.1. Taxonomy (NCBI): domain Eukaryota; kingdom Metazoa; phylum Mollusca; class Cephalopoda; order Myopsida; family Loliginidae; genus Sepioteuthis; species Sepioteuthis lessoniana. The sequence goes on from OY757907.1 coordinate 60,286,311, forward strand.
ACCAGGTGCTGCCTTTGCCTAAGGTATTCAAGATATAGTAAACTGATGTTGAAAGGCATAAGAAAATCGTCTGTCTAAGATAATGTGGTAATATAAAAAAATGAAATAAAGAAGGAAATAATTTCTTTTAAGAATGAAATAAGTAAAATGAGGAAAATGAAAATAAAGATTATAAATTTACATTTTTTTCTATCATGCAAGAGATTTTGGTCACCTGACCCTTGGTTCTAAATTTTCAGTCAAAGGTCATACTCTCCTCTCTTTTTTCCTGGTCCCTCTTTTTAACCGCCATTTACAATATGGTGATATCAAAGTGACACATTGACTTTGTCAGTTGCTTGTATCTAAATTATCATAAACCTTCACACAAAAGAAAGGAATGGTAAATACCACAAAGACTTTCTCCCAAGGAATATAAAATAAAATACAAATGTAAAAAGAAACAATGCTTCTTTTTTTTGTGAATTGTATTTCATTTTACCAACACATGGAACACATACACCCCAAACCCATAATGAAAATAGATATTTACAGAATTTTATCAAGAATTTAGTGTCATTAGTTACAAATTTCTAACAAACCAAATATATTTTACTTTTTGCATTCAATAATTAACCTTTATAATTTTAGTCATGGTAGGTAATGCCAACGCTCCTGATTATGGGAAATTTAAAGACACCCCCCATGTGAGTCATTATAAAGAATAAACAATGTGGTAAGACATTTAAATACATTTATATAAGAAGTGCTACAGAGTTGCTAAAGCATATTCCTTCAGCAGTCAATAGTCTTTCAGAGAACAAATGTAAAATTATAATACATTTATCTGTGATTGGTGAATGTCCTATTGTCTTTTAGTATATTTTCTGGTTATATTTAAGACTGTTTTAAGAGCGCTGTGGATGTTTGGTTTCGTAAGGGTCAAAATTGTCTTTTGCATTTTGTTTGTAGAGTTGGGTGGTCTGCTAACACCCTTTTCTTTCTAGGCTCTCTTTAGCCATGTCTCACTTCGTGGAGATCCTAGTTGCTTCTCTCCCTCGTCTCGCCGTGCCCAAGTCACATGCCCAGTCCCTTCCACCCTGCCTTCTCTTTCTATCCTCAGCCTCTACATCTAGGTACCCAACCGTCTAGAGGATAACTCGTAATTTTCTTATGTTATCTAAATATTTTGTCTTTGATATACATATATATATATATATATATATATATATATAGAGAGAGAGAGAGAGAGAGAGAGAGAGAGAGAGACATTTATTCCAAATAAACAAAGTATGTATTACTTACCTAATATTCAGTACAATAGAGCAGATAAGACTTGATGTTAATATCACAGGGAAATAAATGAATATATATATATATATATATACCTGGGAAAACGTGAAATAAATCCGATGGTATAAAAATGTGCAGCGATGAAAAAACACAAGTTTTTCAGAGGATGATTTTATTTATAATTTGAATTATTTGCCAATGTTTTGGTTTTTAAATATGAAAATAATAAAACTTTATCAAATTTTAACAATTCAAATGCCCGGATAAAGGTTTTCATATTTAAAAATCAAAATGTAGGTACATAATTCAAATTATAAATAAAATCATCCTCTAAAGACTTTGTGTTTTTACTTATTCATATTTGTACATTTTCAAAAATATATATATTGTTCATCAATGATGTGTCACTGGATCATTGAAGATTTTGAGTCTTAGTTACATCAGATCTTCTAACCAGAGTGATTCATCCCAATCTAGAAAGTGTTACACAACTATAAAATCAATGGGATTCACCAGTAATAAATGGCACCAATCCATGACACTCTTCCCATTCTTTAAATGATTATTTACTGTTTACCCTTAAATTTTTATTTCATTTTTATTTTCACGAAATTGAAAGTATCTCTAATGTTTTTTTTTATTTCAATTGTATCAAAGTATTTCTTGAAGATTCAGGGAATTTTATAAGGAAAGCTTGAAACGTGGAAGCAGATATTTACCTTTGAAAATCTACAAAACATAGATACAAAATTCAAATTACAGTAATATCCTCCCTTTGCATTTCCTGATAAAATATGTAGAGAATTTAGATAAGGATTTCAATCAGGAAATATGCAGAGCATTCAACTGCTCCTGATTTGGTGAAAGAGAGTAATCCAATGCTCATTTTTTTACCTGCAGTAAATATCTTATTTTATTTCATCTTATTCTGTTTTATTTATTTATTTATTCTTTGGACATGTTCCTGTTGATTTCATTATTTATTATCATAATTCTTGGTTTGGTTTGATTTTATAGCATACCAACCATTGTAGGTTATTTAATGCCACAATCCTCTTTATACTTATATATTGAGTATATATGATTTGGTTTGTTTGGGTTTTATGGCATATCAGCCATTTAGGTTATTTAAAACCAAATCCTGTTTATACATATATATGAAATACAGATGATTTGTAAACACATATTGTTGATAACATTTTTAAATGAGCCTAAGCTCATTCTTAATGATTTCAAGTATTTCTATCTAATACAAATAATTAAATTCATTATTAATCATTTTTTGCACAAAGTTAAATGGTTTCAAGTATTGCTATATAACAGTAAAAATTTAACATCTGTCATTTTTTGCACATATCTATATCCTGGATATGACATTAAACAATATGATAGTGAGGCTCCAGCTTTGGAGATTAATTGAATGTGGAGCAGCCCTTCATTACCATTGCTCCCAGGTCCACTCTGACCCTGAATGGTTGTACCTGATAGGGTCCTATCTATGGGTCAAATAGAACAAACTGTGTGCAAACAATTAATTGAAGTTAAACTGTGACTGTTATATAGCAATACTTGCAACCATTCAATTGTGTGCAAAAAAGAACTCAAGCTCATTTAAAAATGTTATCAACAAAATGTATTTACAAATCATATTTATTTGATATATATGTATAAATAGGATTTGTCATTACATAAACTACAAAGGTTAATGTGCCATCAAACCAAACCAAAACAAAACTCATTCAATTTGTTGACTCACAGTTAAATGTCAAACAGTTATATTTCTAACAATTCAATTGAGCATAAGTCATTTGTTTGCATACAGTTTAAATGTCAAACAGTTCTATTTGATCCATAGATAGTACCCTATCAGGTGTAACAACTCTTGGCCAGAGTGGATCTGGAGTGATGGTGATGAAGGGGTACTCTACATTCCCCAAAGCTTCAAGGCTTGAACCTCACCATCAGATTGTTTAGAGTCATATACAGGACACTTGTTGTGGGGAGAGGGTCTTACTCCTCTGTAGGGATGCAGTCAGTGTATTCTACCACCCCAGCCGACTGGGTGGCATTATTTTTGGATGATGATATTAACATAATGTATTAAATTATGCAAACAGAAATTAAAATAATTCAATGGTATGAAAATTTTTGAATTTGTTAAATTTTGGTTTGGTTTGTTTTGGTATATTTGTTTAATGGTATATCAACTTCTTATGGGTTACTTAATTCTCTGGAAAATATTTGATAGCTATCATAACTATTTTTTTAATGTTTCATTGGCTTTTTAAAAAAAAAATATTGCATTTTTTTTGCATGTCTGTGATCATTTGTTTGCTCACAGTTATATGATATCAAGTATTCTAATCTAATACGAGGGGGTGTCCTCGTGGTGTAATGGTTAAAGTGTTGGACAGCGGAATCGTAGTACACAAGTTCGTACTTCAGTCGCGCTATTACATTCACTTTCGGGCAAATACCTTTGGGAAAGGTATGAGCCCCCTTATCCTCCCAGCTATGGGTTAAATAGTACCACTACTGTTCTTCTAGGAGAATGGCTTTGGCATTAAATAACCTGAAAAGAGTTGATATGCCATTAAAAAAAACAAAGAACAAAGACAAAGTAATCTAATATGAATAATTTGCAAGTAGTTGTATAGTATCAAGTATTTCTATCTAATACAAATAATTTAAATACAGTAATGTGGTTTCAAGTAATTATTCCAATTTAATGATAATCATTTATTTGCACATATATGTTGTCATGTATTCCTATATAACAATAATAATTTTCAAGTGATTATAAGATTTGGAATAAATGATAATACCAATTCTTTATAAACAATTATAGCTTCAGGTAACAATTCTTAATACAAATAATTTGCACATATGGTATCAAATATTCCTCTCAAGTAAAGTAAAAGTAAAGTTGGCAACCAGAAGGCTCCCTTTTCAATAGCTACTACACCAACGTGTAGGGGAGGGTACTACTCCTTTCCCTGGATTGCTACACTTTACCCTTGATACATACCTTATATTGCTGAGTGTTAAGCAAGGAGGTATCAAGTACCATTTTTAAAGTCTTTGGTATGACGCCACCTGGGATTGAACCCAGGTCTCCTGGACCATCGGCAAACACTCTACCCACTTGGCCAATGAACATACAGATCTATTTGACTCTTAGATGGGCCAATAACAGGTACTAGCATTGCAGGTCAGAGTGGATCTGGGAGTACTTGCAATGTAGGTGCATTCGATAATCCCCCAGATCTCCAGAACAAAACTCTTTATCAGATGCAATTTAGAATCATACCCAGTATACTTTCTTTTTTTTTCTTTTTTGGTGGGGTCTTACCACTCTGTAGAGTCAGCATATAGATATTTGTAAGCCTCATGAAAAGTGTGAGTTGGATTTTGTTTTGAAAGTCACATGTGGATAACTGTAAACACAAAGGCTTGAAAAAATCCAGTTGACATTTTGGATGTCATGTAAAACATTTTACTTCATCTTTAAGTATTGTTGATTATCTTTAATTCTACTTGCAAGACCATAATAATGTTATTTGCTTACCCCTAGCATATTTTCCAGGACTATATATAAGTTGGATTGCGACAGAAATATTACTTTGATGTGGGTGGCATAACAAGATGTCTTTCTATTTCCTAAATAACAAGACACAGATTTTTTTTCAGCAGAAGTGCTTCAAATGATGCATGGATGGCTTACTAGATTGGAGGCATGTCCATTTACAATACAATGCAGGATGTGGGACCACAAGGATACAGAAAGTTAAATAAACCAGGAAAAATTTTGACCTAGGTTTAATAAAGCTGAAAGGCAGTGAGGTTTCACAGAAAAACAGCACCATCACCTCTGTGTGGGCAATCTCTGATTCGCTCTTAGTCTACCGATAGTAAAAGCAAACAAGAAAAGAAGAAGATTATATTTTTAAACATTGATGTTGTTTTTCTCCCATGTATGTAACACACACACACACACACACACACACACACACATATATATATATATATATATATATACATGGAGAAAAACTGAAAAACAAAGCAACCCTAAGTGATGAATGGATTGTGAAAGAAAGTCGACACTATAACTTTTCAGTTTAAATAAACCATCATCAGGAGTTTAAAAATGATGATACCAAACATTGATAGATCAATGATGGATACAAAAAAAAGAGAGGAAATTATATATACAAAGTAAGAACATACAACCGTTCATATTTTTGGATTCTTTTCTATTATTTACTTTCATATTCATATATAATTTATAATAAAGATTCAATTCTAAAAACATTCTTAATCTGTAAAATTTTCACAGTGCTCAATGTGGGAAAATGCAGAGCTATATCGCAACATCATCAGTCTCATAACCCCAAAAGGCAGGGGTTGTAAAGGCACCAATGATGACTCTTGGACATTAACCTGCCATTTATCTCGGTTGTATGCTGTTGTCTAGGACCAGGCAAAAGACACACCTGTCCATTCACAGATGTCATCTTTCCCATTTCTGCTGTCTGCTTCTTCACAACATAAAATAAAATACGATCCTGTTGGTTGGGGTTGGAGAATATGTTCACTGCACCTTTGCAGAGAGGTAAGATACCCCCAGCAATGAGCGTTCTATGTATGAACATTAAACCATCTGGTGATGAGGCCCCAGTTTTGAAGCTTTGTAGAATGTGGAGTAGCCCTTCATTACCATTACTCTCAGATACACTCTAACACAAAGTGGTAGTACCTGTTGGGGTTTTATCTATGGGTCAAACAGAACTGCTCAATCCCTTACTAGGATTATTATTATTAGTTATTTGAAACCATACTGTTATGGGGAATTGGATAGAAATATTAGTTGTGTCTGAATTAGATAGGAATACTTGATAAATAGAATTATCAATGTTAAATAACAATACTTGAAACCATTTATCTGTGTGTAAACAAATGAATGATAGTAAGAAGAATTAATAATGTTGGATAACAATAAGTAAGAAAAGTTGGCGACCGTAGTCAAGGGTGACCAGAAGACTCCCTTTTCGATAGGGGAGGGTGCTACTCCTTTCCCAGGATTGCTCTACTTTACCCTTGATCCATACCTTATAATGCTGTGCTAAGCAAGGAGGCATCAAGTACCATTTTTTGAGTCTTTGGTATGACTCAACCTGGGATTGAACCCAGGTCTCCTGGGCCATTGGCGAACACTCTAACTATTATGCCAATGTCCGAAACCATTGGTGAGCAAACAAGTGAGCTCTGGTTCATTCAAAAATAATGTTACCTACAAGCAATTTGCTTACAAATCATATATATATGAAAACAAGATCTGACATTAAATAACCCACAAGGGTTGATGTGACATAAAACACAACAAAACTAAAGGAAAATGATAAAACAGGTTAAAAATTCATGACTCAGAATTTGACATAGTCAATCCTCAGGTGAGCTAGTATTTAAAATTTGCTAGATTCCTTGGTGTGTATGTGTGTGTCTGTGTGTGTGTGTGCATGTGTGTGAGAGAGAGAGTTAGAACTTGTACCTAAGATAAACTGCAATGTAAAGAGTATTAAGTTCCTCATTGTATTGGCTGCCTGTAGATTTGTTCAGTATGGATTTGTTGATGTTAAGGAGGATTAATGTCTTTAGCAGAGTTTACTCCATTCACTGTACTGTCCAGCAAAGCCCCATGATTAAATACAAAACTGACGAAAAATGACTCAAACTAAAATCCTGCCATCTCTACAAAGACTCAAGACAGAAGAAAATAAATGAAACATAAAAAACATTTTCAACTTGTAAAGAGATTTTTAGCATTCCGTATCTAACTCTCCTTCCTCACTGACAATCATGTGGCATGTAGTCTGTTCCTAGAATGGATGTGGATTATCTCTTTACCATACAGCAATGTATCTTGATAATCTCTTGATTATTTCGCTAAGCGCTTAAGTCAATCCAGCATTTAAGTCAAAGTCGCAACTATGTAGCGTACTACTCTAAAGCAAAATCCATTTAACCCCTCAAATCCCAACCTCATAAAATGCAACACAAACATTCCCAGAAATAAAAAAATGAATGTCTCCAAAAACTTTCCCAAAAATAAAGCCTACATCCATTTACTCATGAGGATCAGCTGAAAAGTTCATAGACAGACCAAGATACTCTCATTGAATGTGACCAAATGAGGTTTATTTTTCAACATTGTCTCTGATGCATCCACACACTTCTTCCATTGGTGCTGCAGTACTTGGATCCTTCTGATAAAAAAAGTCATCAACAGCAGAGATGAAGTCATCTTATGAAAATTTCAGCCTATGAACTTTTTAGCCTACCCTCTTGGGTCAACTCACTTCTTCCATCAGTGTTGCAGTGCTTGGATCCTATGGATCAAAAGATGTCATCAACAGCAGAGATAAAGTTATCTTAAGAAAATTTTAGCCAATGAACTTTTTAGCCCATATTCTTGGGTCAACTCACTTCTTACATCAGTGTTGCTGTGCTTGGATCCCATTGGTCAAAAAAGTCATCAACAGAAAAATATGACACCAGCTTATGAACTTTTCAGCACATCACCCTCAAAGTTCTAATTTCTCTAATCCTTTAGCTGCATATTTGAGTTGTTCTTGTCAGCTTCCTGTTCACTGGTCAACTTTCATCCTGTCAGCTTCAAGTCTGCAAGAGATTACCTTATCAAGGGTGAGAAGGCAATGAAAATGGGTTCCTCACTCATGCTTCTTTGAACAGGATAGACCTTAACAGTAGAAGCTTTAACCTAAAATAGACTATAATTGGTAGTTTGTTGGACGTTAAAATCATATGATGATTCTCTTTCCATTGAATTTGTTTGGTTTGGTTTGGTTTGGTTTGGTTTGATTTTATGGCATATCAACAACCATACGTTATTTTATACCAAATCCTGTTTGCCCAGTCGGTTGGGGCTGTAGAATACACCAACTGCACCTCTGCAGAGGGGTAAAACCTCCCCCACTCCAATGAGTGTCCAGGATATGACACTAAACAATCATATGGTGAGGTTCCAGTAATGCTGGGACTTTGGGGAATGCGGAGCACCCCTTCATTGCCATTGCTCCCAGGTCCACTCTGGCCCGGCATTGTAGCACCTGATAGGGCCCTATCTATGGGTTGAATAGAACTAATGTCATTCTTATGCTAAACTGAATTGTTTGAAAAAGAAATGTTTTTGACAATTAAACTGTATTTACATTCAAACTGTGTGCTTATGCTAAACTGAATTGTTTAAATGAAACTGTTTTTGACACTGAAACTGTACTAAACTGAATTGTTTAATGTAGAATATTTTGACATTTAACTATGTGTTAACAAAATCTGTATTTATACTAAACTGAATTATAACTTTTTGAATGAACTGAAGAGCTTGAAATAGAAATGTTTTTGATGATTAAACTGTATACTCATGCTAAACTGAATTGTTTGAAATAGAACTGATGATTTGCATAAAAATGAATTTAATATTAAATAACCTACAAAGGTTGACATGCCATAAAACCCAACCAAATCCTGTTTATACATATATATTAAATATATATGATTTGTTAACACATTTTGTTGATAACATTCTTAAATGAGCTTTTTTTTTGCACACAGTTAAATGGTTTGAAGTATTGCTATATAACAGTCACAATTTAACATCAGTCATTTGTTTGCACACAGTTTGTTCTATTTGACCCATTGATAGGACCCTATTAGGTGCCACCTGTCCAGATCGTAGTGCACCTGGGAGCAATAGCAATGAAGGGGTATTCCACATTCCCCAAATCTCCAAAGCTGGAGCCTCCCTATCAGATAGTTTAGTGTTATATCAGAGACACACAATGGGGGGTGGTCTTATGCCTCTCCAGGGATGCAGTCAGTGTATTCTACAGCCCCAGCTGACTGGGTTGATTGAATTTGTGCCAAGGGATTGAACTCATGACTTCCAGGTATTGAATCAGTGAGAACATTCACTTGCCTAAAGCAAAAAGAATGCACTGCTTCATGAGTCTTTCATGGAAGTAGCCATTTGTAATGTGATTTGTGAATCTGTGTGTTACTATTGTTTCTGATTATGCATGAGTTATCATGTATATAAGGACTTGCAGAAAGCAACACAGAGGAGGTTAAAAATTGTTAGAAGAAAACCAGAATGTTAGTGACACTAACTTGGAGCATCTAGAATCGAAAATTATGGTTGAGAAACAGAGAGAGAAGGGAAACGAGTTCCTTCTGTCTTTGTCAGTGAGAGGAAATGAATAACAAGCTCAGCTTTGAAAGTGCTGTTTTGACAATAATCAGAAAGATGTGACATGAGATGAGAGAAAAAAACAAGTCTCTCAGCATTTCTCATTACAGAAGTGACATTACAAAGCCAAAATAACTAAAAAAGTAAATCAACTGATATGAGATATTCCGAGGCATAGATAGTAAAATGAGAATGATGTAAGGCCATTGTTTGAATAAATTCAATGTTTATTGACAATAACAAAAGGCACCTAAATAAAAGTACAGTGGCTAAAACATTGTGAGTATAACAAGCCAGATAGGAAAAATAGTCCAAATAATGTAAATAATAACTCTTCATCTGAGATATTTACACAAATGCAACATCTTTATCCTCTTGATATTTTAAAGAGCCTTAAACTGAATGTCGTTTACTGACTACAACAAAAAACACCTAAAGAAGGCCATCGAGTATTACTGTCGAAACAATGTGAACATAACAACCAAGATGGGCATAATAGTCTGAATCTTGTAAATAATCTAACAATGATAAATCATCTTAGAAATTAAAATAAAAGTGGATATGTCTGAACAGATGAATTAAACTTACTGAAAATATAAATTTTTAAATCTGTATGGCTTCTAACCAATGTAATATTGGTAAATGTCATTATTAAGAATTACTTCTGACCAAAATCTACTGTATTGATTGTCCTGTTAGCAGGATGTACAATATGCTCACTATCCCTTGTAGAAAGGTAATAAGTTAGTAAGTTAGCAACTGTAGTCAAGGGTGACCGGAAGGCTTCCTTTTCAATAGCTACGACACCAAGTGTCGGGGAGGGCGCTACTCCTTTCCCTGGATCGCTCCACTTTACCCTTGATATGTACCTTATATTGCTGAGTGTTAAGCAAGGAGGTATCAAGTACCATTTTTAAAGTCTTTGGTATGACTTGACCTGGTATTGAACCCAGATCTCCCAGACCATTGGTGAACACTCTACCCACTAGGCCAATGAGCCAGTATTAGAAAGGTAATATTCCCCCTTAAAGAATGGATTATCCTGGATATGACTCTAAACTGCATCAGGAGGTGAGGCTACAGTTCAGGAACTATTAAAAGTGTGGATTCTCCTGATATTTCCCAGTTCCTTCTGACCCAGGGTGGTAGGGTCCCATTTATTTCAGTCTAAAAATTACTTGTATTTGATAGGAATATTTGATACCATATAGCTGTAAGTTATTTGTATTAATAATAGTTACTTCAAATCATAATTGAATTCTAAGAGTTATTATCATAAGTTACTTGAAGCATAACTATGTGCAAATAAATAATTATCAACAAATAGAAATGATTACAGAAAACCATAGATGTGGTTCAAACCAGACATGCAGGACACTGCTGGAGAAGCAGGGACGAACTCATAAGTGATGTACTCTTATGGACCCCCACACATGGCCGTGCAAAATCAGGATGACCAGCATGAACATACATTCAGCAGCTATGTGAGGATATGGGATGTTGTCCTGAAGACCTGCCTGGGGCGATGAACGATAGGGAGGAGTGGCGAGAGAGGGTCAGGGATATCCGTGCTACCAGCGCGACATGATGATGATGATGATAGATGTGGGGTATTCAATAAGTTTCCAGACTTTTTGGTACAGGCATTTAAAATTGTCGTAGACTCTTGAACAATTTAGTATGTTATTGCTATATATCTTATGAGATGACTAATCAATTTTTATGATTTTAGGTTTAAATGAACAGCTACAGCAAGAATTGGAATGCTCCCTACTAAAACCTGATTGTTACAGCTGGTGAATTTCAAAAATGCAATCTGGACGAGGGGACCCTTTAGAAGAATGATATGCAATAAAATTCTGTTTTAAACATGGAAAAAATACCACAGAAATGTATGGAATGCTTCAGACTGCTTTTGGAGCATCTTGCATGAATTGAGCATCAGTTTTTGAATGGCATAAGAGATTCAAGGAAGCCAGTGAGTCTGTGAGGGATGATGAGAGGTGTGGGAAGAGTAATGAAGTCAGAACACCAGAGTTGACTGGCCAAAGGGTTAGGGTTAGGGTTAGGGTTACTATGTTGAGGTTTTAAGGGAGTTCATGAAGAGATTCCTAGGGAAGAGGCCAGCACTCTTCAAATCGAGTCAGTGGCATTTCCACCAGGACAATACACCAGTTCACAACTCCATCATTGTCACAGACTACTTGACCAAGATGGGCATCAAGACAGTTCCTCAGCCTCCCTATAGTCTAGACCTTGCTCCCCGTGACTTTTGGTTATTCCCTAAGCTCAAAGGCTGTCATTATGAGACAATTGAGGAGATGAAAGAGGCTGTGATGAAGGTCATTGACATGTTCACACAAGAGGACTTCCATGGGGCATTCCAGAAGTTGTTGGAACGGTACAACAAGTGCATTGCAGCTGGAGGAGATTACTTCGAAGGGGACTAGATTTTCATGTGTGTACTATCAATAAAAGTGCCCATACAAAAAAAGTCTGGAAACTTATTTAATGAGCCTCGTACTTATTGATATTGGACAAAAATATTTGAAACAATATAACGGTTTGCAAATTATTTGTATCAGATAGAAATACTTGATATCACATTACTGTGAGCAAAATACTAGTAAATAATTACACACAAAAAAAAACAAAAACATACAACAAATGTGCACTTACCGGTATATATATATATATATATATATATATATATATATATTAAGGTAATTTGAAGATTGCTACTAGTGTTATATAATTCAGTATAACCTGCCACATCATCAAGTGGTTTTTTGAGGTGAACTGGTTTCCCATCAGGGTTACCTAGTGAGGATAGTGACTTGACAGAATGAAAATTAAGCTTGGTCAAAGGGAGAATGAAAGCTATTATACTGTCAGTAGCTTCCTAACAAAATGAGGGATACCAAGATTTTCATAAAGCCTCCATCTAAAAGAATAACACTCAAATACAAAATTTAGAGATGTATCTTTAGGTTTTGTTAAAGCCTTGATTTAAGAGGCAGACATTCTAATTTTAAAGTTTGGTTTGGTTTGGTTTTATGGCATATCAACCATTTTAGGTAATTTAATGCCAAATGCTTTTTATACATATATATTGAATATATTATTTGTAGATACATTTTGTTGATAACAGTTTTAAATGAACCTAAACTCATTCTTTTGCATACAGTTAAATGGTTTCAAGTATTGTTATGTATCGCAAATGATTCAATTAAACATCAGTTGTTTGTTTACACACAGTTAAATGATCAAACAGCTCTATTTCTAACAATTCAATTGAGCATATGTTATTTGGTTACAATCAGTTTATATAACAAACTGTTCTATTTGACCCAAAGATAGCACCTAATCAGGTGTTACCACTTTGGGACAGAGTGGATCTGGGAGTGATGGCAAAGAAGGGGTAATCTACACTCCCCAAAGCTCCAGCATTATCAGAGCCTTACCATCAGATTGTTTAGTGTCATATCCGGGACACTGTTTGGGTGAGTTTTACCCCTCTGCAGGGATGCAGTCAATGTATTCTATGGCACAGCTGACTGGGCTTTAATTTTAAAGTTGAAGACATGTACCCAAAGGTTTTGTTAAAGGCTCCACCTAAGAGAACGATACTCTAATATAAAAATTGAAGCGATATACACTAAAACTCTGTTAAGGCCTCAATCTAAGAGAAAGACACTGATATAAAATCAGTGGCTTCATTAACATCTGATGATGTAAGCTGGCTGTTCTTTTTAGATACATATTATTTAAATTGAGTGCATGGGATTGACTCTTGGAAGAATCTTTCCTCACTATAAAAAGCTTTAGGCACAGGTATTGCCCATCCTGACCATGTAAGTGGGATTGAGTTAATACATATTCTTTTGGTATTAATATTCCTATTTACTGATTGACATATCTGGAGTAGATCATCAATTCATCCAAAAGCGTGCAGTGCATTTTATTTGCTGCCACAGGTAGAAATAGTTTCTGTAAAGTTTATAACAGAAATTTAGCAAGTAGGGGAGATTTCAAGCGTTAAATGGATTTTGATTTGTGGTGGGAGGATTCAGCTTGGACTCTTAAGAGAATAACCCCAAGAAATTATCAGGATACCCTGTTCTCAGTGCATAGATAACCCACATCTGTCTCCAGGAAAAAAAAACCTTTCTTCTTTGGTTGTGCTATGCTCCCCAATGTGAAAGGAAAATCAAAAACAAATTCTAAAAGTTCTTATTTCTTACCTTTTCTTATCTCTCACATCTTTTAGGATACAGCATGAGCTTAGTCTCATTTTATTTTAACCATGAGTTAGATTCATATCTTCTCACTACCCACTGGCTTAGCTTCTCCCACCCTATTGGCAAAGTGTGACATATACTGATTGTATCATTTGTAGTGGGGTAGGACTCTCCCATAAAAATGACTGTTTTGGATATGACACTAAACTGTATCTGATGGTGAGGTTGGAGGTTTATAGAGTGTGGAGTATTCAATCATTGCCATTACTTCCAGGACCACACTGACCTGGAAGAGTAGTACCTGTTTGGGTCCCATCTATGGCCTAATAGATCTGTTCAAAAATTTGTTTGTATTCAATAGGAATACTTGATGCTATATAACTGTAGATTATTTGTATTAGAAATATTTACTTAAAGCTATAATTCTTTTCTAAGATTAGTAATTATTAGTCACTTGAAATCCCATAAGTATGTGGAAATAAACGACTTTTATTAAATAGAAATAATTACTTGAAACTATATAATTATTAATATTTGAGAGGAATACTTGAAACTATTTGCAAAAAAACTCGAAAGAAACAACTACACAAAAAATGTTAATGTAAGTGTATCATCATCATCATCTTGTGCCGCCAGCACGGATATCCCTAACCCTCTCTCGCCACTTCTCCCTATCATTCATCGCCTCTGGCAGGTCTTCAGGGTTACATCCTGTGTCCTCACATAGCTGCTGTATGTAAGTTCGAGCTGGTTGTCCTGCTTTTGCTTGGCCATATTTGGGGGTCCATAGGAGTACATCACTTATGAGCTCGTCCTTGCTTCTCCAGCAGTGTCCTGCATGTCTGGTTCGTCTAACTTGTATAGTTTTCATGATGAGAGACAAGTGGCCGTATAGTTGGTGTCTCGTGGGGTGTTGTCGCCAGGACTTGTTCAATATTGCTCTCAACATTCTCGTGTAGTTGCCATCTAGTTTCTTCTCCAGCCGTTTAGTTCGTGTCCATGTAGTGCATCCATATAGCAGTATCGATACGACCGCTGCCTGGAAGAAACTGCATTTCATTTTATCGGTCAGCAGTCCATCAATTAATCAGCTGGTTCCTCAAAACATCTGCTGGTTTAAGATACTGAAATTGTCTTTCTGACTGTCTTACTCAATTCAACTCTCTCCCGATATATATATAAGCCCATTTGGCTGGGGCAGTAGAATATGCTGATTGAATCTCTGTAGAAGAGTAAGACCCCCCCCCCAACAAGTTTCCTAGGTATGACACTATACCAGTCCAGGAGCCTAGAGGAATGTCATCACCCCCAGGTCCATTGTGACCCAGAGTGGTAGTATTTGTTAGGGTCCCATCTATGGGTTTGATAGAACTGTTTAACCATTCAACTGTATATAAACAAATGAATGATGTCAAATTGAATAGTTACAATTTGATAGCAACAGTTGAACCCATTTAATTGTTTAAAATGTTACTGACAAACTGTTCTTTTACAAATTATATATATATATATATATATATATATATATATATATATATAACACAATATGGCATTAAATATCCTAATTGGCTTGATATGCTATAAACCCAACCAACCAACCATTCAAGTGTGTGCCAACAAATAAGCTCTGGCTTGTTTTAAAATTGCTACCTACAAACTATTTGTTTGCAAGTCATATATATTTGATATATTTGCAATAAACCGTATTTGGCATTAGATAATCTATGAGCTTTGATTTGCCATAAAACATAATCAACCAACCTTAGGAGAGTCCTATTTTTATAATGGTTAAAGAACTGGACTGCTGAATCATAGTTAGTGAGCTCAAATTTAGGTAGCATTATTATGTTCACATTCAGACAATTACCCTCGGGAAAGATATAAACCTGCTTATCCTCCAAATTATGAGTTAAAGAGTACTCCAACTGGTCCTCTTCAAGGATCACTTTGGTAGTAAATAACTCACAAAGGCTGATATCCCTTTAAACAAAGAAACCAAACCAAACCAATCTCTCTCTCTCTCTCTCTCTCTCTCTCTCTCTCTCTCTCTCTCTCTCTCTCTCTCTCTCTCAGTGTATTGTGTTTGCCAGTGTTGGAATTCTATTGTAAGGCTCAGTAGCAATGCTCACATTCTTAACCATGAATTACAAGTTGAAGTGAGATTATATGGACATTGGGATGTTTCCCTATTTGAAGGTGGCCAAGTACATTCCCTGGATAGTGATTAGTTGAGGGCCCAGTGAGTGGTCATATTAGTGTATATATACACCGGCTTGCTTTAGTCATGTTTCAGGTGTTATGGGTTTGGTATTAAATTAACACCTGTTCTATTTTTGTTCTGCCAGCTGGATGCTAGCTGGGGCCACTGAGCTGGTAAGTGTTGTTATTCTTGTTTATTCAGCATGTTAGAGCAGTGACTTCTACACCAGGTTGAGTCATACCAAAGTCTCAAAAATTGGTACTTGATGCCACCTTACTTACCACTCAGCATTATAAGGTATGGATAAAGGGTTGTGGAACAATCCAGGGAAGGGGTTAGTATCCTCCCTTACTCCTCAGTGAAGTAACTATTGAAAAGGGAGCCTTCGGATCACCCTTGACTATGGCCACCAACTTTACTTATATGTATATATATATATATATATATAGTCGACTGTAGTCGAGGGCAACCAGAAGATTCTCTTTTCAATAGCTACTACACCAAGGTTTAGGGGAGGGCGCTACTCCTTTCCCAGTATTGCTCCACTTTACTCTTGATACGTACCTTATATTGCTGAGTGTTAAGCAAGGAAGTATCAAGTACCATTTTTAAAGTCTTTGGTATGATGCAACCTGGGATTGAACCCCGGTCTCCCAGACCATTGGCAAACACTCTACTCACTAGGTCACACCACTGATGACTATGTCTCTGCTATCCAAACATAGATATACAGGCACTATTAGTGCCATTGAGCACTCTTTATTTATAAATATAGCAAACTATATAATTAATATTAATACATTTATATATACAGGGGAAGCAGAAATATATCCTAGATTTTAAACTGTGTGGGGCAAATGAAATTAGGCAAGTGACAATAGTAGCTCAATGAAGTTAATGTGTTATTTCTTTTTTTTTTTTAGATATGATCAACTGTGATTAAGTTTTAGACTGTACACACCATGCACTCGTCAGTGAAACATTTTTTAAAACAGTTAATCAGTAATTGCTACACAGAAAATTTTTCATGCTCATTTAATGTTACTTTGCAGTGATGTCAGTGATCCAGGTAGAATTTTCTACCTACAGCTGTACACCTGCAATGAACTTCCTTGACCAGTCCCTCATCAGGATGGTCCAGTTGGCTGGGGCTGCAGAATACACCAACTGCATCTCTGAAGAGGGATAAGACTTCCCCAAAGAGTGTCCTGGATATGACATTAAACAATCTGATGGTAAGGCTCCAGTAATGCAGGAGCTTTGGGAAATGCAGAGTTCCCCTTCACTGCCATTGCTCCCGGGTCCTCTCTGACCTAGAATGGTAGCACCTGATAGGGTCCTATCTATGGGTTAAAAAGAACTAAACTGTGTACTGATGCTAAACTGAATTGTGTGAAATAGCACTGTTTACTATGTATGTATAAAAAGGATTTGGCATTAAATATGTAAGTATGTATAAAAAGGATTTGGCATTAAATAACCTACAATGGTTGATGTGCCATAAAACCCAAACTAAATCCTCTTTATGAGAGGTATGTTTATGTTTTACAACTTACTTTCTAATGTCTATAAATCTTGCACCAGCTGAATTTGAAAACAGCTAATGCAGTGAGGAACATTTATTATGCTGCTATCTGTATGATGAGAAGAAGTTTATTGGCAACAACAGTTTTCCAAGGTATAATATTCACAATTTTATTCTCTGATCTTCAATATTGCCTGACATGTGATAAAAGTAAATAGTCACATGACTGTGAAGTTGAATGATAAAATCGTTTTGTAAATATGATGACAAGAAGGTTATTGGCAGCAACAATTTTCCAGGGTATAATATTCACAATTTTATTTCCTGATCTTCAATATTGCATGACATGTGATTGAAGTAAATAGTCACATGACTGTGAAGTTGAATGATAAAAACGCTTTGTAAATATGCTGCCCAGTTGATTGTATTTGTTTAATTCATATTAGGATGACAGTTGATCATCTGACCAAATAAAAGAACAAAAAAAATACTGAACCAATGTGTTACGGTTTGAACTACTTGGCATATAGGTGAATGGAAATAAAATCAAAAGTCTGAAAGTTAATTGGTTGGAAAATATTTTAAAATCCTTGTTAGAAAATTATCACATTGGTTGATAAGACTTTCAGTATCTGATGTGCTTAAGAAAAGTAATCTTGCAATTCAGATTCTGGCTATCACATCAGAGACACAAGGTAGAATGGAATGTGATGAATAGATTGAAATAGATAAATATGAATGAACTGTGATTGATAGATTTTGATACACATACACATACATATATATATAAACATTAGAATAGCTTGCAATATTTATGAATAAAGTAAGAAAAATAGCACTAGATTAGTCAAGTCCACTGGCGCTGTAAAATACATCAACTGCATCTTTGCATTAGAGTAAGACTCCCTCAAGTAGTGTCCTAGATATGACACTAAACAATCTGATAGTGAGGCTTCAGTAATGCTGGAGCTCTGGGGAATGCAGAGTACCCCTTCATTGCCATTGCTCGCAGATCCTCTCTGACCTGGAGTGGTAGAACCTGATAGAGTCCTCTCTATGGGTCAAATATAACTGTTTGACATTTAAATTGAGTGCAAACAAATGACTTATGCTAAATTGATTTGTTAGAAATAGAATTGTTTGATCATTTAACTATATGTAAACAAATGGCTGATGTTCTATTGAATTGTTAGTTATAATTAGCAATACTATTTACCGTTTATCTTTGTTATGCTAAATAAAATTGTTAGAAATAAAACTGTTTGGTCATTTAACTGCATGTATCTATAAAATTAGTTTACAAATTTTATATTTAGTATATATATATAAACAAGATTTGGCATTAAATAACCACCAATGGTTGATATGGCATAAAACCAAACCAAACCAAACCAAACCAAATCATATTTATTTGATAGATATGTATAAAGAGGATTTGGCATTAAATGACCAACAATGGTTGATATGCCATAAAAGCCAACCAAACCAAATTATACATATTTGATATATATGTATAAAGAGGATTTGGCATTAAATGACCAACAATGGGTGATATGTCATAAACCCAACCCAACCAAATCATATATATTTTGATATACATGGATAAAGAAGATTTGGCATTAAATAACCAACAATGGTTGATATGCCATTAAAAACAACCAAACCAAATCATGTATATTTGATATATATGTATAAAGAGGATTTGGCATTAAATGACCAACAATGGTTGATATGGCATAAAACTCAAGCAAACCAAATGATATATATTTGATATATATGTATAAAGAGGATTTGACATTAAATAACCTACAATGGTTGATATGCCATAAAACCAAGCTAAACCAAATCATATACAATATATATGTATAAAGAGGATTTGGCATTAAATGACCAACAATCGTGGATATGCCATAAAACTAAATCCAACTAAGCACCAGATTACAACAACTCAAAACACTTCTAAGTTCACCGAGAAGAAAAAATAACCAGAATCACAATACCAGAACAAGACAAACTCCTAAATGTTCAGAACTCATATTTAAATGTAGAAACAAAAACAAATTTTTACTAAACCACCTGAAAACAAACAGCTTCAAAGACTAAAAAAAGAATGAAAAAACAAATTAAATAAATGAACAAATGAATCAGTGTTAAAATAAATGATAAATAAACAGATGAATAAATACCAAAATAAACACATAAAACAGGAAATAGAAGCAATAAATAGACTAAGGTTGAAAGCAGACAAGTGAATAAATGATGGATTGATAAAGCTAGGAAAATAGGCAAATGTTAGTTGAGCTAAAAAACTAAAATGATTGCAGGAATAGCAGTAATAATAATATGATAAAATCCAGAAAGCTGTAAATCAAACATAGCGGAAAAGATGAATCACAAAATCACAAGGGCAACATGATATAGTTGAGCAAGCTCTCACCAGAATGACCCACAAGCTAGATCAGCCTTCTAACTTCCAGCAGTATGTAAAAAGATGCCAAATAGTGCCCCACCCCGCCAAAAAACTTGGTCTGACAAAAGCATAGGTAAGAAAGTTATAGTTGCCAAGCACCAGTGACTATGTTTATGCTATTTAAGTCGTAAGTTGGCCAACCAAAGTTGAGGGTGACCTGAAGGCTCCTTGGCGAGATCAGCTCATTGGCTTAGTGGGTAGAGTGTTCACCAATGTTCCGGGAGACCTGGGTTTAATCCCAGGTTGCATCATACCAAAGACTTTAAAAATGGTACTTGATACCTCCTTGCTTAACACTTGGCAATATAAGGTATGTATCGTGGTTAAATGAAGCAGTCCTGGGAAAGGAGTAGCACTGTTCCCTAAACCTTGGTGTAGTAGCTATTGAAAAGGGAGCCTTCTGGTTGCCCTCGACTATGGTCACCAACTTTACTTATTTTACTTACATCAAGATGTAGGGAAGGGCATTACTCCTTTCCTTAAATTGCTCCACTTAGTTTTGATCCATACCTTATAATTCTAAGTGTTAAGCAAGGAGGCATCTTGTAACATTTTTTGAGTCTTCAGTATGACTTGACCTGGGATTGAACCCCTGTCTCCTGGACAATTGGCTAACAGTTATGTCTATATATATGTATATATAGAATTAGATAGTCATGAATTGAACATAATAAATAAGAAGAGACTGAAATAGAGAGCTCCATAGACAGACAGAAAGAAAAGAAGATAGACGGGAATAGATAAAAACAGACAGAAATGTAATAGATAGATATGTATGGATAGACATATAGATAGATTGATAGTTAGATTTGAACAGAGAGATTGATATGAATAGAATGGTATACATATATATATATATATATATATATATATATATATGAAAACAGATTGGAATAGAGAGAGAGACAGAAGAAAAGAGAGACAGTTATGAAGAAATATGATGGATAGTTTTCAACAGATCAATAGAGAGAAAGAGAGAGATTTGAATGGAATATGATGTACAGGATTTGATAGATAGAAATGAATAGAGTGTGATTGATTGATTTATTGATATAAATAAGATGGGAAAAAAAAACTGACCAATAAGCAAGATAAATAAGTAAACAATTCAAAGCAATGAAATTATTTATATACTTTACATTCTGGTTGATTTGATTTGGTTTCTTTGTTTAATGGCATATCAACCTTTATGGGTTATTTAATGCTAAAGCCATCCTTGTTGAAGAACATTACTAGTACTATTTGACCCATTGCAGAGGAGATAATTGGGTTCATACATTTGTCAAAGGTGTTAGTCCAAAAGTGAACTTAATAGCATGACTTGTTGGTTGGTTGGGTTTTATGGCATAACAAATTTTGTTGGTTATTTAACGCCAAATCCATTTTTATGCAAATAGTCAGCTCTATTTCAAACAATTCAGTTTAGCATGAGTATACAGTTTAATTGTCAAAACAGTTCTAATTCAGCTAATTCAGTCTAGTATAAGTACAGATTTTGTTTACACACAGTTAAATGTCAAAACAGTTCTATATTAAACAATTCAATTTAGTGTAAGTACAGTTTCAATGTCAAAAACAGTTCCATTTCAAACAATTCGTTTAGCATCAAAAACATTTCTATTTAAGCAATTCAGTTTATTCAAACAGTTCTAATCCAAACAATTCAGTTTAGCATAAGTATGCTGTTAGTTCTATTTAACCCATAGATAGGGCCCTATCAGGTGCTACCATTCCAGCCCAGAATGGGTCTGGGAGCAATGGCAATGAAGGGGTACTCTGCATTCCCTATTGTTTAGTGTCATATCCAGGATAGTCATTGAAGGGGGTCTTACCTCTCTGCAGAGAAGCAGTCGGTGTATTCTACAGCCCCAGATGACTGGACAAAGCATGACTAGAGTTTGAACTCACTTACTTTGATGTTGTAATCCAGCACATTAGCCACCATGCCATAGGGACTCTCCCCATTCTATTTGGTTATTAGAATTGACTGAAAGATTGTGTAGAAGCAAGTCTATGGAATTGCTTTAATTATCTCGTATACTTATGTCACTATATAGCAGGAAGCACCCAGACAGTCCCCATCTGTTCATCTCTGGCATTTTACCCCCAAGCATTTCCCAAGGTGGGATTGCCAAGATTTGCCAATTATTGTTAATTGTAACCAGAGGATTTATAGTTTAGAGTAATATTAATAATGATTGTCAGAAGGATAGGATGATAACTCACCGAATGTTGTAAATAGACTTATAATTAATTATAAATGAAGACTATTTATTCTTATTTAGGCAATTAGGAATCATAAAGAGAATATTAGAAAGATAACGAATTGTCACTCCCAGATACAAACCTATACAAAAGCTTTATACATTTTTGAGAATTTTTTTTTTGCTTATTTTGTCACATGATTAAAAACTAGCAAAGTTACCCGGCATTTTTCAAAAAAAAAAGATAATTTTGATTGATTGATTTTAACAGCATGTCACCCCATCTGAAATTGCAAATTGGCACTGACAATTCTCAATGAATGGTTTGCTTTATTTATTTTGTGGCATACTAATCTTCACGGATTATCTATTGCCAAAGCCATTCTTGTTGAAGAACAGCGGTGATACTAATTAGCTGAGAAGAAATGAGGGATCTTATCTTTCCCAAAAGTATTAGTCCAAAAGGAAACGTAGTAGTGTTACTGGATTTCAAACTCACTTACTTTGAGGCCACAGTCGAGCACTTCAGCCATCATGTCATGGAGACTCGTCCAATTCAAGATGAAGTCTTGATATCTTATGAGCAGACATCAAGATATCATCTCTCTAAGTTGCTTAGCTATGCTTGTCTTTATTCAAATTAAAAAAAAAAATTAAAGCTTTTGTTTTATCTAGCCCTTATGCTATGAGCAGGATGTGACATTTGGTGAAATTTTTAGATCAATACTCCCCCAGATATTAATGCATTGTTAGAAACAGTGCTGAAAATTTCTCAGCCTTCCATCAACTTCTTGATAACCTCTAAAAGCAATTTGATGGAATTAAATGACTTGGTCAATTACACAAACTTTTTGATTGATTGATTTTAACAGCATGTCAACCCATCTTGGGTTATTATTTACCTTTTTGTATTGTTGTTTCTTGAGAGGTTTTATTTTTTTGCACATGATTATAATGATTACAAAGAACATTTAAACAGATCTATTTGACTCATCAAAAGACCCTAAAAAGTTCAGAATTGACCTGGGAGTAATGACATTGAAGTGGGTACTCCACATTTCCCAGAGCTTCAGCCTTGCTGTCAGATTCAGTTTTGTGACACACCATAGATATCCCTTTTTGGGGATACAGTCTGTGTATTCTAAGCCCTGGTGACAGGAGGAAAATTATTCTGATTCAATATTTGACCAAAATTCTATGGATAGAGGAATATGAACATGTTATAAATGCATGAGAAAAAGAGCATAAAGGAAAGCAATTCTCATTAGTTTCTAAGAGTCTCTTTGTATATAATTCTGGTGTCTTTACACATTTGTAGATTTGATTCATTGCATACTTATGGACATCAAATATTCAGCAGGTAATATGAAAAACACAGATCTGACCCAAGGCTATCCCAAATTTTCTTTAGTAATATATATATTTTACCAACATCTCCACCATGGGCGGTATATGACACTAAGTCAATTATTAAACAAAGTTAGTTGGTTTGAATTTAGTTTTCCTTCTCCCAGACAAGTTGCCAAACCAAGGCTAGAGAACCCAGTTTTCCTGATTATTTAACGATAATTAGTGGGAGAACAGATGAATTCATGCCTTTCCTCAGGGAGTTAGTGCAAAGTAAAATGAAAAGAGCTTTGTTCAGGGTTTGAACTCAGGCTGCTAATTTCATTTCCTATTACAATTATGCAAAACATACCTCCAATCATTCAGTAATTTAAGTCATCTCATGTCTTTCTCCAATCAAAGATTACTGCTGCATGCTTGGAATGACTTCACTTGGAATAGCCTTGATCTAATCTCATCAATTTCTGTATTGAAAAAGTCAGAAAGCAGTTTTGCACTTCATATAAAAGTTTCTATCTCATTCTGTCGGGTCAAAACTCATATATGTATTATATGATGACCTTCAGTTATCTGAAAGGATTCTGGAGGTCAACCTTGTATAGTTTGTATCGGAACTAGAGTGCAAGACAAAAAATAGCATTTTAGTACCTTCTGTTAGGCTGTGAGCCATATACATACACACGCACAAATACATAGGCTATCATATTTTATTATACATGATTTATGTATAAAGTATGGAGATCAATTTGATTGGTCAAATAGAATTTCTTATTGAACCAATCAAATTGCAGCACATATACTTTTTTATATTCCTAAAGCACCCAAATGTTACAAATTAATTTCTGTATTTACCAAATCCTCTACGAAAAGCAGGATGGAACAAAAGGTCATTTTTTTTCAGTGTTAAACAGGTTTCTATTCAGAGTTTTCTTTCTTCAATATCAGTTACCATACCAAGAATACAGAGCACAGTCTGCCCAACTATCAACTCATAGCTGGAGAGAGAATAGTTGACTTATGTTTTTCCCAAGTGCTATGTGAAATGTAAACTGCACTGTCCAGGATTTGAACTTGGTTTGCCGTGTCCATTCCTTATGACAATAACAATTACACAACAAGCACCAACAAATTTATTCTATCACTTTGTAAATACACACACACGCACACATAATTCTAAAATTATTTAATGCAAACTATGGAGACATTCTTAGCATCACATTTACTTTTAAATGGAGTACAGGAGTGTATGCCTTAATGGTTAGTACAATAGGAAATTGCTTTGTTGACCTGAGTTCAAATCCTGGAAGAGACTGTTTGCATTTCACTTTGTGGTGATGCTCTTGGGGAAGGTATGGGCCTTCCTCTTCTCCCTGCAACTATGATGAAAAAGGAAAACTCTAAATTCCAACCAGCTGTACTCAACTTATAAAATGACCTTTTGTGGATTGCCCATTTAGCAGAGGGGTTGAGTAAATACATACACAAAAGCTGATCTCATTATAAATCAAGATAATCTTTGACATCAACAGATGTTGATTTCATTACGCATTACACTTTAGATTTGAAAGTACCTATCCAGGTAGTGAGTTCAATTCTCAGTAGGTAACCATGCTTCTGGGCTTGTGTAAATACTAAGCTCAGCTTTGTAAATTACCATTCTCTAATTTTGGCCTTTGTGACCTTTTTTATATTGCAAAAACATAAATCCAAATGTTATCAATTGCATATAATAGAAGAGAGAGCAAAACATATGTTAAAAGTTCTGTGTAGTATTTCTTTAAAGAACTTGCAGGCTGAATTCTAAAACTAGAAAATATATTGGAAATGGTTTCTTCTCAGAAGAAGGGACTATTTTGAAGGATATTGTCACGTGGTGTCCCACTGAGAAGATAGAAATATGATTACTACTATTCCCCGTGTTTGAATTGGCAAGCCATCAGAGAATGACCGTTAAGACATGAAAGAATGTGGGTCAATCCCAAAGTAACAAATCCAAGTCAGAATGGTAAAACAGATGTTTGTACTTGGTGACCTGATGGAAAAAGAATGGGATACAGGGTGACATATAGTAGCCCTAATGGATCGCCTGGCCAAGGGGGAAGAAGAGAGAAGCCAAATGATTGGCTGGGACCCTAAAACGGGAGTGGGGACTCCTTCCCGTCAGCGGAAATAGATAATAAGAAAATTAGTTGTTGGACAGGGTTCATGGCAGACGGAACTAAAGCCAAGCACTCCGGGTAGAAGAAGACAAAAAATATCTCGGACACGAAGGAGCCATTTCTTCAAGCCAGTACTAAGAATAAGATAAAGTCTGTCAGCCCGTAAAAGAAGAAATATTCTCCACAGGAACCCATCAAAATAAGATAAGTAAACTTTGAGACTGTTTCTCCAATACCCAATTATATATATCCTCTCTCTCTCTCTCTCTCTCTCTCTCAATTTGAAGAAAGACTGAAAACAAAAGAAAAGAAAAGAAGAAAGACATTTATGTTCATGGACTATTCATTTATGATATATTTGACACGTTGAAGGTGTATGTCTATAGCATAGACTCAGTCAAACGTGCTGGGCGACTGTTAATTTCTTGCATATGCAATCATCTGACCAAGAGGCTCCTACATGGTGGGTATGCATTTATATACTATTTTGTAGGGAATAATGGGGAGTGTAATCTAAAAATTCTATGCTATCCAAATCTAGATCTATATATGCTCTATCCCAGATATTGAGCACTTTCTTTATAAAAACAGAAAATTATATATATATATATATATATATATGCATGTGTATTGTGTAACATTTTTTCAAACTAAGATTAAAATCCAATTTAAAAGTGTTTGTTTACAAATGTTCTTGCATAACTGATAATTTTTTCAACACTGTTCAAACTCCAGACACTTGTCGAGATGTTTCTCAAATTCAGTTTATATTGGGCAAGTACCAACTGTTTGAAAAATGTTGTACACTTTTATGACTATCTTGAAGACTGAACATAGAATGATAAAAAATGTAAATTTGTATTTCTCTCTCTCTATATATATATGTATATACATATATATATATGGATATGAGAGTACAATTCTTTATAGGATATACTACTTGATATTCATAATTAGTATTTATTTGAAAAAAAAAAATAAAAAAATCATTTTGATGAGGTAAGACATTAAAGATTAGCCTTAGGATTTCAGAGCTGAATGAGATGTGGAAGAGTGAATTGTGATAATATAATGATTAGTTATTTTATATAAACAGAATTATAGTCACTGCTATAAAAATGTTTAAAAAAAGAAGGAAGATCTTCAAAATTACTTGGTAATATGGTAGGACAAACAGCAAATCAATAAAAGAACATTGCGTTCTTAAAGAGGTGTCATATTGGTTGAGAACATTTTCTACATGTCATTATTTGTTAATCTCTCTTTGATAGACTTATTTATATATACATATACACTTGTATATATATAAATGCAAATATATATGCATACATATATACATATGCTAGGGTGTATCAAAAGTTTTGTAATATCTTGTTACTTGCTAGTTTGCAGCACATATATCACATGACCAAAGTAGTATCAGTTTTTGAAGGTTGGTAGGTTGATGGTAGTAAAAAAGTAAGTAGAATTGGCGACCTTTAGTTGAGGGTGACCAGAAGGCTCCCTTTTCAATAGCAACTACACCAAGGTGTAGGGGAGGGTGCTACTCCTTCCCTTGGACTTCTCCACTTTATTCTTGATATGTACCTTATAATGCTGAGTGTTAAGCAAAGAGGTGTCAGGTGCCATTTTTAAAGTCTTTGGTATGACCCAACCTGGGATTGAATCTCAGTCTCCCGGACCATTGGCAAACACTTTACCCACTTGGCTAAAGAGCCAGTTAGTTATTTCTAGGCCATTGGCCTAATGTACAGCATGTTCGTCAGTGGTCCGGGAGACTAGGGTTCAATCCCAGGTCGAGTCATACCAAAGACTCAAAAAATAGTACTTGATACCACCTTGCTTAACACTCAGCATAATAAGGTAAGGATCAAGGGTAAAGTAGAGCAATCCAGGGAAAGGAGTAATGCCCTCCTCTACATCTCGGTGTAGTATCTATTGAAAAAGGAGCCTTCGGGTCAGCCTCGACTAAGATCGCCAACTTTACTATGATGGTAATGGGTGCACTGACACATTATGCATTGCTTCACTCCATGTGTGATTTGGAAGCCACAAATATTGAAATGAAATGTTAATTTAGGAACTTATGTTTTATCAGTTTGAACTGCACCATAACACTGTAGAAGTAACCAAAAAACAAAAAAACAAACCATTTGTCAAACAAAAGGAGAAGACGAACTTGATCAAAGTACATTAAGTAAATGGTTCAAGAAATTTTGCTTGGGTTGCAAGATCTTCATTGATTAGACAAGGTCAGGTAGGTGTAGAACTATGGATTTCAAGACTGAGCTTCAAGCTATTGAGGCAAATTCAGCAAGTAGCACTTTAACAGTACCGGATGAGCTCAGCATCAGCCAGTCCACAGTGGTCTATCATTTTTATGGCCTTGATAAAAGCATACAGAGTTGCTAAGTTGTGTACCACATTGAGAAAATATTGTGAAATTTTCACTCAGCCCAAGTATTACGTATTTCTTAGGGGAAGTGGATAAATTAAAAAAGAATTTCATATGTATGTTTGCTATGGTGTGAAGGGTTAGCTTTTACTCCAATGGTGTCAATATTATCCCCTCCAATTAAAAATTGACTGCTTTGAATCTCTACTTTAAATAGAGAAAGCAACATCTGGTAGACTGGAATTTAATATATATGATTATATGACTATATATATATATAGATGTGAAAGTAAATAATGGAAGAGAATCTGACTATATGAAGAAAAATTGAAAAATAAAGTAATCCAACATGAAGAATTCAATGTGAAAGAAAGTCGATGCTATA
Source organism: Sepioteuthis lessoniana (assembly GCA_963585895.1). Lineage (NCBI taxonomy): Eukaryota > Metazoa > Mollusca > Cephalopoda > Myopsida > Loliginidae > Sepioteuthis > Sepioteuthis lessoniana. Next base: position 60,314,775 of record OY757907.1, read on the forward strand.
ACGTTTTGGTTTTGATTAACCATCATCGGGACTTAGAAAAGATGATATCAAGTGTCGTTAAATCAACGGTGGATATTTAATGATGTCCTTAGTTTGTCTTCTGAAATGTCTATTTTCTTCCCATTTTTGTTTGTTTGATTTAATAATTCTTGTTATCATGTTGTCCTGGTATTCTTTTTGTTTTTACTGTTGTTGGCTGACATAGTTATTTCCTTAATTTGTTTTTGGAAACAGTCCTTTCCCATATCTTTCACAGGAAACAAAGCTTTTTCTTTGTGAAGTTATGGAACCTATTTGTAAGAACATAACACAGGTAAGTCAGATTTAAATAGACTAATGTGAGTGTATATCCAAGTTGCAGAAGTATTGCTAGGAAATATATTGACACTATTTTTATTCATCATCTGCCTAGATTTCATTCTACATATTTCAGTAGATTTAACGAAAGAAAACGGTTTCTAACTTTAAAAAAAAAAGGCAAGAAGCAGATGATATCCTGCACAAACTATTAATGATGCTGTCTACAAAGATAATCTTGCTCTTCTTGTAAATATAACAGTTCAGATTAAATCTCTGCTGCATAGACTAGAACCAGCAACGAGAGGTACTGGTCTCTACATGAACTCAGATAAAACAGAACTTATCAGTTTAAATGAAAATGGTGCCATGTTCTCATTAAGTAGCAATCCTCAGTAATTTGTAGACACATTCATATACTTTGGTAGCAATATCTCATCTACTGAAATTGATGTCAACATACATATATATAAAGAACGGACTGACATTGACAGGTTATTGAATATATTGAAATCTGATCCCTCTGATAAAATAAAATGGGAATTCTTCAAAGCTGCAGCCATGTCAGTACTACTGTATAGTTGCACCACTTCAATTTTAACAAAATACCTGGAGAACAAGCTAGATGTGAACTACACAAAGATGTTGCATGTTCTTTTGAACAAATGCTGGAAGCAGCACCTGATGAAACAGTAGCTGTAAGGCCACTTACCTCCCATCTTACAAACCATCCAAGTAAGATGAGCATGATATGTTTAACATTGTTGGGGAAGTAAAGAAAACCTAATGAGCAATGTTTTCCTATAGACTCTCACCAGTGTTGGCTGACCAGCAAAAATTTACTTTCCTCACCTCTGTGCAGACACTGGGTGCTGTCTCGAGGACTTTCCAATAGAGATGGATGAAGAGAGGGAAAGGCAAGAGAATCTGTGCTGTCAGTTGCCTAGATGATGATGATGATGATGATCACCAAGAATTCTATGGTGATGTGAACTAGATAGAAAGAAATACTGACCTGTCTCCTGACAAAATTAAAACTTATATTCATCAGCTCTATGCGGACACTTGATGCTGACAAGAGGACCTGCCGAAAGTGATGCCTGATTGAGACAGATGGCAAGAAAGAGAGAGTCAAGGGAATTTGTGCCATCAGTATGATTTGATGGTGGGGGTATAATACCAGCTGTATCATAAATTGAGCAAACAACAAAATATATATAACAAAAAAGGCAAAACTGAATATATATATATATATATATATATATATATATATATATATATATATATATATATATATATATATATGCCAGATGTCTATCATAGCAAAGATTATATAATGGAGAGATGAAGATACTTGAGGGGTAGTCCCCATGATGTAATGGCTAAAGTGCTTAACAGTACTTCAGTCATGCTATTATATTCTCTTTTGGACATATATCAGCCATTTTTTATCAGTTGTTTTATAGTCTATCACCCATTTTGAAAATGATCTAAAAAAAACTTTTCTCTTGATAACGAGCATAGGTTGAAATTGGTTAAGAACAGTCAAAAATGCAAAAAAATTATTCCTCTTTGTCTTATCACTTTTGTTCCTCTCTCTCTCTCTCTCTCTCTCTTTATATATATATGTATATACGAGGATCATTAAATAAGTTTCCAGACTTTTTTGTATGGGCATTTTTATTGATAGTACACACATGAAACTCTAGTCCCCTTCGAAGTAATCTCCACCGGCTGCAATGCACTTGTACCGTTCCAACAACTTCTGGAAGGCCCTATAGAAGACCTCTTGTGTGAGCGTGTCAATGACCTTCATCACAGCCTCTTTCATTTCCTCAATTATCTCATAACGACAGCCTCTGAGCCTAGGGAATAACCAAAAGTCACAGGGAGCAAGGTCTGGACAATAGGGAGGCTGAGGAACAGTCTTGATGCCGATCTTGGTTAAATAGTCTGTGACAATGATGGAGTTGTGGACTGGTGCATTGTCCTGGTGGAAATGCCACTGATCCAATTTGAAGAGTGCTGGCCTCTTCCGATGGAATCTCTACCTGAACTCCGTTAAAACCTCAACATAGTAACCTTAACACTAACCCTAACCCTTTGTCTAATCAATTCTAGTGTATTGACTTCCTTACTCCTCCTACACCTCTCATCACCCCTCACAGACTTCCTGCCTTCCTTGAATCTCTTATGCCACTCAAAAACTGATGCTTAATTCATGCAAGATGGTCAAAAAGCAGTCTGAAGCATTCCATATGTTTCTGTGGCATTTTTTCCAAGTTTAGAACAGAATTTTATTGCATATCGTTCTTCTAAAGTGTCAGATTGCATTTTTGAAATTCACCAGCTGTGACAATCAGACTTTAATAGGGTGTATTCCAATTGCTGCTGTAGCTGTTCATTTGAACCTGAAATCATAAAAATTAGTCAGTCATCTCATAAAATGTATAGCAATAACATACTGAATTTTCAAGAGTCTATGACAATTTTAAATGCTAATACAAAAAAAGTCTGGAAACTTATTGAAGGCACCACATATATATCTCATCATCATCATCATCAACAAATTGCACTGCTAACATGGATCTCCCTCTCCCTCTCTTGCCACCCGTCTCTATCGTTCATTGCTCCCAAGAGGTCTTCAAGGCTACATCCTGTATCCGCACAGAGCTGTTGTATACAGGTTCTAGATAGTCATCCAGCCTTTGCTCATCCATGTGATGGGGTCCACAGGAGTATGTCACTTATGAATTCGTCCTTACTTCTCCAGCAGTGTCCCCCATGTCCGGTTCACCTAACTTTGATAGTTTTAGTGATGGGTGGTCGGTGACCGTATAGCTGTTGTTTTGTAGGGTGTTGCCTCCAGGACTTGATTAATGTTGCTTGCAGCATTCTTGTGTAATTGCCATCAAGCTTTTTCTCAATATGTTTAGTTACTGTCCATTTAGTGCATCCATATAGCAGTATCAAAGTGACTGCTGCTTGGAAAAAACTGCATTTTATTTTATCGGTCAAGTCTGACTTCCATATGACCAATAGCCTATCAATAGCTGTCCATGCCTTTGCTAGTTGCATGTTGATGTCTTATATATATATATATATCTCATCATCATCATCTTGTCATGCAATCAGCATGGATATCCCTGACCCTCTCTCACCACCCCTCTCTATCGTTCATTGCTTTCGGCAGGTCCTCAGGTCTACACCCTGTATCCTCACGTAGCTGCTGTATGTAGGTGCGAGCTGGTCGCCCTGCCTTTGCTTGGCCATGAAAAGGGGTCCTGAGGAATACATCACTTATGAGCTTGTCCCTGCTTCTCCTGCAGTTTCCTGCATGTCTGGTTCATCTGACTTTGTTAGTTTTCATGATGGGTGGTCGGTGGCCGTATAGCTGCTGCTTTGTGGGGTGTTGCCTCCAGGATTTGTTCAGTATTGCTTGCAGCATTCTTGTGTAGTTGCCATCAAGATTTTTCTTCATCTGTTTTGTTAGCATCCAAGTAGTGCATCCATACAGCAGTATCGTTATGACCGCTGCTTGGAAGAAACAGCGTTTTATTTTATCGGTCAGGTCTGACTTCCTATATATATATATATATATGCATGTACATACACACACACAAACATAATGAGAATTTTGCTGATATATATAGATGAACCAGTCTATATTGTCATTCACCCTAATGAATGAAATAGAAAATTTTGTATGTGCTGTTTCTATTAGTATTCATTTTGAACATCTTTTTCCTAAGCTGACTCAGTGTTTTACGATTATAAGTTCATAGCTCATTAATTCTATTTTGAATGTTATTCAAGCATCATAATTTGCCTACTTTCAATGCTTAAAAAAACCCAACATTTTCTGCTCTTTACATAGTAAAACTCTAGTCTGTTTGGATTGGGCTATCAATTATAAGCATTGTCTTTGTTTCATCAATTAAAATTGCATTTCATTTGTTGTTCAATGCTTTGGGTTATGAATCTGGAACTCATTAGCTATTATTCAATTCTGACCAGCAAAAAATATAAGCAGATAGATTTAAAAAAAAAAAAGAAAATTATTTGCCATAAAATTAACTATTTATTCGTTGAGAGAGCAAGTTTTAATGTTTTTGCTTTAGATATATCTAACATCCACCCTGCTATTTTTAGATGAGTGGCTTAATCGGTATGGGTTCAAGTTTTACTTGTGGTTGTTTTAGTACTGATACCTTCTCCTACAAACTATGAGTAGAGAGAACTCTAAAGTCTTAATGGTAGGCAACCAATCCAGGAGAAGGAGATTCGCAGTTTGAAATACTAGAGAAAGCAAAAGGAAAGTTCTTCACTATCTCTCAATAGAGCAGTTAAATGAAAAAAGGTGTTGTGATCCCTAAAGTACTTAAAAATACATGACACTTTCCATTTCATTCCAAAACATGCCAAAAAATAAATATAATATAAATATTTGCTAAACCACTCTGCCACAGGCAGGATGTGACTCAAGGTCAATTTTCTAAGAAGAGTTGTTCAGGTTTGAATTCAGAATTTTCCTTCTCTGGGATCAGTTGGCATTCAAAGGTTAAAAAAAACAAGTCTATCCTACTATATATCTATAGCTGGAAATAGAATTGATGCATCTTCCTCTAGAGTATTAGCCCTATGGGGAATGCAAACAGCCTTATCCAGGGATTGAACTTGAGTTTCTGTGCCAATTTAAGTGGAGTAAGGATGGTTTGACTTCAAAGGTTTCTTTCTCCTTGACTGGTTGTCTAAGAAGAAGAAAACATCTTTATTAAATAAAGGAAACAATACATATTTTCCACGAGAAAAGGACCATGTACTTACTATATACATATGATCTTATAATATGATATTTTTAAATATAGTTTAACACATGCATATATATAAAAGTATTTTTTTATCAAACTCATTTATAGTATGTTGTAAATTAAAGAAATCAGGAATTTAATTTCTGCAAAAGATAATTTCATAGAAAGAAAAAAAAAAAAATCTACATATATATATATGTATATCGGCCCATTGGTATAATGGTTAGAGTGTTCATCATTAGTCTGGGAGACCAGGGTTCAATCCCTGGTTGAGTCATACCAAAAACTCAAAAAATTGTACTTCATTCCACCTTGTTTAACACACAGCATTATAAGATATGGATCAAAAGTAAGTGGAGCAATCCTGGGAAAGTAATAGCACCCTCCACTAAATCTTGGTGTAGTATCCATTGAAAAGGGAGCCTTTGGGTTACCTTTGACTACGGTTAGCCAACTTATATATATATATATATATATATATATATATATTCATACATATATACATACTCATATGCACTCACATATTTGCATACACTCATATATATATATATATATATAAATGTGTGTGTGTGTGTGTGTGTGCATGTGTATGTGTGTGTGTGTACATATAGACATACAAAACAAAGATAGAAAAACAAAAAAGACAATAAGAAAAAGAAATATTACTTTCAAAATAACGACAATTAACTTCATTAAGTGGTACATAATGTGATAGGAGCTCCAATAAACTTACAATTTATAATACACCAGCGGGAGGTGCCCGTGGTGTAATGGTTATCATTGTAGGAAATGGATATGGCAACATGAGTTCAAATTCTGGATGAGACTTGACTGCATTTCACATAGCACCAATACCCTTGGAAAAGGTATGAATCCAATTATTCTCCGTCCAGCTATGGGTAAATAGTAGGACAGACTGGGTTCTTCAGCCTTGGTGCAGCAACTAGTCTAGGAGAAGGAAAACTCTGAATTCAAACCTGCTAAACTCCGCTTAAAAATTGACCTTGTGTCACATCCTGCCCAAGTGGAGGGGTTGGTAAATATGATAATACATCAGCATGATCAAAAGCAAAACAAACCCTATGACCAAGGCTAAAGAAAATTGTCTATCCTGCTATTAACCATAACTATGAGAGATAAAGAAGTAATGGATTCATGCCTTTCCCAAAGCCATTAGTGTGAATCAAAATGCAAACAACTTCATTTAGGATTTGAACTCTGATATCTGATTCTATTTTCTACAGCAATAACTATTATATGAAATGCATCTACTTCAAAAAATGTAATGTATTTTGTGAATTTATTGTAATAATTATCTACTTATTGCCTTGTTCAGCACAAGTTTATAAGTTTTGAGTGCACAATAAGAATCACACTCAGTTGCAATGTATGGACAGTCATTGCACTATGCAATATGTCCAAATAAAAATGAAAGTAATGATTTTGAATTTAAGAATAATAAATAAAAAAGAATCGATTCCGTTACCGTACACATACACATGCATGCACAAATATACACACACACTAGCACACATACATATATGTAATCAATCTTGAATATACACAGGCCAATGATAATGTACTATGTACTATTTGCATAATATCTAATTGTTGATCAGATATTAAATAAACAAAACACTGGATAATACTTAAATGTGAGACTATTCTGAATTTTAATCTTTTTTTTCTTTTTTTGTGTTTTCTCAGCAGTAATTATTTAAACTGCTTCCAGCCATTCAATTGTTTATGTCAATTTCTGAATAATTTGTAATCTTTATTAAATAACATATTGTTCTTAGTATCTTATATAAAACACTATTATCTATAAAACACTATACCAACATATATATATATATATATATATATATATATATATACACTCAACCCTACCACATAAGCAGGATGTGGCACAAGATCAATTTTTAAGCATAGTTTAACAGGTTAGAATTCAGATTTTTTTTTCGACTAGACCAGTTGCCATACCAAGGTGATGAAACCCTGTCTGCCCTACTATTTACCCATAGCTGAAAGGAAAATAGTTGATACATAACTTTTCCCAGGGTATTAGCACCACATGAAATGCAAACAGTCTCATCTAGGATTTGAACTTGGATCACTATGTCCATTTATTACAATGTTAATCATTACACCACAGGGATATATATACATATATATTTTAAAATAAATTTAAAACGGAAGTGGGCTTAATGAAGAGATAACTCTTCACCCCTCTTCTATCCCCTCTCACTCTTCTATCCCCTCCCACTCTCATGTGTCTACTCTAGTTTTTTTATCTAATTGATCTGATGAAGTCCTGTTAATTTTTTTTCATGTTTTTGAAAATTTCAAAAATGCGTAACAGGATTGAAATAAATTTATAATCCTTTGTGATTGGTTTCGTTGTTTTTTTCTTAATGAAGGTACATATATATATATATATATATATATATATATATATATAGATATATATATAAGTCCATTGACATTATGGTTAGAGTGTTTGTCAATGGTTTGGGAGACCAGGGTTCAATCCCAGGTGAAGTCATACCAGAGACTCAAAAAATGATACTTGATGCCTCCTTGCTAAACACTCAGCATTATAAGGTACAGATCAAGGCTAAGGGGAGTAATCCAGGGAAAAGAGTAGTGTCCGCTCCCACACCTCGGTGTTGTAGCTATATGGTCAGCCAACTTACTTACTTGCTTGCTCGTAAATATATAAAATCATAATACATATCATTTTTGAATCATGCTGACAGCACAGAATTTCCTGACATTCTCTTGTCGTCTATCCCTATTATCCATTTCCCAGATGCTCTCTCTTCATCTGTCCCTATCATCTATTGCTCCCGGAAAGTCTTCTACACTGTCTGCACAGAGCTAATGTACATAAGCTCAAGCTGGTTGGCCAGCATTGGCACTCCTATGTACTGGGGTCCAGAGAAGAATGTCCGTTCTTGCTTCTCCAGCAGTATCTTGCACGTGTTCTTCATCTTACTTGGATTGTTTTTGAGATGGGAGGTAAGTGTTCATACAGCTTGGATGTTTCTTGAGATGGGAGGTGAGTGGCCATATACCTGTTGTTTTGTAGGGTGTTACTTCTAGGATTTGTTCAGAATAGCTAACAGCATTCTAATATAGCTCCCATCTAGCTTTTTCTCTATGCATTTTGTTAGTGTCCATGTGGTGCATCTATACAGTAGTATTGACAGTCACAACTTGCAAGAAAGCACATTTTATTTTATTGCATAGAGCAGATTTCCATTTGATCGATGATCTATCGATAGCAGTCCATGCCTTTGCTAAGTTTATGCTTACAACACTTTCAGTTGATGCAATATTCCTGTCAGGGTATGTAAACTTGTCTACTAATTTTCGAGGTTTGCACTTAGAGTGGAGATGGCTCCTCCTTCTCGTTTTAAACATATGTACTCTGTTTTATTTAAGTTTATGTGAAGGCCAATCCCTCCTGATATTTGCTCTAGGCTATGAAGTAGAGGCTTGCGCTGGTATATTTGCAAGAAGTGCTAGATCATCTGCATAGTCAGCATCTGTTATAGTTTCTGTAGAATATCATCTGCTTCTTGCTGTTTTTAGTGTAAAGACATTTTCTTTTATTAGATCAATCAACATCTGAACTACAGTCTTGGCAGATTATAAGCAAATATGGTGCTCATGTATCTCTTTGCAAAACTCCAGTAGCAATGACATATATATATGCGTGTGTGTGTCTGTATGTGTGTGTATAAAGAAATGCATTATATATATATATATATATATATATATAATTGGATTGGTGTTTGAGTCAACTGGGTTTCAATCCCAGGTTTGGGAATCTAGCCCGTCTAGCCACACTGATGAGTTCTGATAGAATGAAACAGATCTGTCTGTGGATGACAAAATATATATATATATATATATATATATATATATATATATATATATTTGTCTATATATATATATATATATATATATATGAATACATTTTATATATATAAAGAAATATTATATATATGTCAAGTGTTTCCATGTCTCATATATAGTGCTTGCCCGATTTTCTGATTATGGTAATTCAGTTTATAATATATAATTCCACTATTAAAAAAAAAACTATATGTGTATACATATGTATACAAATGCTCAACACTTACAAACTTGTAATGGGCATGCAACTGTCACATCCCTTTTACAATGTACACACCCCTAATGTGGCCCAAAATGTGTAGACAAAGGATGTCTATATTGTTTTATCATATATATATATATATATATATATATGTATATATATATATATATATCACCTTATGTTTATTATATATATATATATATATATATATATCACCTTACATTTTAATGATGATTCGAAGAAACATTAAAATATTAATAAAAATCAAGCTTTTGAATATTGAAATATTTTAACTATTTTTGAGATATTTCATTCTTTAAATATATGTTTGTTTATATATATATATATATATATATATATATATATATATATATATATATATATAAGCTATGATAAAAAAGCATCAAGACTGTAATGTCGAGTTACTTCTTGGTATTATGACTTTTTGATCCACTTCTCATTTCCTAACATTAATCCATGCTCTCTCTCTCTCTTTTTCCAATTTATCTTTCTCTCTTTTTCCCTTTTTTCCCCTGTCTTTTTAAATTTTTGAAATTCAATGTATTTATAATTTTTTTTTCACAGCTAAATATGTAGACTATGCGAAGGCTGTCTGTCTGTCTATCTGTCTGTCTGTCTCTCTCTCTCTCTCAATTCCTTTCTTTTTCTTTCTCTGTGTAACTTTCTGTATTTCAGTCTTCTCACTTCTTGACTTCAGTTCATAATCTTTCTCTCTTTTCCAATTTCTCTTTCTTTCTTTCTAATTCCTTTTTTCCTTAATTTTCAATCACTGTATTAGGATAATAAAATAAACACCTCCAATGTTTGCTATTCTCTCTTCTCCTGCATTTACAGATCTGAATGCACCTCATCGCACATATTGTTGGCAACAGTGTAGTTTTCTCCTCTACTTGATAGGATTAACCCTTAATCTTATCCCTGTATATGAAATATGGGTTAATCCGCGGGCAGGATTAATAAATTCACCTCAAGTAAAAGTTTGGATCAATATATGAGGATAATCAACAAATGTAACAATTGAAATGTTTGCTTAATATCAAAGTGTAAAGAAGTTAAATTGAAAGCAAAGGAAAAAGAAGAAGAAAGATTCAGTATACGAGATGAAGGAACCAAATTCTTCTTGCAGATATGAAATATTCCTGAAATTTTTAAAAATCAAGAACTCAAAATAAAAAAAGACATTTTGGATAATGGTTCTGATAATCCAGAAAGTTTTGTGCTGATACTAAATATCTTGATGGCTATTCAGACATTACCTATAAAATATTAGGTCAGTGGTTGTAGACTGAGGCAGTACTGGCCACAAGAGGACATTTCTATCTTTTAAGAGGGTGGTTTGCATAAAAAGTTATATTAGATCCTTGATGTGTCATGCTTAGTTATTCCTCCTTATGGTATCTCCTAAAGCAATGGAGATTAGTTGGCAGTGCCCATTTCATCCTTCAATTAAATATGACAGATTGTACTGGGTTACTTGGTACTATCATCAAGGAAGGTTTGTGCATAATAACTTTCAGCAACAAAATTCAGGGGAAAAAAATCTCTCCTGTATAATATGCATGAACTTTTTGGAATTTGTTGCAACTAAATTTATACTACTCTATAGATCTCTTAAATCAATGAAAATAAAAGTTGAGAAAAGATGAAAGAACATACAAGCAAAAATAAGTAATTATAATCATTGACATTGTTTCATCCAAAAATTAAAAGATGAAAGAAAAGTCAAAATTGATAATAATAATGATCATTGGGTCATGCTTTATTTAAAATTAAAAGATGAAAGAAAATTCTAGATGAAATTAATCAAAATATTGATGATTTACAATGCTTGATTTAAAAATAGAAATAAAAAAATACTCCCACTAAACATTGTAGTGAGAGATGTGATAAAGGAAAAGTTACTGGCTGGATTTAAACTTCTATGAACCAGATGAACCAGTTCTCAGAGCTTATTTGATAAATCAGCCTGTGTTTAAGCAAACTTTTCTGAGACAAAAGGGAGTGTGAGTTTGAGTCTCAATGAGAGATTATCCATTATTAATGTTTCTGATCTGCCCTATTTTAATCATTTTATAAGCTTTGTCAGATAAGGATTTGGTTTGAATCCTTTCTGTAATGGCCCATCAACCTTTGTAGATATTTAATCCCAACATTACTGATGTAGAAGAACAATAGTGGTACTATCCAACCCATAGATGTGTTTGTTTTAGTTTGGAATATCACTCTTCCTGGGTTATTTAATACTATAGCAGAAGAAATAAGGGAGATCAAATCTTTCTTAAGGGTATTAGTCAAAAAATAAATGAAATACTGTGAGGAGTTTGAACTTGCTTACTAGAATGTCACAGTCCTGCACTTAGCAATTACACCAGGAGGACTCCCCAGTAAGGACTTAGAGAAATCTTGAGAACTTCAGGAAAAAATTATTTTGGAGAACATTATAATGGTGTAATGGTTATTGTCGTTGGAAATGGACATGGTGACATGAGTTCAAATCCTGGATGAGACTGATAGCATTTCACATAGCACTAATACCCTTGGGAAAGGTATGAATCCAATTATTCTCCGTCCAGCTATGGGTAAATAGTAGGGCAGACTGGGTTCTTCAGCCTTGGTGAGGCAACTAGTCTAGGCGAAGGAAAACTCTGAATTCAAACCTGGTAAACTGCTTAAAAATTGACCTTGTGTCATATTCTGCCCGAGCAGAGGGGTTGGTAATATGATTATAACAACTGGTGAGGTTGTCATAACATCATTGATTCAAAAGAAAAACAATATTTTTCTTAGATTTAGATGGTTAAAACAAAAAATATTATCCCCAACATTTATCAATTTTAAAATAAGATTTAATTATAATTTATTGCAAGTAATATCATACTTCACATGCAACAGTAATAGTTTCAAAGATTTTAATTCTTCACTTTATAGGATTTACACTCCTATAATTTTAAGATAGTTGTGATACAAGAAAATTCTAGAAAATAGGATACTGATTCCCATGTTCCCGAAACAAAGATGGTGGACGTTAGTAAACTAATTAGTTTCGAGAACCTATTGGTCAGGTAAGTCATGTGATTTATGCTCCCAACTACGTCCACAACTTTGATTTTGTTGCATGCAAAATAAATGGTGTGTTTGGAGCCGACCACATGACAAGGATTAGCTATATATACCCTCGAATTCCCATAACTCATTCTCAAACATTTTAACTTCCAGAGACAGCTTGGCTTTGGCAGCTAGTGACACACAGCTTAAAGGCAAAAGCAAAATTTTGATAGTTTTTCCTTTAGAGTGAGAAATCAAAAATACTCCATGTTCCTAATTACTTTATTATGCTGACCTCATTAAGAGTTATAATGTTCTCTAATATATTTTTCATAAAGTTTAAAGTATTTTTCAAAATCATTATCTGAGTAATCTTGTAACAAACTGAAATATAGTAATAAATATATAATCACTTCATCAAATTAATTTTAAAGTTTTCAAGTCCAATGAACAGGACATGATGGACATTGGTGAAGAAGTAAGAATGAACCCATAAGTGACCTTCTCCTCTGAACCCCTTCACACAGATAAGCAAGTGTTGGACGACCTGCAAGAATTTATCTACAGCAGCTCTGTGCGGACACAGGATGTAGCCTAGAAGACCTGCTGAAGGCGGTAGATGATAGAGATGAGTGGTGAGGGAGAGACAGGGAAATTCATGCTAGAGGTTCAAGATGATGACAGTGTAAAAAAAAACAGATCCCACAATTTGTGAATAAAAAAATATTACACATACTGATATCTGGGGAAAAAATTCAATAAAAAAAAGAAAAGATGAAAAACATTTGTACTGCCCAAAAATAATCAGCCAATATTGCATTACCAAGTCAAAAGAAAAAAAATCATCTTGATGATCCAGTTTGGTGAAACCTAGGTAGATTAATTCTGGCTCTGTTGGTATAATATATATATATATATATATATATATATATATATATATATATATATACAAGTTCCATAGCGCAGCATTTAAAAAAACATTCATGCCCAACAACAGAATTATGAAAAATTCTCACTGAAAACACAATATTAGAACATCAAAACAACAAGCAAAAACTACAGATTCTCGAAGCACTACATATTAGGAACATACAAGGTGCATAGGATAAGTTTCCAGACTTTTTTCGTATGGGCACTTTTACTGATAGTACACACATGAAACTCTAGTCCCCTTCGAAGTAATCTCCACCGGCTGCAATGCACTTGTTGTACCATTCTGGAAGGCCGCATGGAAGTCCTCTTGTGTGAGCATGTCAATGACTTTCAACACAGCCTCTTTCATCTCCTCAATTGTCTCATAATGACAGCCTCTGAGCTTAGGGAATAACCAAAAGTCACTGGGAGCAAGGTCTAGACTTTAGGGAGGCTGAGGAACTGTCTTGATGCCCATCTTGGTCAAGTAGTCTGTGACAATGATGGAGTTGTGGACTGGTGCATTGTCGCATTGTCCTGGTGGAAAGGCCACTGACCCGATTTGAAGAGTGCTGGCCTCTTCCGATGGAATCTCTTCCTGAACTCCATTAAAACCTCAACATAGTAACCCTAACCCTAACCCTTTGGCCAATCAACTCTGGTGTTCTGACTTCATTACTCCTCCCACACCTCTCATCATCCTTCACAGACTCCCTGCCTTGCTTGAATCTCTTATGCCATTCAAAAACTGATGCTCAATTCATGCAAGATGGTCAAAAAGCAGTCTGAAGCCTTCCATACGTTTCTATGGTATTTTTCCAAGTTTATTGCATATCGTTCTTCTAAAGTGTCAGATTGCATTTTTGAAATTCACTAGCTGTAACAATCAGGCTTTAGTAGGGTGTATTTCAATTGTTGCTGTAGCTGTTAATTTGAAGCTGAAATCATAAAAATTGGTCAGTCATCTCATTAGATGTATAGCAATAACATACTGAATTGTTCAAGAGTCTACAACAATTTTATGTGCCCATACAAAAAAAGTCTGGAAACTTATTGTATGCACCTCATACAACCCAAACTTAACAGAATTAATTCTCAACCAGTGCTTATGTACTTAAATGTCTTTAGCTAATGACTCTATTTATAGAAACAAATTTAAAAGTAAACACTACATACTTCAACGATACAGATACTCTTCTTCTTACAAAGTAGTAATGTACATACAAAAGTTAATCACTTTTGTAATAGATCCTACCCTGATGATGGCCCAAAGTCGGGCAGAAAGTACTTGGGAAATACATAATTATGGAAGATATATCAACCAATTACTGCTGAACATTGTAAAATCAATACGGCAATATGAAAGGATCAACAAAAAAATATGTAGACAAAAAAATGTCTCTTATGTTCAATGAAATATGTATTAATGAAGAAATGCTGCCAATATATATATATATATATATATATATTAGATGAACAAAAGTGATGAGATGAATAGGAATACTTCTTTTATATTATTTATTCTTTTATTGTTTTTAAGTAGGGTTGACTTTTGTTCATTTTCAGGAAAAAAAGATTTTGTGGAAAAAAATTTTTTTGAAAGTTTTTTTCAAAAGGTTTTCAAAGGAGGTGATAAACTGCAAGAGAATCTGTAAAAATGTACTGATGATGTGGTAATTCATCTGTTGAATAAAAAACTGTCTTTTAGTTCAAAATTTATTGAACTGAATTATATATATATGTCTGTGATGAAAGCACCCGGCAAATAAGTTTTTCATTCAGTTGGGGAATAGCTTGTTTATTTGCTTATACAGATTTTTGTGCCTATAAAATTTTATTACAAGACAGGATAATAAAGTTTCATATTAAACCCAAATGATACATATGTTTGGAGACTTTTTCACCTGTATCATTTGGTATGTTATTGCTTTCTATCATGTTTCTGGTGTTATTTGGTCAATTATATATATATATATAGTAAAGTAAAGTAAAGTTAGCGACCATAGTCGAGGGTGACCTGAAGGCTCCCTTTTCGATAGCTACTACACCAAGGTGTAGGGGAGGGCGCTACTCCATTCCCAGGATTGCTCCACTTTACCCTTGAACCGTACCTTATAATGCTGAGTGTTAAGCAAGGTGGTATCAAGTTCCATTTTTAAAGTCTTTGGTATGACTCGACCTGGGATTGAACCCAGGTCTCCCGGGCCATTGGTGAACACTCTCACCGCTGGGCCAATGTCCCGGTATATTTACTAATCTAATATCTACTACATTCACGGTACCAGAAAAAAACAAAAAAAAACCCTGCCAGGAACAAGAGATAAAAGTATCTCGAATCACCGCCCAGGGGAAAAAGAAAAAATTATAGGTCAAAAAGAAAGAAAAGGCCAACCTCATCCGACCCCTTGAAAAAAATCAAGGGATACGCAGTCAGTGGTCAAAAGAAAACTAAAAACCTTCTGCGAATCCTGCAATGCTACAATTACTAAAGTGCTCAACACAAGTGGAGCCAATTATAAAATTAACTTAAATCGCGAGTCGAAAATCTTCTACTAAAGTTTCACCTTATCGGATCATCAGGAAGCCTAACTTGTTGAAATTAGGCTTCCTGATGATCCGATAAGGTGAAACTTTAGTAGAAGATTTTCGACTCGCGATTTAAGTTAATTATATATATATATATATATATACTCAGCCCATCAAAAATTAAAGAATTTGTCTACTAACATTAATGATTCAATTTGATATTAATCATTTGTTTGCAGACAGTGAAGTGGTTACAAGTACTACTATTTAACACAATTCTATTCAACACTTTTCATTGATTTGCACAGTCAAATGGTTCCAAGTATTGCTATGTATTGCTAATAATTCAATTAAACATAAGTCATTTGTTTGCACACACTTTAAATGTCAAACAGTTCTATTAGACCCACATATAGGACATTTTCAGATGCTGCCACTCCGGGTCTGAGTGGACTTGGGAGAAATGGCAATGAAGGTGTACTACACATTCTTCAGAGCTTCAAGACTGAAGCCTCACCATCAGATTGTTTAATACCATAAACAGGACCCTTATTGCAGGGGGAGGTCTTACTCCTCTGTAGAGATGCATTCGGTGTATTCTGCTGTGCCAGATGACTGGTCTGTGAGCTTAAGGTCAAGGTAGTATATATATATATATATATATATATATATAATTTTGATTTTGTTTCAATTATTTGTAGTGCTATATATATATATACATAGATGTATCAGTACAAATAAATGAAAAGATATATATATATATATATATATATATATATATATATATATATATACACTACCTTGACCTTATCATAGCTCAGTCTTCCTCCTTACGAAATAATCAACAATGATTCTGTTCAGTAATTGTGGCCAGCAGAACATTTACTTATTTAATGATTTGCTCTTCTTCCTCTTCCAGATTCTTTACACTTGTCCAATCCTTCTAGCTATAGAGTCCTTATTCAAGGGCAGAAGAATATCAATTCATGAATATAAGTAAAGAGGCATATTGGTTCAGAATAAAGCGTCATTTAATCAAATGAGGCACAGAAAAGTAACGGTTTTCTTCTAAATTGCTGTGACTTCTCCCTTTTTTACTAGATTTACTTTTTTAATGAATTTCTAACTGCAATAGAGATATAGGCAAGAGCTGTTATCGTGGAAATTAGAAAACATATTTTGAGAGATTCTTGTTCTGATTCTCATTTTTTTTTCTTTTTTTATTTCTGTTTTCTTTTCTTTTGACTGTGTTTTTCTATTTATTTCTCTTATTACATTCTTTCAGCTTTATTTTTTTTCTTTATTTTTCTTTCTTGTTTTTCTGTCTTTGCCAATTTTTTTCTTTCAATTTTCTCTTTCCCTTAATTTCTTCTTATAATTAACATTGTTGTTACATTCTATTCATTGCTAAATTTTGAAGCTCAGACAAAATTTCTTTTATTTGCTTATCTTTAGTGATCTACTCCGTCTCCCATTCATTTTTACTTCCTTTTGGTTTTTATTGTTTTGTTTCTTTTTTTTTGATCTTATATTTCTTTCTTCCTCATTTTATTTTTTTTTTTTTCGGCATATTTCTTTCTTTCTTTTCATCATTTTTGTAAGATTTCTTTCATTCTCAGTCGGTTTTTTTTCATCTTTATTTCTTCCTCACACTTTTCTCCAATATTTTCTTCCTTGTTTTTTCCAAAACTTTCTTTCCTTCATTCTCACTTTTTCTAATATTTTTCTTTCTCATCTTTTCCTTATTTTTCTTTTTTCTTGCTTTTTCTAATATCTTTTCTTTTTTTTTTCCTTTTTCATCCTTTTATCATTCTCCCATATTTTTTAATCTTTTTTTCTCATTCTTTCTTCGTTTTTTCTCGTATTTCTTTCTTACCTTTTTCTCCTTGTTTCTTTTTCTATCTCATTTTCTCATCTTACTTTCGTTCATTCTCATATTTTTCTGTTTCTTTCTCATCTTTTTTCACATATTTCTTACTTTTATTCTCAATTTTTAAATATTTTTCTTTCTTTTTTATTTCCTTCATTTTTTCGTTATTTCTTTAATATCTTTTCTTTTTTTTTTTCTCTTTCCATGTCTCTTTAAATGCAAGAAAAGCAACAACAACATTAAAAAAAGATACCTATTCTAAAAGCATAAAATCATTTTAAAAGTGTTAAATCTTTTAAATAATTCTTAGAAGCTCTGTAATCTTATTGCCACAAATTCCATCTTATTTTCAGAAGGTGGTACTTGATGAGAAGAGAGATAAAGATTTGGAATCAAGTACTTTCTGAAAAGACAGATTCATTGAAACTACTGCTCAATTTGCAGAAGAGATATTCTACCATAACTCATTCTGTGATTAAGATTTTTATTCTGACTATGTTTCTTACTTGACCTTATCAATGGATACCAGAAAGATTTCTTTCCAAGAAGATTAACAAATATTTATTTTCTCTTATAAGAAATGCTTCATGTATATTTTTAGTGTGATATATTACATAGCTATCTGTCTAACATCCTTCACTGAATCTATCTACTTATCTATTGTGGCTGAGTAGCTACTAATCAATTTATTGGGAAAAAACAACCATGACACAAGGGACAAAATGTACATTGCACAATATATATATACATATATATATATATATATATATATATATATTATTTGTATTTGAACATATATTTCTCTATATATTATGTATTATATCTATCTATGGTGTTGCTTATTGGATTTGTTCACCATAGATATATACAATACATAAAATAACATCCCACAAAACAGCAGTTGTACAGCCACTTACCTCCAATCTGGGGGCTCTGTGCTGTCAATATGACATGATGATTTTATATATATATATATATAAGTTATCAAGTCATATATATATATATATATATATATATATATATATATATATATCAGTAATATCCAGTCAGTGTCTGAAGACAGTGGATTGTTAGTTTAAAATATATGAGGAATATCATATAAATCTATGGGAGTGTTTGATGTATAGCTATTATTACATAATTGCTGAGGTAATTAACATATGTTTAAAAAGGAAACAAAGATTATATGAAGATAATCATTTAGTTTACAATCTTACATTATTCAGAAGATTTCATCTGCTATGAAAAATCTAGCATATTTTCAAATTAGGATGGGTTAATTTAAAGAAACACCCTTTTTCTGGTTTCTTAATGTTTCTAACACTTTATTGTTTTGACCCCCATTACTCTAGCCTGAGATGTTAAAATTTAAATACGTTTTTCTTTTTCTTTTTTTCTCCATACACATATAGACTTTAATCCATATTTGCTGTTTTTCAACCTCAAGTTGAACATGTACAGTCATCTGATGAGACAGAGAGTATAATGATATTCTCCAGCAAAATAAATAATGACAATTTAACCAGGTTTGATTTTCTTTCTAATTTCACTATATTTATATATATATATATATACACACACATACATATTATGCATTATAAATATTATGTATATATATATATATATATATATACATGTGCATACATGACCTTGGTATTACACAAATCTGAATATATGTGCTATAATCCAACAGGCAACATCTCCACACTAGTTGTCTAAATTTCTGAGACGAAGCTTGTTGATTTTTATCATTAAGGTTTTTCGGACTATTTTCTTCATTTTTATTGTTATTTCCACAATGTTTTGGCCGATATGTCCTCCAGCCTTCTTCAGGTGTTTGTCGAACTCGGGAACCTTCATGGAACTTCGAACTATGTCCTTTATTGAAACTACGGCGGTCGCCTGTTCTGATTCCGTTTGCCATAACGCTATGTGTCCTGTTGGACACATGGCATAACGGTTATAGGCGTTGGTTCCCTGAGCTTCTAAGAAGACAATCATCTGAAGGTTGCAGGTTCAATCCTCACTGCAGGCAAGTAATATACAGGAATACTTAACACTTGTACCTGGTTATGGCAAACGGAATCAGAACAGGCGACCCCCGTGGTTTCAATAAAGGACGTAGTTCGAAGTTCCGTGAAGGTTCCCGAGTTCGACAAAAACCTGAAGAAGGCTGGAAGACATATCGGCCGAAACGTTGTGGAAATAACAATAAAGATGAAGACAATAGTCTAAAAAACCTTAATGATAAAAATCTCCACACTAGACGGAACCTTTCTGAAACTAGTAGACAAATTCACCTACCTAGGAAGCAGTATCTCATCAAACAAAAAAGACACGGCTAACGAAGGTGTGGACAGCTATCGATAGGCTATCGATCATATGGAAATCAGACCTAACTGATAAAATGAAATGCAGTTTCTTCCAGGCAGCGATCGTGTCAATACTACTGTATGGATGCACTACTTGGATGCTAACAAAATGGCTAGAGAAGAAGCTAGACAGCAATTACACAAGAATGTTGTGAGCAATATTGAACAAGTCCTGGCGGCAACACCTAACAAAGCACCAACTATACGGCCACCTGCCTCCCATCATGAAAACTATCCAAGTTTGACGAACCAGACATGCAAGACACTGCTGGAGAAGCAAGGACAAGCTCATAAGTGATGTACTCCTATGGACCCCCACATATGGCTGAGCAAAAGCAGGACAACCAGCTCGAACATACATACAGCAGCTATGTGAGGATATGGGATGTCGCCCTGAAGACCTGCCAGAGGCGATGAACGATTGGGAGAAGTGGCAAGAGAGGGTCAGGGATATCTGTGCTAGTGGCACGACATGATGATGATGATGATGATGATATATATTATGGCATCCCTAAGGTTCATGGGGTTGTGGATTTGTGCTTGGATCTCAAGACAGGCAAAGATGTATAGAAGACCAACTGATACTCATGATGCAGTACTCCCTTCTACACAATGCTGATGTTATTCAAGAGAAGTGCAAAGTGCTATACATCTAAGTATTAGTGTCACTAAGTTTTCCTTCTCCTAGACCAGCTGCCTTTTCCAATGACGAGAGCTCAGTTTACTTAACAATTTTTTTCTCACGTTTCCGAGATCTTTTGCTTTAATTAGACAACCAATTTAGGACAAGGAAATGTCTGAATTCAAACCAGTTTTACTTTGCTTAAAAATTGACTTAGTGCCACACTCTATGGAAGGGATGTGAAAATTAATACAACCAATATCTACCTCTGGTATTGTAAACCAAGATAATAAAATAGTAGACATTGAGTTTTGAGTGGCTATCTTATGAATGTTGCTTGCAAGTTCTTGCTCTCAGTTTTTATAGTTAAAAACTTGCTCTATTGAACAGTAAGATTTTTCTTTATTATAACTCTTGTAGTTTTCTAGTCCAGTCAACTGGGATGCTAGAATACACTGACTACATCTCTGCTGAGGAGTAAGAGCCCCCACTCCAATGAGTGTCCTGATGTGACACTAAATCTTTTGATGGTGAGGCTCCAGTAATGCTGGAGCTTTGGGAATGTGGAGTACCCCTTCATTGCCATCGCTCCCAGATCCACTCTGGCCCAGAGTGGTAGCACGTGGTATGGTCTCATCTATGGGTCAAATACAACTGTTTGATCACTTAACTGTATGTATTTACGAAATATGTTTACAAATCATATATTTAATATATATGTAAAAACAAGATTTGGCATTAAAAACCAAAAATGGTTGATATGCCATAAAAACCAACCAACCAACCAACCAACCAATCTAGTACTTTCTGTGGAAATAAATAGGAGTGTTTAAATTTTTAGTGTCTCTTGTATAAAAAATGCACTGGGCATTATTGTTGAATTAAAATCTTTTTCTCAAAAAACATCTTTGAAAAATCTTGTTACATAGTGTACATCTAATTTGAACTTAATTCCAAGTTAAACGAGTTAAAACATTAACTCTTTTAAAAAGAATTCCTTTTTTATTTCTTTTTACAATAATCTTACTAACCTTGCTGATGAAAAATAGCAAGAACAATGCCATGGCTTCATTTTTTCCACATTTAGGGAAACGCACTTTTCATCAAGGAAATGAAAAAAATTGCCTAATTTCTACTTCTTTTCTTTTTAAGTAACACTAAAAAACAATGTTTTGCAGATAATATTTCGACAAAGGCTTTTTTATCCTCCCTGCTCTAAAAGTGTTCATCTGCCAACTGCTGCATTCTGTTTAAACTTATGGTAATCCAAACTCTATTTTGTTAACGTGTGCTCTCATTTGCATATTCATGAACACAAAAATACATACACTTTAACATATACACAAAACTGCTGATATTGTAACACATAAAAAGACATATACATTGTAAAGTATAAAATTATTTAATACAATAAGAAGTGTACTAAGCCATATACACACTCCGGTTAGCCAAAACATGGCAGCTTGCCTAATGGTCTACCACGTGCCAGCAAAACTTTTCTTACCCAGTCAGCTTATCTGCTGAGGGGTAAGACTCCTCCCACGGAAAAAAGTGCAGATGACACTTAACTGCATCTGTGGTGTGCTTTGGAGAGTGTGGAATCATTTGTTTGTTGCCATTACTCCTAGGTCCACTCTGATCTTGAGTCCTAGGACCTGTTAGAATTTTATGATTGGAATTTATCATTATTGAATAGGAATACTTGAAACCATATAACCAAGTACAAAGAATTATTATTATTGTTAAATAGAAATAGTTACTTGAAACAATATAATTGCAAAATCTCACCCCACCCCCAGAAACAATGACTTCAGCATAAAATAACCTTAGAGTTGACATTCAGTAAAATCAACCAACTGAATTATCCAGTCTGGCGTGAACTCTATGGAATCTGATGTCTGGATGTTAAAAGTTATACGGAGGAGATTTTGTAGTGTGAACATGTTGTTTCAGTAATTCCAATACGTTCTTAAAGGGACTAAGATATGCAGTATTTAGCGGCCTGGTTTGGTTTAGTTTCTTTGTTAAATTACATATCAACCTTTGTGGGTTATTTAATGCCAAGGCAATCCATGTAGAACAACATTAATGTTACTATTTAAACCATAGCTGGAGGGATGAAAGGATTTATACTGTTCCCAAGAGTATTACTCTGAAAGTGAATATAATAGCATAAGTTTGAACTTGCTCTCTACAATCTCATGGAACAGCATGATTTGGGAACATTCCTATTGGAGGCCTGGATGATACAATTTTCTTGGTATACCCGAAACCATTTCTATACAATGTGGCTGAGTGTATTGTCCTATTGAAAAAATGCCATTGCTATCATAAAAGACTGTTGCCATGAAAAGAGTGTATCTTGCCAAGAATGATGTTGAGGTAGTTGATACATGACAAAATCTGTTTATATATATATATATATATTCATATATATATATATATGTGTGTGTGTGTGTGTGTGTGTGTAGAGAAAAATATCTAAAAACAAAGTAATCCAAAGTAAAGAATTTTATATGAAAGAAAGTTGACATTATAATGTTTTAGTTTCAATAAACCATCATCAGGACTTAGAAAAATGTTATAAAGCATCATTAGATCACCAATGGATGCTTAAAAAAACTCAAAACAAAACAAAGGAGGTAATTATATACTCAGAGAAAGGGGAGGAGTGTTAATTGCCTGATCAATAAGTCAGTGTTCACATTTTAAAAATATGTGACTGTGTAAGGTAATGATGTAAAACGAATAATGCCATCAAGAGATATAACAACTTAAAAAGAAGAAGAAGAAGAAGAAGAAGAAGAAGAAGAAGAAGAAGAAAGGGAAAGAAATATAAAAGAAGGAAGAGAGAGAAGAAAGGAAAGAAAAGAACAGAGAAGAGAGAGAAAAAGGAAGAGAGAAGAAGAGGAGGAAAGAAAAAGGAATAGAGTGATGAAAGAGAGAGGAAAAAGGTGGGAAAAAAGTAGAAAACATACTGATATATCATTATACCATTACTACCAGGTTCACTCTGACCCAAAATGGTAGCACCTGATAGGGTCAAGTACAACAAATTGTGTGCAAACAAATGACTGATGTTAAATTGTGACTGTTATATAGCCATATTGAAACCATTTAACTATGTATAAAAAAGAGTTCAGGCTCATTTAAGAATGTTACCATCAAAATGTGTTTACAAATCATATGTATATTTGATATATATGTATAAAGAGGATTTAGCATTAAATAACCTACATTAGTTGAAATGCCATAAAACCAAACTAACAATTATGATTAAAATTTAATGCTAAAAGCATTTTTAATCCATAAAATCTTTATTCTGGTTCATGTTCAGAGCTATATGTATTATTTTATACCCTACCTATAAACATTAATAGGTATATCTCATTCCTCACAAATATGTTGGGCATAATTTAGAGGGCGTGAAAATATACTAAGTAGTCACCACTAGCAGTGATTACCTTCTTCATGCCACAGGCAAGTATTGTATTTTGTTAATGTTATAAAGATTTCCATTTCATTTCCAATCTCTGTTTTGGCTATTTCTCATTCAGTAACCTTTTTGTTAGGTTACAACATATATATATATATATATATATATATATATATATATATATATATATATCACTTTAAGATATAAAAAATTACTCAATTCAGTTTCAATTACATCTGAAGGTTACTGATTTCTTTCGAATATATAGTACTCTAAATAGGTCATGCAGTATTCAAGTCATGTGACTATTTTTGTCTCATGAAGTACAATGGCACCAAATTACAAAGTAGATGTTTTGCTTTGTGACAACATTTTGATGTCACCTTTGTCATGATATGACTTAAATATTGTATCACCTGTTGAGAGAACTATGTATTCAAAAGAATTCAGTAGCCTTGAAATGTGATTAATAAAATACTCACCTTGAGATTGAGTGCATAAAACTCTTCCTTGTGAGAATGTTTTTTGGTCTTACAATATTCTGTTATTACAATATTGTAATATTTGTGCAGTACTTATTGGCCTAGTGTTTGCCAATGGTCCAGGAGACTTGGGATCAATCCCAAGTCATGTCATACTAAAGACTTTAAAAATGGTACTTGATACCTCCTTGCTTAACACTCAGCAATATAAGGTACATATCAAGGGTAAAGTGGAGCAATCCAGGGAAAGGAGTAGCACCCTCCCCTACACCTCAGTGTAGAAGCTATTGAAAAGGGAGCCTTCAGTTCGCCCTTGACTACGGTCGCCAACTTTTTACTTTACTTAGTAAAATGATTTTGCTGCTTTTATAACTATTTTTTAGATCTTATCCAACATTGAGTTTGTGTCGCTTAATAAATGTGCCCACAATAAGGTTGGTAAAGAAGTCTGGTTCACAGATCCAGAAAGAAAGAATGATGTCAAAAATGCAGAGTCAAAAATCCAAGTGGCAAATAAACGAAAGAAAATAGGTGGGGATAAAAATTCCACTTTCTAATCCACACAGTGACCTCACTCTTACAAACCAAAATATGCGCTGCCAGAAATCAATAAAACCCAGCAGCTTTATTTGAAAAGACAAAATTTGTGATTGGTTGTGACAGTTGGGGAGGATACAAAAATTACCATATTTCAAACTATACTCAAAGTGAGAAGTATCTAAGATTTATGTTCTCCTTTTGAAAATAGCACATAGTACAAGAACCATTTTTTGAGGTAGATGGTTTTCTCCTCTTTTACCTGAATTTCATGAAATTAAGGAAAAGATTTGCCTGTATTGAAACCAGCACTCAGTATTATGAAATTTGCCAATTTTATGAAAAGATGTGCCAATTTTATTGAATGACATGGCCGTTTTTAGATTTACAATAATTTAAAAACAAGTATTGTGTCAATATAGAAATTATTCTAAGGCTAACAGCAACAAATAGATGAATTAATACTTCGTTTAATTCTTACAACATGTGAAACAATTAATATCAATATACCTCCCTGTGTATAAAGTTGAGTCTGAGGGACTTGCCAGTGCTCCGAAGAAGATATCTAGTATCCTTGGGCTGTCTATCTGAGAGCTTTTAATGTCCCCACCTCATGGAACGTCTTGTGGAATCTGTCTGCTGGATTTTGGATTTTTGCGTCAAGACTTCTGGGCTCATCATGTGATTAGTATATCCAATCACAGAGAGCCTCTCGCTCACTCACTCCATATACAGGAATTACTATTTTACTAACCCAACACAAGTAATCAAAAAGATGGTTATGAGCTTTCTGAAACACTGTGTATATTTTGTATAAGCATATTTGCCTTGAGACATCAAGGGTGTATGTCTACTTGGGAAATCTCCTTTAAATACACTTGTTTGTTTTTTTAACTATTTATAAGGTGGTACAAACCTTTCACAGATGTTAAAAAATGACTTTAAGAAAGAGAAAAAAGTAAATGACAAAAAAAGGAGCATATTTTTAAAAGACCGAACTTAAAATAAGTATGTTGAAATATTATTTACCCATTGTGACTGAAAAAAAAGTAAAGAAAGTAAAGAAGGAATGACTAAAAATTATTACAGTTCTAAAACCCCTGGTTATAAGTTATTTAAATACCTCCATTTATTTTTGTCTAATTTATTTCAGACATAGTTTTCATCTATATTCTGATCTAGACGATTTTCACTAACTTTCCAATCTTCTTTTATAATCATATCTTATTTGTAGATTTTTTATTTACTAGGAATCATATAGAAGATAGAGCTATTGAAATAGGTTTTATTATGGAAGTAGCACTCTTTATTCATATCATGTGCAAAAAAGTATAAATCTTTATCTAAGGTATTGAAAATATGAAAAATTATTTTAATTAAGTTTCTATGTCTACCATTATGAACCAAAATTGTTTGGAAGATAATTTGATGAACTATTTGAACTGAAGAAAAATTGAGTATAAAGAATTAATTGAACACTAATGCTATCTCCTTAAAACTTTTGACAACATTAGAAAACTAGGACTTAAGGGAAATTCATACTGAAAGCATTGGTTTCTATCAAGTTACTCAAGTTAAGCAATGATAAACCTGTTCAGTTCTGAGATGAGTGACTATTTAGGAACAGCAGGTTCTATATGCAAACTGAGACTTGTGTGCCAGATCAAGCAAAGATCAAGTAAATATCAATGCAAAGAAGGTTAAAGAACACATAAGCAAAAATGTAGTGATTAAAGTAACCAAGACAGGGATACTAGTCAAAATTATTCATAGAATGATGAAAATATCAGGAGGGTGAGATAGCTGTAATGTGATGTATCATTGAGTTTTCAGCTTATTCTGACCTCCCCACCCAAGGTCAGATATCTGTTGGGGTGGTGACTGACAGCTGAGAGGTTTTGAGCCAATGGGTGAACTGAATTAAATTGGTTGACTAACAATTTGGAATCATGGATGTATGCTGATTGGTTAGCTGAAAGAAATCATATCCTCGGAAAGAGGAAAAAGATCCTCAAAACATGCCTGACTTATTCTGTCTTTCTTAAAACAAAAAAATCTTCTTTTTTTTTTGTTGAGAGTTTTAGAATGGCAGAATCTGTCAGACATATTTTGAGGATCTTTCAGCAGACAAGACAACGGAAGGATAGTTTAAGTTTATTTGTTTAATGGCATATCAACTCTTGACGGGTTACTAGATGTTGATATTTGATTCATTTGTAAATGTTTGATTGTAATCATTACTATTTTCAAGGTTCCATTACATTTCTTTTGTCTATCATTATGTCTTTACACATTGTTATGATACATTATTCTATCTGGTACAAATAACCGGGCGGTGGGGATGCCCTCAAGGTGTAATGGTTAAAGTGCTGGGTTGCAGAATCATAGTAAGCGAGTACGAACAAATACCTTTGAGAAGAGTTGAACCCCCACCTCCTCCTAGCTATTGGTTAAATTGTACCACTAGTGTTCTTTTAGAAGAATGGCTTTGGCGTTAAATAACCAACAAAGTTTGATATGCCATTAAATAAAGAAAATAAATGAAACCAAATAACTTGTACACTGTTATATGGTATCAAGTGTCACTATCTAATACTAATGATTTATACACAATGAGTAGAGTGTTCGCCTATAGTCCAGGAGACTAGGGTTCAATCCTATGCCAAGTCATACCAAAAACACAAAAAATGGTACTTGATGCCACCTTGCTTAACTCTCAGCAGTATAAGGTGAGGATCAAGGGTAAAGTGGAGCAATCCAGGGAATGGAGTAGCACCCTCTTCTTCACCTTGGTGTGGTAGTTATTGAAAAGGGAGCCTTCAGGTCATCCTCGACTACAGTCACCAACTTTACTTATATGGTGTACAGTTACTCTTTATTGTACAATAATCATTCGTTTTCATGCTGTTATATAGTATTAATCATTAACTCTGTACTGCTTAGATACATACATATTACAGCAGCATGGAGATATAAAAGACAAATGGTCAGAAGTTTCAGTCTCTTTGGTTCTGCTTCCTCCCAGATGACTAGCTGCATACTCACACATGCACACACATGTAAGTGCAACCAAAATTTACCATGGGGGTGTCCTTGTGCTATAATGGTCAAAGCGCTGGACTGCGGAATTGTAATAAGCACGTTCAAACTCTGGTCTCGGTGTTATGTTCACTTTTAGACAAATACCCATGGGAAAGATATGAACCCCCTTATACTCCCTGGTATGGGTTAAATAGTACCACTGTTGTTCTTCAAGAAGGATGGATTTGACATTAAATAACCCAAGAAGGTTGATTTGCCATTAAACCAAACAAATTAACCATTCTTGCTCATGTGTCTCAAATGAATCTAAAAGACAAAATATAATCTTTATTGTATTTTTAAATAGATATTTATATTGTTGTGTATATCAAGTAGTTTTTGTTGTTATTTAATGGGCCATTGGTCTACTGGGTAGAGTGTTTACCAATGGTCCGGGAGACCAGGGTTCAATTCTAGGTTGTGTCATACCAAAGACTCAAAAAATAGTACTTGATGCTGTCTTGCTTAACACTCAGTATTATAAGGTAAGGATCAAATGTAAAGTGGACCAAATCAGGGAATGGAGTAGTGCCCTCCCCTACACCTCAGTGTGGTAGCTATTGAAAAGGAAGCCTTCGAGTCACCATTGACTAAGGTCGCCAACTTTACTTTTAGTTATTGTTCACCCTATTACATCAGGACTCAGTTTAGTGTTAAACTAGCTCTTACATTAGCAACAGTTGTAAACCTCAATATTCGATTCAACACAAATAAGAATTCACTAAAATATCAATAAATATTCACCACCCTGTCAGTGAAACATAGAATATGCTGAATATGCTCTTCTGAGGGGTAAGATGCCTCTCTAAAAAAAAAAATAAGTCTGCTCTGGGTATGAGACTAAACTGCATCTGATGGTCTAGAGAATGCTCTGACCTGGAGTGGAGGTATCAATTTGGTGTATAGTGGCTCATACCATATGACCTGGTATCTCAGAGGTATAAAAGACGTCATGTTTCTTAAGCACTTGGGTACTGAAAGATCTCGGTCAGTAGTAAGACCAGCTTCGGACATAACACCCACAGTGTGAGACTTATATAATTTGTTGGACTGTACCACTTCAGTTAATAAATAATTAACTCTATTTCACTGTGTATCTCTTCCTTACCACAATACAACACAATTAAGGTCCCATTAATGGGTCAAATAGATCTGTTTAAAAATTATTCTTATTCAATTGGACTGTGTGCAAAAAAAAACCTTTAAAGAAACAATTACACAAAAAATGTAAAAAGGAATAAAAGTGATTTCTTAACCTTGAAGCATAAAATAACCCGAGTAGGTTGGCATGCCATTAAAATCAAGGAATCTGTCAATCAAAACAATTTTCAAAACAGATCTATTTGAATACTGATGAGACTCTGATGAGAGTGAACCTGGGAGTAATGCTAATGAAGGAGTATTTCACACTCTCCTGAGCTCCACAACTAGAGCCTTACCACCAGATATAGTTTAGTGTCATAAAGAAGACACCTTTTTTTAGTAGAGGCGGGACATCTTACCCCTCAGTAAATACATTTGCTGTATTCTAAGCCACACTGAATGGGTTTAAAGTAGAAGGAGACTGTATATATTGGCTTTTTAGCAAGGTACATAAATCAGGCTAATTTGAACATCATGTAGTTTTCTTTGTTAAACAAAGAAGGTGATTGGTAATTTAAGCCTTGTATATTTTAGAAATCATCTTCATCATCAAGGTGTACCAAAAGCCCAGATTCCCTTGACTCTTGCAAACAATCCTTATGTTGTACTCCCAACATAATGGACTCATCCTCCTCCATAAATACACGTCAACGGAGCATTGACCAGAGTTCCCCAGAGTCAATCCAGACTCACATGACACAATTACGTGTAATACTACTTGCATAGTGGACAATAGTCGCTACCTGACTGGACTCTCAGCTAACTACTGTCGAACCCAGTTCACTTGTATCTGATTTCTGTTACTTGAATATATATGTTTTTCTATCTACCTTTTTGAGTTCCCTATGTCTTTCTTTTGCCAGCATCACAACACCTTATTAGCCATTCTACTTGGTAGGTCTTTTAAATGGCATCCAGTGTTTTCACATAGCTGATGAATTGGATAGATATGGTTGATTTATTAATAACCCCTCTATTTTATTTTGCAATTTATATTAGGAATAGTGTGATATTAAACAGTGTGAAGTAATTCTGTCTATGGTAGTTTGAATTGATTACTTGTAACTGTTCTTCATTAAGTTTAGCTTAGCTTAGTAAGTAAGTAAAATTGGCGGCTGTAGTCGAGGGCGACCTGAAGGCTCCTTTTCAGTATCTACTACAACGAGGTGTAGGGGAGGGTGCTACTCCTTTTCCTGGATTGCTCCACTTTACCCTTGATCCTTACCTTATAATGCTGAGTGTTAATCATGGAGGTATCAAGTACCATTTTTTAAGTCTTTGGTATGACTCGACTTGGGATTGAACCTCGGCCTTCCGGGCCATTGGTGAACACTCTACCCACTACTTCCAACTCATGCACCTCTCGTTGTCTCTTGTTGCTCCTCGCACACACTTAGCTTTGTACAAAAGGACAATTATGGGGAACTCAGGGAGATTTGAATTCACTTTATTATAATAATGAAATGTGAAAGCTGTTTGCAATATATCAATCCATAATGAGCCAACCAATAATCGATTCTAACAGATTTAGTCCAAATGCAGTTTTAATATCATAAATACTAAAAAACCTCAACTCTGTCCGCAGAGCTTAGAATATACTGACTGTAACCCCTGTAGAAGGGTACCCCCACCACCAAAAGTGGTATCCTGGGTATGGACACTAAACTACATCTGATGAGGTTCCAGTTCTACAGATACTTGGAGTACCCTTTCCATTGTAATTACTCCCAGGTCCACTCTGACCAGGAGTGGTAGTACCTGTTTGGATTCCATCTATCATGATGATGATGATGCCGCAACACTAGCATGGATATCCTGACCCTTTCTTGACCCCTTCTCTATCGTCCATTGCTTCCGGTAGGTCTTCAGGGCTACATCCCGTATCTGCACAGAGCTGCTGTATGTAGGTTCGAACTGATCGTCCTGCCTTTGCTTGTCCATGGGAAGGGGTCCATAGGAGTACATCACTTATGAGTTCATCCTTACTTCTCCAGCAGTGTCCTGCATGCCTGGTTCGTCTAACTTAGATAGTTTTCGTGATGGGTGGTAAGTGGGCATGCAGCTATTGCATTGTGGGGTGCTGTCTCCAGGACTTGTTCTATATTGTTCACAGCATTCTTGTGTAGTTGCCGTCAAGCTTTTTCTCCATACGTTTAGTTAGTGTTCATATAGTGCATCCATACAGCAGTATGAACATGACTGCTGCTTGGATGAAATTGCGTTTTATTTTGTCGGTCAGGTCTGACTTCCATATGATCGATAGCCTATCGATAACAGTCCATGCCTTTGCTAGTCGCATGTTGATGTCTGTCTCAGTTGATGAGACACTGCTTCATAGGTAGGTGAACTTATCTATTAGTTTCAGAGAGCTACTGTTTAGTGTAGAGATGTTGCCTGTTTGATTAAAGCACATATATTCTGTCTTGTGTGTATTGGCATGGAGGCATATGCCTGCAGCTGCTCGTTCCCAACAATGTAGCAGGGTTTCAGCTTGGGTGGGTGTATTTGCCAGAAGTGCTATGTCATTGGTGTAGGCATGGGTCAAATAAATTTGGTTAAAAATTATTAGTATTTAATAGGAATGCTTGATGATATATGACTATAAATTATTCCTATTAAAAATTAGTACTTGAAGCTATAATTCATTACTAAGGATTGTTATTATTTACTTGAAACCACATAACAGTGTGTAAACAAGTGACTATTATTAAATTGAAATAATTACTTGAAACCATTTATTTATTTATATTAGATAGGAATACCTGAAGTCATACAACTGTGTTTGAATTATTTGTATTTGATAGGAATACTTGATTTTTTATAACTAAATTATCTGCGTTAAAAATACTTGAAGCTATAATTGTTTACTTAGAATTATTATTAGTTACTTGAAACTATAATGATGTGTGCAAACAAATGGTTAATAATATGAAAGAGAAAAAATTACTTGAAATCAAATTATTAGTAGTATTTGATTGGAATACTTGAAACCATACAACTAAGTGCAAATCATTTGTATAAGATTAGAATATTTGATATCATGTAAATGTGTGCAAAAAAACTGTTATGAAACAGCACCACAAATGTGTCCTGGGTATGACAATAAACTGCATCTGATAGTAAGGCTCCACTCCTGAAGTTTGGGAAATGTGAAGGACCCTATTACTCTCAGGTCCACTCTGACCTTCAGTGGGGTTACCTATTAGCTTAGTTGGTTGGTTGTTTTATTTTACAGCATATCAACCCATTTCAGGTCATTTAATGCTGAATTAAATCTAAAATAATTCAGTTTTATATAAGTATATTTTTTATTTATTTACAAACAGTTAAATGTCAAAAAAGTTCAGTTAAATACAAAACAATCCTATTTCAAACAATTCAGTTTAGCATAAGTATACAGTTAAGTTTTTTTTAAAAGCAGTTCTATTTCAAACAGTTCAGTTTAGCATAAGTATGCAATTTCAAAGACAAAAACAGTTCTATTTCAGACAATTCAGCTTAGCATAAGAATACTGTTTAGTTCTATTTAACTCATAGATAAGACCCTATCAGGTGCTACCACTCCAGGTCAGTGGGGACTTTGGAGTGATGGCAATAAAGGGGTACTTCACATTCCCCATAGCTACAGGATTACTGAAACCTTACTATCTGATTGTTTAGTGTCATATCCAGGACACTTGTTAGCGGGGGAAGGTCTTACTCTTCTGCAGAGATGCAGTCAGTGTATTCAGCAGCCCCAGCCAACTGGGCCAGGTACCTATTAGGGCAGCATCTTTCGATCAAACAGAACTATTCAATCATTTATTAAGGATTGTTATTATTAGTTATTTGAAACCATACAGTTGTGTCCAAATTGTTTGTATCTGATGGGAATACTTAATGTTTAATAACAATACTGAGTGAAAACAAATAATGTCTAACTTGTTTAGAAATACTTACCAACAAACTATTTGTTTACAAATCATATATATATGCGTATATGTAATAAGATTTAGCCTAAGATGACCCTTAAATGTTGATATGTCATAAAAAACCTACTAACCTCACCTAACAATGACACAAATGTACATATAAATATACAATAGATACAATCTCAAAATCCAGGTGCATAAAAGGATTAGAGATAGATGACATGCTATTAAAATCAATTAATCAATCAAAATTGGTTTGTTTACTGACCCATTTGCATTATAGTTAGAAGGTTCGCCTATGGTCCTGGAGACTGGGGTTAAATCTCAGGTCGAGTCATACCAAAGACACAAAAAATGGTACTTGATGCCTCCTTGCTTTACACTATTAGATATGGATCAAGAGTAAGTGGAGCAATCCAGAGAAAAGAGTAGTGCCCACTCCTATAGCTCGGTGTAGTAGCTATTGAAAAGGAGCCTTTGGGTCACCCTTAATTGTGGTCATAAAATTTACTTACTAGTACAAGACTACAATGATGGGGCACCCAGTGAGATTTACATTCCTTTCATTGTTATGATGAAATGTGAAAGCAGTTTGTTATATGCCACTCTATAGCAATAGTCAATTTTAACAGATTTAGTCCTGATGCAGTTTTAATACCATTAGTATAAAATAACCTGATGACTGCAACAAAGTTTACTGGTGAGTGTAGAGGAAAATAGCAAGTATACAGTTTTTAAACTTTTCATTTACAGTAATTCTAATTTTTTGAGAAGTTCTATATTATATAATTTTTTTTACTTTTCTTGAAATTCATTTTGTTTTTTTTTTGTTTGTCAGTGTTAAAAAATTTGTCCTTATGATATCAAACATTTTCAGTAAAAATATATTTGCAATATGAGGCATAATAAATATAACTTCCAACAATTCCATATCATATGATTTTTTTCCCCTCCATTTTAAGCACTTCAACTGCACCGAATGAATATCATGTATTATTATCTAATATTTTTTTTGTACACGTGTTTAAATTGCATCTCTTTTTGCCTTTTATTATCTGTTTCTAATTTATTTTATTTTCTCCTGTTTTGTTTATCCATTTTTATTTCATGTTTTTTTGTACCAGACTGTGTTTGAGACGATACGCAATTACCATGAATGGAAAAATGGGTCCCACTCAGATGTTCTAAAAGGCAATACTTTGAGAATTGAGAGCCATTCACAGAATGCTGACAGGTTGAGGATTTGTCCATGTTTTTTTTCTTTTTTCGTATACTTATGAATGCAAGAACCAGATCAATAAGACCAATGTGTTGTGCATACTTCAGAGAACCATGACGAAAGCGTCATTGCTTTTTGAAGTTTTTGTGTTGAAAGGAAATAGAATTGATGATAGTAATATCGGTATAATAAGATAGATGGCTGAATCGACTTCATTCATAGTCAGTTTTCTCTTTGGAATTCATAAACTGCTATTTTAAAAAAACATTTTTTATTTTGTATCAGTTAAAATCTCATAGAATGTCACTGTTCACATGTGTTTTATTTTTTCAAATGTCTCGGTGAAAAGCAACATCAATTACTGTATTTTTCGGAAGAGGTTGCATAGGAAAGACAAAACAGTTGTCAGAAAAAACAGAAGTGCTGGTGTGGCTATTTGTATTCATTTTGAAATAATGCTCTGGAAAAAGGCATGAACCCAGTTCTCCTTATATTTGTCCACTTCACTGAGGTTCTTGAGATAAGAACTTGAGTTATATATAGGATTTGTAAAATGAATATGGCCCAGTTGGGTGGGGATGTAGAATACACTGACTGCATCTCTGCAGAGGGGTAAGACCCCACAGTGAGTGTCCTGGATATGATACTAAACAAAATTGATGGTGAGGCTTCAGTAATGCTGTAACTTTGGGGAATGCAGAGTACCCTTTCATTGCCATTGCTCCCAGGTTCACTGTGGCCCAGAGTGGTAGCACTTGATAGGGTCCTATCTATAGGTCAAATAGAACTAAACTGTGTAATTACACTAAACTGAATTGTTTGAAATTAACTGTTTTTATATTTAACGGCATATTTAAACTGCATATTATGCTAAACTGAATTGTTTGAAATAGAACTGTTTTAACATGTAACTGTGTACAAACAAAAACTGTACTTTTACTAAACTGAATTGTTAGAAACTTTAATCAAAATGACTTGATTCGGCATTAAATGACCCAAAAAGGGTTGATACGTTGTAAAACAAAACAACAAAACAATCAATCCAGTTTAATATAAATAATTTGCACACATATTGGTTTCAAGCATTCTTATCTAATACTAATAATTTTCAAATAGATCTACTTGACTCATATATGGAAATGTAAGGTTCAAGAATTGGAGCCTTACCACTAGATGTAATTTAGTGCCATATCTAGGGCACTTCTTTTGGAGAGAGGTGTTATTCTATCTCTGTATTCTAAGGCTTGCCAAAAGGGTATGAAAGGGATGGTCTACAGACTCATAAATGGATGACCCTAATATACACCAATGGGAGATGATAGTTATTTGAAACACCTCTCTGAATAATCACCTTCCGTATAATTGTTTGATTTCTCCTTTTCTCTCCATTTTTGGTCTGAAAAAATAAAGCTTGCAATTAAATTTTCTTTAACTATAGTCACTAGATCATAGATTGTCTATAACCTTTTGCTCTGAACATTACTTTATTGTAGAGGAGTCTGTGCTCTTTTGCCTTGGTAAGGCAGCTGGTTTAGGAAGAGTGAAAACTCTGAATTCAAACCAGCTGTACTCCATTTTTAAAATGACTTTATATTGCATCCTGCCTGTGATGGAGGGTTTGGATAAATGAACACAGTTATCTAGAATAGTCTGTGAAGAAATAAGAATATTTTGTCTCAAAAGTAGAAATGATAATAGATAAAAAGTGTGTGGATAAACTCTCTTTTAATTTTATTGTGCCAGATTCACTCACTTCATTATGAAAGAAATTTGATAATTTCATACATTTGTATTTGTTCTCATTTATTTTTGAATGAAAAGTCTTTTTCCTCACTTCTCTTGCTTTTCTTCTTTGTCTTCTTTTATTTTAATTTCATTTGTGTAAGACTGAACTTGTATCCTATATTCTAAGGTTACAAAATGAAATCAATAATCAATAAGCAAAAAAAAAAATCATAATCTGTTCAAATCTGAATGGCTTTTGCTATGGAACATCATTTGTTGCAAATTTTATTAATTATTTCTTTATTTTTCTTTCTTTCTCTTTTTGTTTTTTCTTTTCCTGTCCAGAGTGTTTAAGAACTGATTGGTCATATTTTTTAAAATTTAATTTTCCAAAATAACTGATTTATCAGTTTTTGAAATAAAAAGTAAAAAAGTAGAATAGAATAAAATA
Source organism: Sepioteuthis lessoniana (assembly GCA_963585895.1). Classification (NCBI taxonomy): domain Eukaryota; kingdom Metazoa; phylum Mollusca; class Cephalopoda; order Myopsida; family Loliginidae; genus Sepioteuthis; species Sepioteuthis lessoniana. The sequence continues at coordinate 60,351,362 of OY757907.1, forward strand.
GAATCTCCCCACCACAAAAAGAAGTTCTTAAAATTCTTGTACAAAATCATCTTGTCAGCATTAATAGTCTTTTCAAGGTTATCTGAAAACAATTTTCATGGCAGAATTCCAATCAATTGGACCCAAAATGAATTTATTTCCAAAGAACAAATTTTCAGAACAGATCATCTGCTAAATGACAATGACATAATATTTTAATATTTGATCTTTTATTCACTGGTGTGCTTTTATACACTAGTTGTCCTCTTTTGTTATAATGACAACATTTCATCCATTATTATGTGGAATTACCTCCCTTACTTAACAAATATTTCCTTCAACCTCCACAAGCCGGCCAGACCAGAGTATTGCTATAGTAGCCCATCTTGGTATAAAAAAAAGGTGCTAACATTTTTCTCTTCTCATGCTGTAGAAGCAAGGGTAATGTAATAGCTGCCTTTCACTCCTAGTAAATCACAAGCTTGATAAGATGGGCTATGATTTGTAATAAAATAGATTTTTGCTGATAAACTTTACGTCTGCCAGGTTTTGTTTCTGGTCCAGAGGGACAATGCAGCATTAATAATACAGCTAGTAGAATTTTTCTGTGACCACATATCTGACTTTCTTCCTTCCTGATGTGAATTCATTGTCATCTCTTTATCTCATCTTTGTCTCGGCCAACTTCAAGACCCTGCAGTACCAAATGAAGACCTTTTCTTGCCCCTCTTGGATGTCCATCATCAGCAGACCTCTTGTCACACTGTGTTACACACTATTCAGCACAAGCTTTCAAATAATTGCAGAAGCCGATGACCAATAATCAATGAAACTCTTCTCAAATACGTAAGACACTCATAAACCTTCATACTGAGTAACTTCACACCCATGTACATACCAGTAAAGAAATTTTCCTTTGTACACACATTGTTACCCTTTTGTATACTTCATTCCTGTTTTTGTATCTTTTTCTTTGTTGGTTTAATCGTAACAACTGAACATTAAAATATGAAGATGGCAACTTTATTCTTTTATAAATATACAACTATCATAGTTCTCTTGCTCCAACTCTCTTTAGAGTGTGTTGTGGGTAACCTAGCAATTACAAATCAAAGGCTTTATTTAATTCCAGCCATCTTTATAGTAAGATGAAAGAAATTGCTTGATTTGGTATATTTCATGGCACATCAACCCATAATGGGTTATTGTTGTGGGAGCCTTACCCATCTCACCATAATGGACTCTTCTCACCTTTATTAGTACTGAGAGATTTCGCTGCCAGCTGAACAATACCAAAGTTATCGGAAACAGTACGAGACTTATTAACTTTTCTATGTAACTCTGTCTTTCTTGTGCAATATAATCTGTTTACCTAATATCCATGTCTGCGTTTTCATTAGTGACCCTTTCCGGGGCCACAAAAGTTATCTAATACAAAGATCTGATTAACAGGAAAATGCTTGATTGTAATCATAAATTTATATTTTCAGTGTTCTGTTGCTATTATTTTTTAAAATTACATTTTTTTAAATTTGTCAATGATAATCCTTTGTTTGCCCACAATTATATGGTTGCAAGTATTTCTATCCAATAGTGATTGAAGGAGTGCCCATTACATGATGACTAACATACTAGAGTATGGCCTCTCCAGTTGCACTGCTACATTCACTTTCAGACTAATACCCTTGAGAAAGGCATGAACCCCCGTATTCTTTCAGCTATGGGTTAAATAGTATCATTTTTTTCTTCTATAAGGATGGCTTTGGCATTAAATAACCCATAATGGTTGACATGCCATTAAACAAAGAAACCAAATGACTCAAACCGATCTATTACATGGGACTTTAACAATGGTAATGAAAAGGTGACTCGACATTCTCCAGAACTGAAGCCATACCACTGAATGAAGTTTAAATATTACAATCAAGACCTTATTAGGTTTGATTTCGTAGAGGTGCCCGTGGTGTAATTGTTATTGTCGTAGGAAATGGACACGGCAACATGAGTTCATATCTTGGACGAGACTGATTGCATTTCACATAGCACTAATACCCCTGGGAAAGGTATGAATCCAGTTATTCTCCCTCCAGCAATGGGTAAATAGTAGGGCAGACTGGGTTCTTCAGCCTTGGTGAGGCAACTAGTCTAGGAGAAGGAAAACTCTGACTTCAAACCTGTTAAACTCCGCTTAAAAATTGACCTTGTGTCATATTCTGCCCAAGCGGAGGTGTTGGTAAATATGATTAGGTTTGATTTGGTTTATTTAAATGCATATCAACTCCTAATAGGTTATTCAATGCCAAAATTTGATCCATTTGTAAATATTTGATTGTAATCATAACTAGTTATATTTTCAATGTTCTTCAGCAATAATTTTTTTCATACTTTGTCAATAATAATCATTTGTTTGCACAGTTATATAGTGAAAATTATTTTTATAAAATAAAGCATTTTTATCCATTACTAATAATTTTCAAACAGATCTACTTGACCTATTGGTAGAAATCTAACAGATACTACCACTCCATATCAAAGTGGACCAAAGAGTAATGGCAATGAACCCCACACTCCTCGCAGCTCAAGAACTGGAACCTTACCACTAGATGCAGTTTAGCGCCATACCAAGGGCACTTCTTTTAGAGAGAGGTGTTTCCCCATCTTTGTATTCTAAGGCCTACCAAAAGGGTATGAAAGGGAGGTCCACACTGACTCATAAGTGATGACCCTAACAAACACCAACAGGAGTTGATAGTTATTAGAAACACCTTTCAGAATAATTACCTACCCTGTTATTGTAATGTCATACAGGAATTGTGGGAACAGAATAAATGTTTTGGTCAAAAATTCCCAGAAAGTTATCAATAACAAAGGACTCTGCAGAAGGCTGTAGAATAGTTAAAATGTTGAGACTTTAATAACCGAGAAGAAGATACTAGTCTCAGCACATCAGTAAATAATGATCATAATAGTTCTTTATCTCAGAGATTTAGAGAGACAAGTGATATATTTTTAGACAAAATAAATCAATAGTATTTTTTGTTATTTTTTTTGATGACCATTCTCTAACTTTTAGCTTGGAAAATTCTTTCCAAATATTTTATTTTTATTTTTATTGTAGTATCTTTTTAATTAAAAAAAAATAACAACCATTCTCCAACTTTTGGTTGCCCAGTCGACTGGGGCTGCAGAATACACCGACTGCACCTCTGCAGAGAGGTAAGACCCTCCCCCTGCCAACGAGTGTCCTAGATATGACACAAAACATTCTGATGGTGAGGTTCCAGTAATGCTAGAGCCTTGGGTAATGCAGAGTACCCCTTCATTGCCATCACTTCCTGGTCCATTCTGGTTCAGAGTGGTAGCACCTGATAGGGTCCTATCCATGGGTCAAATAGAATTAAACTGTGTACTTATGCCAAACTGAATTTTTTTTAAATAGAACTGTTTTGATATTTAAACTGTACTTATGCTAAACTGAATTGATTGAATTAGAACTATTTGACTAAACTGAATAGCTTGAAATAGAAATGTTTTTGACAATTAAACTCTGTACTGATGTTAAAGTGAATCGTTTGAAATAAAACCAACTATTTACATAAAAATAGATTTGGTGTTAAATAATCTACAAAGGTTGATATGCCATAAAATCCAACCAACCAACCAACTTTTGGCTTAGAATGTAAAAGACATTTATAAAGCTTGGCAAATCATCTTAACAAACAATCTAATTCAAGCAAAACAATAATTTTACTTAAAATAATCTACAGGTGTGTAACAGTATGTAATTTAATCAAATAAGAAAGAAAGTAATTTATTTTAAATCAATGTAATTTAATTAAGAATTTATTCTTATTTTAATTTATTGGGAAAATGTATGGAGAAACAGCATTTGAATCATTTAGTTGCATGTTTTCCTAATCATGCACCACCATATCTTTTAGATACAAATAAATGATAATTGTTAAAAAGAAGACAAATACATATATATATATATATATATATATATATATATATTGTGTAAGATAAAATATTAAATATTGGAATAAGTCCCCGTGATAACACTTGTGACATCAGATGGTTTATTGCAAAAATTTGTTCATTTCAGGTCCAATTGATTGGAGTAGTGCCTTTACTTCAAACACTTAACATAATGTTTGTTGTCATAGAAAACAAAATTGGTGACTCGAGTTTAAATTGTGTTTGCATTTCCCTTTGCATTAATACACTTGGCAAAAGCATGAACCCATCTTTTCTTCCCCTAACTATGGGTAAATAGTAAGACATACTGGGTTCTTTTGCTTTGGTAAGGCAACTAGTCTAAGAGAAGGAAAAATAAATTCAAACTAGCTGTGTTGTATAGTATCAAACATGATTTATGAAATTCAATGAATGAATGAAACACACTTCTTTATAAAAATCTCTCTCTCTCATTTTATTCTTGAAAGAGGTACACAGTTTGTTGTAAGTTTGAGAAAGAGATGGAGAGACATATACTCAGAGAGGGGACTTCTTCTAGCCCCATATCTTCTTCTTGGAGCCAAGGTGTGCCAAAGCTGGCACCCCATTGCAAGCTGTATCGTCAGAGATGATCTAACAGCTCTCATCGACTGCGTATCCCTCACTCGACTCTCAATTCTGACTGGACTCTAAATCTGATCGTGTGGTTCTCATATCACGTGATCCCCTTCCGGTTACATACCTGCTCAACCAGCCTACCCTGACATACTGCCATCCCCCTGTTTACTAATCACAACATGACAGCTTGTCAAAGCACATGGGGTCATCAGGAATAAACCCAAAATCCATGTCAACAGTCATTATATAAGAGCTGTACTCTGTTTAAAAATTGACCATGAGTCACATCCCACTTGAGGTGAAGGGGTTAGGTTAATACATATTTCAAACACATCCAATTATAAAGAAAGATGTAGCCCTTGATGAAATTTGAACTTGTATCTCATATCCTTGGGAGTTCATCTGAGATGGACACTGCTTTTATCAATTTGACCATAGAAACACAGAAGTTTTGCAGTTTTATGTTTGGTTACCGAGTTTTAGTATTATTGATCCCTAATGTAATATTTGTATATAGTAATTTAAGGGAAAAGAGAGAGAGAGAGAGAGAGAGAGAGAGAGAGAGAGAGAGAAAATAGAAGGTTGTCTTGAGGAGGACAACACTGTATCAATCCATTACCTTTCAGCAGAGTGATAACAAATGAATGTCAATCAAACAAAGGTTAACCAATACAAAAAGTTGTATTTATGATTTTAAAACAAGTGATTCATATAGTTGACAAGTGTGTTTGGCAAAAATTCTGTTTGGTTTGTTGTTAAGGTGGCACAAAAGAAAAATAGCACAAAGAAAGGTAAGTTTGGTACTTGGAACATAGACTTATTTGTGTTCTCGTTGCTGTTGTTGTGAAGAAAAGGAAGGTCAGCCTTGGAGCATGGCTTGGAGGTGATGAATTTGTTGGGTGAGTATGAGTTCTTCTTTGACCTAGTAAAAGATAGAGCTATCATTTGGGTTACTATATGGCTCAGATGTGTGTGGATATGACCTTATAAAGGTCTCTTATGCTGCATGTATTCTATATGACTCAGATGTGTGTGGATATGACCTTATAAAGCTCTCTTATGCTGCATGTATTCTATATGGCTCAGATGTGTGTGGATATGACCTTATAAAGGTCTCTTATGCTGCATGTATTCATGTGAGAAGAGGAGCATAATTAATGGCTTAATATGGGTTGCGTAAGTCAACATGATAAACTCATAATGGGATATTGTTAATGGTCTCTGTTGGTGAATTAGTTGATGGTAGCTTGTGGCCAAATGGTCATCATCATAGGGAATGGACACATTGACAGGAATTCAAATCCTAGACAAGACCGTTTGTGTTTCATTTTCATGTTAATGCTCTTGGGAAAGGTATGAATCCATCTACTTCTTCCAGCTAAGGGAAGACCTGGCTCTTTAACCTTGGTATGGCAACCTGTCTAGGAGACAGAAAAGTGAATTCAAACATGAATGCGGCTGATGACCACATTCAGACTCCAATCCTGAAGAGACTTCACAAGTGAATACACATATGGAGCCAGATTAACCTACACCAAGTGAATGTCATTTAAGGGAAGAGAGCATATTAGCTGATGCTGTTAAGAGACATCACATTATTTTACTTGCTGTTGTCTGCAAGGCTCACCAAAAGAGAGAGAGAGAGAAAGAAAGAGAGGAAATTCCAATGTATTTGTGTGCTTTGTTGTCAATGCTTGTGGTACGATCTAATTGGTCAAATGGGGTCATGTGATCTGCTCACTAATGTGTCTGTAGAGTAAGCAATCAGCCATTATCCTGTGTGTGTGATCATATACTATTGTTTTTTTTTACCCTAATGATAGAGTCATAAATCATAAGATGTGTTTTAGCATGTAACATCATGATCACCCAAGTGAATATGAAGTTTCATAATGTTTCGCTCACCATGGATATTTTAACACTTAAAATCTATTTTCATTGTATAATGTTCCACTAAAAAAATAAGATCATGGTACCTTTGGTTTAGAAGGAAATAAACTTAGTTTTTAAAAAACATTGTTCAGGGTGTACTTATATAAGTCCAATATTGTTATTTTGATATGATTTGGTTTGGTTTAGTTTTATGACATATCAACCATTGGAGGTTATTCAATGCCAAATCCACTTTATACATATATATCAAATATATACGATTTGTAAACACATTTTGCTAACATTTTTAAAAGAGCCTAAGCTCATACTTTTGCATACAGTTAAATGGTTACAAGTATTGGTACGTATCACTAACAATTCAATTTAACATCAGTCATTTGTTTAAACACAGTTAAATGATCAAACAGTTCTATTTCAAACAATTCAGTTTCGCATTAGTCATTTGTTTGCACACAGTTTAAATGTCAAACAGTTCTATTTGATCAATAGATAGGACCCTATTAGATGTTACCACTCTAAGCCAAAGTGAGCCTGGGATCCATAGCAATGAAGGAGTATTCTACATTCCCCAAAGGTCCAAGGCTGGAGCCTTGCGGTCAGATTGTTTAGTGTTATATACAGGACACTCATTTGAAGAGTTCTACCCCTCTGCAGATATGCAGTTGGTATACTCTACAGCCTCAGCCAAATGGGTTGTGTAATTTTGATATAAATTCAATCCATAGAATGTGAAATTGAACTTAATGGCTATCAGAAATTGGTTTTTAAGTGAGTCTTTTAAAAAAGGAAGATAATAATGAACAGAAGGTGTTCTAAACCATATCTACATGATCAGGACTTAAAAAGTTAAGTTCAAATTCAATTCAGATTATCCCTTAGTTTAATGAATCATCATGAAGGCATGCTGATAGAATGATCGGCCATCACACTCAGTAAGTCCTCTAGATTGCATCCGGTGTCCACACATAGCTAATGAGTAAGTTTTTGCCGGTCAGTTAAAACTTGTGTGTCCCTGTATAGGAGTCCATAGGAAAACATCACTGATGAGTTTATTCTTTCTTCATCAGCAGTACCTAGCATGTCTTACTCATCTTTTTTGGGTGGTTTGTGGGATGGGAAGCAAGTGGCAATATAACTGCTGTTCTATAGGGTACTGCTTCTAGGATCTGTTTCCATTTAGTTTTTTTCTCAAGTTGTTTTGTCTGAATCCATGTGGTGCAACCATACAATAGTACTGACAGAGCTACAGCTTGGAAGAATTAAATTGTTGTAAATCTTGAATAGGTTCTCTCTTTTACACTGTACAAGGTTTTTATAAAACTTGATTTATCAATAACAATGGACTCAGTGAAGAAGTATTTGCTGATTTAATGTCAAGTCATTAGCATCAATTGTATATTGATTAACCAATTGAGACAAATTATATCATTTGTAAATGAACTGTCTCGTCAACTTCCTAATTTTCACCTTATTAAATTTATAATCATCGATAAACAAAATTAGCACCACTTAGTTTCTTCCTTACTCGCTTAGTAATGGGTAAGTGTTATCTGACTATCTGTCCACCACCTTCAGATGTTTTGGGCCACTTTGGGGAAGGGTTAGTAGGTTGGGAAAAGATTTGCATTATTGTTCATTTAGTCTTATATAAAAAAAACATTTGCAATTAGTGTCGAATTTTCTGCTGACACAGGAAATTCATTTTTCTATCAAGAGTCAAATAAAAGATCCAGAGATTAAATTTAGTATCAAGTGTTCAATATAAAAATCACCCAACTGAACAAAATAACAAAGTCCTTTATATTTTTGTTGAGCCTGGCACACAGATTTCAAGTTGTTTTCAGTACCTGTTGCTACTAAGTAATCATTCTCTTAAGTGCTGAACCAGCTCATTGCTGCTCAACTATTATGATCTGACAAATTAAGTATAGCATCAAATGCTCAATATAAAACTCTCCCAACTAAAAAGTAACAAAAAAGTCCTTTATATTTTTGTCATTTAGTTAATTTTGCTGGATCTGGTTCGTAGGCTTTGGGTTGCTTACAGTACCTGTTGCTCCTAAGTGGTCGTTCCCTTTAGTACTGAATGAGCTTATTATTATTATTAAACTTTGGTAGTTTGCAAGGAACTGATATTTCATACATGACTTGAATGTAAGTTTAGACTTGCATATCTTTTCTTATTTAAGTTTAATAATATAAAAACTAGGAAACAATAATACACACAGACTAGTGTCTTTATCTGTTTAAGCAAACAAAAATGTGACGTATACAGTATTGCTGATAGATAAGTTCATCCGCTAACAATTTTTATAAAAACATCAATTTCCTTCTAAAAAAAAATGTAAAGAAAAACGGATACTTAGATTTTATTTCAAGTGTAATATTACATCATGAAAACAGTTATTATTTGGTATTATTCAATACCAAACTCTACAGCACTGAAACTCTGTCGCCCAAAAATATGAATATGTAGCAGTCCAAAAATTACAGACATCCAGTATATATATATATATATATATATATATATATATATATGACATTTTTTCATTTCAGAATTGCAGTTTTATAGAGTCTGGTTATAAATAATACCTAATCATATTCGTTTTGGTTGTATAAGTTTCCAGAAGAAAAATGAAATCCTGGTATCATTGATTAAGAAGAAACTTAACTTTTTATAATTGTTAGAGGTGCATTATTTATGGGTAATAACACATGTATTTAGACATATCAAATTTATTCATTTTTTTATAGGCACTTACTTCTCAGCTTATTTCATGTACACATCTAAAGACTTTGAATTCACAGTAATATTAATAATATCAATTGATATGATAATCAATATTATTAGTAATAGTATTATATATTCAGGTATATATGTATTCATATATATATTTTGTCTTATACAAACCTTCATCCCAATATTTTTTTCATGTATACATCTAATGAATATCTATGACTCCACAATAATATTTATTAAATCAATTAATATAATAACTAATATAATTATTGTCACTATCATTATTAATTCAGTTGTATCAAAAGTAATTTTGTTTTATGTAAACTTTTAACCTAAAGCTTTTTTCATATACACAACTAAAGACTATTTATGATGTTACTATAATATCAATATTCTTCTTATTATTATATATTAGGGTGTATCAAAAGTGTAACATATTGACCTTCGACCCAGCTGTCAAACAAGGAACAGATGCATCCAGTCGAAGATATCAAGGTATAACCCTGACTGTGGATGGGTTGAATTGGGTGCAGATGCGACGCTCACAGGAAGCAGGTGGACATCAAACAATGATATAACCCAGTGTGACAGGAAGTCCAGTTAGTTGGAGTCAGTCTAGTTGGAGATAAGATGCTGTAGTGAGAACCAGCACCTAGCAGAGGGCTATGGGCCCTCGGGACCCCTGATTGAGCAGCCCAGCAGAACGAGAAAGAAGTGCTGCTAAAGACAAAGGAACTGGGGGTCAACAATATGTTGTAGTTTGTTCAGTCTCCAACTCACCTCTCACACATAACCCTTATGTAACCCTTTCACAACCATTTTGAATAAAGTGTGAGAGGTATATTTTTCTAAAAAAGTGTGTTCACTCGTCTTTATTGTTGATTTTGTTTCTGCATATATATATGTGTATAGTTGTATATGTATCATGGTTGTGACTATGCAACAAAAGTTATTTATATAAGCTTTTAACCCAATGCTTATTTCATGCACCTACCTAAAGACTATTTCTTCATTATAGTATTAATTAATACTATGATAATTATTATTAGTAGTAGTATTATATATTCAGGTGTATCAAAAGTAGTTTTGGTTGATACAAACCTTCCTCCTCAAATTTATTCCATGTATACATCTAATGAAGATCTATTACTCCACAATGATATTAATAATATCAATTTCTGATTGTCTTTAATTGGAATCACTTTGAGATGAAGCTTCTTAATCTGAGAATTAATTTTTTATTTATTGCAGACTTTTTGTTCTCATCTTGGTAGTTTTTTGTGTTGTTTCTTCTTCCCTACGTTTTGGCCAAATTTCACCTCTGGCCTTCTTCAGGTGATTAAACACAACCTCGGATAGGAATGCTAAGTCTTGTAACCATATCCCCCGTAATTACTGCCTTCCATAGTTGTTGTCTATTGCACCACGTTTTTGACCAAGTAAACTTCTGGCCGGCTTGGGTAGGAATTGAAACCGCTATCTTCTAACAATGCTCACCTCGAACCATGGAGACTCAATGCCTCTATCCCCGAAACGTAGTGAAGAAGAAACAACACAAAAACTACCAAGATGAGGACAAAAAGTCCGCAATGAATAAAAAATTAATTCTCATATCAATTTCTATTTTAAATTAGGGTGTATCAAAAGTAATTTTCTATTTTATATAAATTTTTAACCAAAAGCTTTTTTCATATATGCATCGAAAGACTATCTATGACTATAATATCAATAATACTAATTATACTATTGTTAATATTATTATTATCGCTATTATATATTACTGGTTTGGTTTGGTTTGATTTTAAGATACATCAGCCATTATAGGTAATTTAATGCCAGATCACTTTTTATACATATTAACTGTTCTATTTCAAACAGTTCAGTTTAGCATAAGCACACAGTTTAGTTCTATTTGACCCATAGATAGGATCCTCTCAGGTGCCACCACTCTGGGCCAGAGTGGACCTGGGAGCGATGGCAATGAAAGGGTACTCAGCATTCCCTAAAGCTTCAGTATCCCTGGAGCCTCACCATCAGATTGTTTAGTATCATATCCAAGACATTCATTGGAGGAAGTCTTACCTCTGTGCAGAGATGCAGTCAATATATTCTGCAGCCCTAGCTGACTGGGCTATATATATTACTGGGTGTAACAGAACAATTGTTATCTAAATTAAACTAAAATGAAAATGACACAGATAGCTCTCTTTATCATATTTACCAAATTTACTTAAAAATATCTTGAAATACTATAGATTGAATTTATTAAAAAAAATTGCTATCACAGATTTAAGGTGACTTCAGAATCTCCTGGAAGCATTTTTGATGGTCTCCTTGTTTAAATTAGTAAATGCTGCTGAGATCCTTGCCTTCAGTTTATTTTTTGTTGTTGATGGAATTTTCTTGGTCTCTAATTCAACTGTACCCAACACATAATAAAAAAGGTTACTGCAATTTGGGGAGTTAGGTGTTCAGCTGTTAGAGATCATGTGATTGCATAAATTTTCTTATGGCTAAGACAGAGTCCTCCTGCCGATGTGGCATGGTGCAGAGTTCTGTGTGGTCTTCTAGCAATCATTCTCTCAATCCAGGTTAGCCCTACCTTATCCAGGCACTTGATGGAGGCCTTCATGTTGAGTGAGAGGCCATGAGGAATGATTAACAGAGGCATTACATCACCATCACTACTAATCATAACACCATGATGTGGACTGGGTGTTTGGCTTTTTTATCAGTATGAATGTGGTGCTGTCCACAGATTGACACCCAAACACTAAAATCTTCTGGTGTAACTACCAAGCAGTATGGCATGCTGTTTCAAAATTTCTGGTGGAGTGAATCGTGTCATAGTGCTGTTATCCTCACAAACAGAGGCTGATTTGAGTTTTCTGCACAGTTGACAAAATCTGATACAAAGTGCATTCATGAAATTAATTATTTAGAATAATGGCAATTTAGTCTTAATACCCTGTATATTAGGATGTATAAAAATATTTTTGTTTTCAATGGCCTTTATTATGGCCTTATAATGGCCTTCTACATGTTTTCATACATATTAACTCTCATACCTAGCTCTTATCAGTTTGTATTTACTTGTCTTTCTTTACTTTTCACTGTTAAACTTCCTTCTTACTCAATATGCTTTTCATACACATACTTTTGGTTGATTTGTTTTGATATATTAGCCCATATTTACCCAAACCCTCCGCTCGGGCAGGATATGACACAAGGTCAGTTTTTAAGTGAAGTTTAACGTTTGAATTCAGAGTTTTCCTTCTCCTAGACTAGTTACCTCACCAAGGCTGAAGAACCCAGTCTGTCCTACAATTTACCCATAGCTGGAGGGAGAATAATTGGATTCATACCTTTCCCAAGGGTATTAGTGCTATGTGAAATGCTAACAGTCTCGTCCAGGATTTGAACTCGTGTCGCCGTGTCCATTTCCTATGATGATAACCACGGGCACCTCCATAATATATATTAGCCTCTTTGTTAACATTTCTCTTTCTTTCAAACAAATCTTGTATTTTTTATCCCTTAGATTGCATCCGTATTTTAGTTTTTCTCAACTAAGCATCCCCTACCCCCGAAGAATGATTATACAAATAAGAAAAGAAAACCACCTAGGAGCACACTAATAATATTCGTATGACTGCAAATAATTCTCAAGGAAGTAGTCAAGAATAGGTCATGTGCCAACTAAATTGGTTAAAGAGCCGATCACAAATCTCCAGTTCTTTCTTTATTTTAGAACTGAGTAAAGCCAACTTCCAGTAAGTATAAGTTACTAAAAGCAAGTAAAAAATTGAGTGGTCATAGTGATCTCAGTGGTAACTGAGATGCCAACAATCAGTCTTTCTCTCTTAACCCCACTTCTTTTTTGTTGATATACAATCAGCAGGCACAGCAAAAACAATTCAACATGTAAAAATTTCAAAAGATTTTTCAAACGACAATTACTACCATATTCAGTCCACACAAATACATATACATACATTTTTATTGTCCAACAAACACATTAATATTAACAGAACTTTTTACTTTCTTTGGACTTTGATGCACCTGAATAAAAAAGTGGCAATGCTTTCACTCAAGTTATGAGTTCATATTTATTCATATTTATTGCAAGTTAGATAAATATGTACTTCCTCATATCTATTTGTTAATAATTTATTATAAATTATAATTTAAATTTTATAATAAGTATTTGACCTACCATCAAAATTAATGGCCATTGAAGGTGCTTTTTAAGTAAATGCTTTAAATATAAAATTGTTGAAGGTTCCTGTGGTGTAATGGTTATTGTTATTGAATATAGATATAGCAAACCAAGTTCAAATTCTGGATGAAGGTGTTTGCATTTCATGTAGAGCTAATATTCTTGGGAAAGGTATGAATCCAAATATTTTCCTCCCAGTTATAAGTAAATAGTAGTGCAGACTGGGCCTTTTAACCGTTGTATGGCTACCAGTCTAAGAGAAATAAACACAGAATTTATAACTGTTAAACTCTGCTTAAAAACTGACCTTGTGTAGCATCCTGATCATGTGAAGGGGTAGGTAAATACATAAATATAAATTTGTATAAATAGTCAATCTTGCTTCATTGCACACATATATATATATATATATATAGTTAGGCAGCAGTCAATCATTTAAGCATGTTTGATAAAATAGTAAAGACAGATTTTCTCTGTATAATTTAATTAAGATTCTTTTGAGTTTCCGGATAAATGTCTCGATTTCAGGTTGGAATTGGTGGATGAATTTACTTAAATTGTCCTGAACACTTTTAATATTCCGTATTTCTTGATAGTATTCTATTTCCATTGATAGCGTTCTCTTTTTAAAATTTATCAGCAACCAAGTTTTATCCAACTCTGCATTTGCATAGGTTTGTTATGTTATAAACCCCAAAAAACTTTCAAAACTCATTAAAAAAAAACACTCATTACACATGTAAGCAACCCCTGATGAAGGCTTGTGAAGGGTCTGAAAGCACTCGGGACAATTTTGGTAAATTCATTCACCAATTCCAACTTGAAATCAAGACACTTATCAGGAAACTCAAAAGGATCTTAATTAAATTATACAGACAAAATGTGTCTATACAATTTAATCAAGCATATATATATACATATAGCACATTCTTCTGTAAATTTCACATGGTTTGCACTTCTCAGCAACCAAAAATTTGATGACAGACCTCTGTTCAAGTCTGGAACACTGTTTAATTTACTATCATTTTGAATGGGTTCAAAACAAATATTTCTGTGAGATAAATGATTTTTGCTATAAACCAATTCCAAACAATATGGAGTTTGTATTTATAAAAAAAATACTTTCTTTCATGAATGATGCTTGTATAAGGAATTATTTCCCATTTTTTGGGGGTGTCCTTGTGGTATAGTGGTTAAAGTACTAAACTGCAGAATCATAGTAATAGTGTTTGAACTGCAGTCATGCTATTATGTTCACTTTGGGACAAATACCCATGGGAAATGTATGAACCTCCTTATCCTCCCAACTACTGTTCTTCTAAAAGTATGGCTTTGGTATTAAATAACCTTTGAAAGTTGATATGCAATTAATCAAAGAAACCAAACCATCTTTTTTTGCTTATCTAATTTTGTTTTCTGATTAACCCACAAAATTTATTACATAAGTGATCTAGCTAGTTCATTGATGGGGAAGATGGAACATTTATCACCACCCAATTCCCAGCCATTGAAAATTAATGTCAAACAGTTAATAAACCAATAACTGGACATCTATGGTGCAAAAAGTTCCTTGGAGAATGTATTATTTTTCTTCTGGTAATGCTGATATTTTGATCCTGACATTATAAATCTTGTAGCAAAGCAGCAGTATCTGTGGCATAATTATCAACATAATGATTGTATTCGTATATTACAATTTGAATTAATGTAACCCATTCAAAACTAAAATGACTTAAAGGTCAAAAGTCACTTATTATTATAGTTTATTAGTAACTCTCTAAAAAATAAAAATAGTAGTCTTTTCATGATAGTTACGAGAGAGTCATAGAAGAATGTCCGACGGGGGCATCAGTTAAAAAAAAAACAACAACTGAGAACCTCTCTTATAAAACAAGTCTTCAATACGTGACCATTAAAATATTTCCAATAGAGAAGGGGTCCTTGAGTTTTCAAATATTATAGCCATGGCTCTAAAAGATTATTTCATTATATGACAAGCAACATATTTTTTCCAGTCCAGTTAGCTTGGGCTGTAGAATAAACTGACTGCATCTCTGCAGAAGAGTAAAACCCCCTGCCTCCCACCAATGAGTGTCCTGCATATGACACAAAACCATCAGATTGTGAGGCTCCAATCCAGGAACTCTGGGGAATGTGGAGTATCTCTTCATTAGCATAGCTCCCATGTCCACTGTGACCCATAGTGATAGCACCTATAGGGTCCTATCTATGGGTCAAATAAGACTGATATTTAAACCGTGGGCAAATAAATGACTTATGCAAAACTGATTTGTTAGAAATAGAATTGTCTGATCATTTTCCTGTGTGTAAACAAATGACTGATGTTTAATTGAATTGTTAGTGATACATAATGATTGTGTGCAAATGAATGAGTAGTGTTGAATAGAATTATTAATTAAACAGCAATACTTGAAACTCTTTAACTGTGTGCCTGAATTAAACTATTGGTATTACTAAGCAATACTTCAAACCATTTCACACTATAAATCAATGAATAATGTTGTATTGAAAAATTAGTGTTAAATAGCAATACTTGTAACCACTTCACTATCAACAAAAAATGATTAATATTGAATTGAATTATTATGTGTAGAAAGAATAGCAATATTTGACCCATAGATAGGCTCCTATCAGGTACAACCATTCCGGGTCAGAGTGGACCTGGGAGCAATAGCTATAAAGGGGTACTCTCCATTCCCTTAAGTTTCAGCATTACTGAAGCCTCACCATCAGATTGCTTAGTGTCATATCCAAGACTCGATGGGGAAGTCTTACCCCTCTGCAGAGATGCAGTCAGAGTATTCTACAGCCCCAGCCTACTGGGATGTTTTCTAGCAAAGTATAAACTATATTAATCTGAAAGTTGGTTAGTTGATTTTAAGGCATGTTACCTCTGGCTGGGTTATTTTATGCCCAAGTAATTAAACAATTATGGTCTTCATTTATATTCAGTACAAAAATATATCTTGACAAAAATTTTAAACAAGTAAACAGTTAACTGGGCTGGTGGTGATATGAGGCTTTTAAATACTTCTGATATTGCTATTCATAGTAAAAATTTACAAATAAATTTTAATCTTGATTTCATAGTAATTTCTTCTATTTATGTAGTTCAAAATTTGTTTAAAAATGATCTCAAACAGGTCTTTCTCACAAATTTGGCTTTATGGTATGTCAATCTTAACCAGATTGCTGAAGTCAGACCTTTTTTGGGCAAGTAAAAATATAGTTTAAATAACTAATGATAATATTCATTCATAAAAAAAATTTTAGCTTCAAGTAATTCTTCTCTATAGAAATAATTGATGTACAATTATATAGTTTCAAATATTCCAATTTTATCATATGCTTGCAATAATATGGTTTCAAGTAACTATTTCCATTTAATTATAATTATTATTTAATTGTCACAGTTATATGGTTTCAAGCATTCATAATATTTATAATTTTCAAACAGATCTATTAAATTGCCCAGTTGGCTGGGGCTGTAGAATATACTGAATGCACCCCTGCAGAGGAGTATGACCACCCCTCCCCAACAAGTGTCCTGGATATGACACTAAACAATCTGATGATGAGGTTCCAGTAATGCTGGAACTTTGGGGAATGCAGAGTACCCCTTCATTGCCATTGCTCCCAGGTCCACTCTGGCCCGGAGTGGTAGCACCTGATAAGGGTCTTATTTATGGGTTAAATAGAACTAAACAGTGCTTTCTTGACTTTACTGGTTTTTTGCATTTAAACTGCGTATTTATGCTAAACTGAATTGTTTAAAAAGAACTGTTTTGACATTGAAACTACTTACACGAAACTGATTTGTTTAATATAGAACTGTTTTGACATTTAACTGTGTTTAAACAAAACCTGTACTTATACTAAACTGAATTAGCTGAATTAGAACTGTTTGACTAAACTGAATAGCTTGAAATAGAAATTATTTTGACAATTAAACTCTGTACTCATGCTAAACTGAATTGTTTGAAATAGAACTGACTATTTGCATAAAAATGGAATTGGCATTAAATAACTTACAAAGGTTGATATGCCGTAAAACCCAATGAATGAATGAACAAGTCTTTGATAACAGTTACTACTGAGATGCTGGTTCAATCTTTACTAGGTACCCTGTTCTTGTGGTTGCAAGGAGACAAAAATGGTTGTCTTATCTTGGATTTGGGCTGTGAGAATTTAGACTCCAAAATCTTTCTCTTTTTGTCTTCGTTCTTTGAAAGGTTAAAAACTTTTGAGTTTGAGTCCTCACTAGTGAAGCAAAACTGATATGCTTTTCATTTTTTTTCATTAGACTGAATAAAGATGTTTGTCTTCAACTCCAGTGAGTTAGACATTTACATTACTCTTTCTGATATCTCCAGACATAAATGTTTTTTGTTGGAGTAACATGTTCAATTGATTTGTTTTCTGACATGTTAATTGTTGCAGCATTTGTTATATTATCATTTGTACCAATTAAATGTTTTAATTGTTTATATGAATTTATCTCATCTTTCCTTTCCATTTATTCTGTGTTTGTGTATCAATGGATATATTAATGCTATTAGAGGAACTTAGTGAGGAGAGAAGGATTAAATATGCTTCCTAGCACCAAATATTGGTCAATGATAACCACCCATAATCAATACAATATAGTCTTATGCCAAATCTAAGTTACATGTTTTAGTTTGGTTGGGTTTTATGGCATATCAATCATTGTTGGTTATTTAATACCAAATCCTCTTTATACATATATATTAGATAGATATGATTTGGTTTAATTGGATTTTATGGCATATCAATCGTTGTAGGTTATCTAATGCCAAATTCTCTTTAAACATATATTTCAAAAATGGAAGGTTTGGTTTGGTTTGGTTGGGTTGGGGTTTATGGCATACAAACCATTGTAGGTTATTTGATCCCAAATCCTCTTTATATATAATATCAAATATATATAATTAGGTTTGGTTGGATTTTGTGGCATATCAACCATTGTAGGTTATTTAATGCCAAATCCTCTTTATATATATATATATATATTAAATATACAAGGTTGGGTTTGGTTGAGTTGGGTTGGGCTTTAAGGTATGCAGGTTTTTTAATGCCAATTACTCTTTATACTATATATTAGATACATAGGATTTGTTTTGGTTGAGTTTTATGGCATATCAATCTTTGTAGGTTATTTAATGCCAAATCCTTTTTATGCATATGTATTAAATATATATGATTAGGTTTGGTTGGGTTTTATGGCATATCAAACATTGTACGTTATTTAATACCATATCCTTTTTATACATATATATTAGATATATAAGGGTTGGTTTGATTGGGTTGGGTTTTATAGTATATCAACCATTGGTAAGTTATTTAATGCCAGGTGCTCTTTATACATATATATTAAATATAAAAGATTTGGTTTGGTTGGGTTTTATGACATATTAACCATTGTTGGTTTTATTTAATGTCAAATCCTCTTTATACATATATATTAAATATATATGATTTGTAAAACCATTTTTGTAGATAACTTTTTTAAAAGAGCTTGATCTCATTTTTTTGCACACACTTGAATGGTTTCAAGTATTTCTATCTAACATGAATAATTCTTTTTACTATAAGTCATTTGTTTGTGCACCGTTAAATGCTTTCAAGTATTGCTTTGTAACAGTAGCAATTTAATTTAACATCAATCATTTGCTTGCACACATTTAAATGGTTCTATATATATGATTTCTAAGTGAATAGTTTGAAGGCATTTTTATTTTCAAATGAGTTAAAACTCATGTCTTTGCACACAGTTAAGTATTTCTCTTGTTTCTACACAAATAAAAGGTTTCAATTATGGCTATCTAACTAATAATTCTATTCAATATAAATAATTGGTTTGCAAACAGTGAAGTGGTTACAAGTATTGCAATTTAACACTAGTTATTCTATTCTAAACTTCTCATTCATTTGCACACAGTCATATGTTTCCTAGTACTGCTTTGTAATACCAATAATTCTATTTTGCATACAGTTAAAGGGTTTCAAGTATTTCATACCAATAGTTTTATATGAACATATTTTAATGGTTTCAAGTATTGCTACATAATACTAATAATTCAATTTAGAGTTAAATAGTTTCAAGTATTGCTATTCATCACTAATAATTCTGTCAGTATCACTCATTTGTGTGCACACAGTTAAATCATTTCAAGTATTACTATGTAAAGCTAAACAATTCAATTTAATATCCCTTATTTGTTTGCATACTGTTAAATGGTCAAAAAGTTGTATCTGACATAGAGATGGGACCCTAACAGGTTCTTCCACTCTGGGTTATAGTATTGGCAATAAAGAGGTACTCCACATTCCCCAAAGCTCCAGGACTGGAGCCTCACCATCAGATAGTTTTATGTCTCATTCAGGACATAGTAATTTAATTCAAAATCCTTTATATATATATATATTAGGGTAGGTTTATTTTGGAACTGTAAAAAATGGCATTCAAAAAAAGTTGCAAAATAATGTCAAAAGTTACCACAAGAAATATCTTTCTTCAAAAATTTGTATTTATTTGAGGAATCAAGCTTAAAGACCAAATAAATTGGGATTTTTATCACAGTATAGGTGTCACCAGCAACACGCGTCGTTTAAATAAAACCCGAGTTTTAACAAAAATGAAATAATACAATACATTTAATAATAAATATCTTTAAGTTTAGTTTTCCTTTTCTTTAGAAATTAAATGAAAATATGAAAATTAAAAAGGAATAAAAACAGTAGAATATCTAATTTAATATATGAATAACTATTTATATATGCCGTTTAATTTATTGTATATTTTTTATGGTATTCACCTGTTGAATTACCTCCCCCTAAACGATTGTTTTCTTCTTCTTTATGGTTTACAATTTTAATTATCATGAATATATCTTAAGTTTTTCATTAAAATAGACTTAACTATTAAAAAATACAACTTATATAATTATTCTGATTTGTTAGTGTTTATTCATGAAAAAAAACTGTTTACGAACTAGATACGGTAGATAAAAGTGCTATAAAAAAAAGTAAAAAGGAAAGAGAGGGGTAAAAAAAAAAAAATTACCTTCAACCCCAACAGCTTCAACATCAAATCTCCAGGGTAATGTTTCTTCCCCCTCCTACTCATCTTCTCCAAGTGAAGAACCAGATGAAGAATATTTGCAACCAAAGAATCATCCAAAAAGGCCTTATAGCCTTATCAAATATCCAAGATATGCTCTTGAGTTAGTCAGGAGAGACATATCTATTCTTAGAGCCAGCCTTGCCAATGCCTTGCTCTTGAATTTGAAGGCTATGGGCCTTCTTATACCCAATATTAATATAAACGATATTATCATTGATAAATGTAAAGTCGATAGGGCAAAGACTAAAGTGAAAACAACTGCCCAACTAAGACAGGATCAGAGTATGGAAAATCTTATATGTATTGCAGTTGATGGGAGAATGGCAAAGGACACATTGCTGTATAAGGAAAATGCGGAGGAAAGTGGACAGAAAACTATGAAAAAACTAAGGGACCAGAACGCCATTTAACTTTTACAAAGGAGACACCATATGAAAGTAAATATCTGACACAGAGTTCTTCCTAGTATTGGTGCAACAGGTGCTGTTCCTACAGACCAAGAGGTGTATGTTTTGCATGAATTCAACAGTGAGAACACTATCAAGGCTATCCTTGTTGACAACACTAATGCCAACTCAGGTTGTGAAGGTGGCATGGTTGCTATTTTAAAAAAAAAAGATTTTTAAATCATCACACAACTGGTTCCTCTCTGCACCATAGTGAAATACCTTTCAGAGCCCTTTTTAAAAATATAGATGGTTGTGCAAAAGGCCCTACAACATTCAGTGGCCCCCTGGGGAAACTATGCTCAAAGGATTTTTAATTTGAAGATTAGTCATCATTTCTTTAATTAATATCATTTTTATAAAATAAAAGGACATTCCCTGATTTAAATACTAACATTATTTGGTTTTCTCATTAGTATTCAAGCCAAATCTTGCAAAAATAAAGCATTTTCAGTATATTTTTGTCTACGATCTTTGATACCAAATGCTCAAAAAACCGTTGAACTATTTGATTTAATTTTTTGTATGAGTACTTAATAGGTCCATACACAACTTTTGGTAAGAGAGATTTTTTAATATTTTAAGAAAAGTGAAAAATCAACCTACCCTAATTTATATATATATATATATATATAAAGAAAGAGAGAGAGAGAGAGAGGAGATTGAGATATATTTGTAAGCTAATAGTTTGTAGGTAACACTATTTTTAAAAGAGCCAGAACTTATTTGTTTACTCACTGTTAAATGGGTTCATGTTTTGTTATTTAACACTAATAATTCTATTCAGTATTAATCATTTGTTTCACACTAGTAAAAGATTAAGTATTGCTAACACTAATAATTCTAAGTGGTTTCACTTATTGCTATCCAGTACTAACAGTTATATTTGTAAACAGTTAACTTGTTTCAATTATAGCTATTTAATGTTTGCTCACAAATGATTTCAAATACTGCTATTCAAGAATAATAATTCTATTTAATATTGATAATAATCCCTTGTACAAGATTGAAGAAAACTTTTTGGATAGAAGGCCATTGTTTGTCAGATTCTTAGTGGATGCCCCATTGTCAGATATTTGGAGAAGACTCAGCTAAGAGTATTAAATAAATGCTGGTGGTGTAATGGTTATTGATCTGGAAAATAGAATTCATCATCTGGTTCAAATTCTGGCCAAGGTATATCATCATCTCTTTTCCCTATAGTAGCTGGTAAAATAGCAGGACAGATTAAGTTCTCTGGCCTTGATAGATAATCAGTCTAGGAGAAAAATGTCTTTGAATTAAAAACAAAATATATACCCAACTTGTGACCAATTTCCTGTGGAAAGTGCAACACTATCACTTATATAATGATGCTTCTCTGGGAGTTTATAAAAGTGGAATTGGCAGAGTAACACTGGTACTTTTTTGAGAGTCTTTCATGCCAAGATAATGAATTTATTGTTTTAAAACTCTTTTGAAAATATCCAAATATTAAAACTTGACCATCATAAATAAATGAAAAATGTTTTCCTTCATTTTTGAATAAAATCATATTACAGAATAAAATGAAATTAAGTAAAAAATAAATAAACATCTTTTTGCTGTATAACGCATTTGTCATTAAGAGTATATTCTTTTCTTCATATTTGTTCCTCAGTATTGGTTGAGTGCAAACTTAATATAAAGCCTAAAAGTCTATTTTCACTAAAAGGATTTGAAATCTCCCCCCCCTACACACACATGCACATCAAGTAGATGTCTATCCAGTCATCCATATTTGTATTTATCATTATCTTTATTTTCAGACATCTTGCCCATTTGATTGAAAAGGTAACATTTTCAGACATTTTCAGACATCTTGCCCATTTGATTGAAAAGGTAACAACACTTATGACAATCAAATGATATAAATCACTTCAAAGGGTAAAAAGAAAAAGCTTTGTCTTTAATGGACTTTGTCATCAAGGTTATATCTATATTAATAATGGGGAAGAGATTGTTCTTCTCTCTTCTAGAGACAACAAAATGGTTTAATGGCAGAATAACCAAATTTAGTTACTCTTCTGGAAGGGCTTAGAATATGTTAACTTTCTCCTCTGCCGAGGATAACTGCCCTCCCTAATAAAAAAAGGGTTGTCCTGAGTATCTATTCACTCAACCCCTTCACCATGAGCAGAACGTGACACAAGGACAAGTTTTTAGTCAAGTTTGAATTCAGAGTTTCATTTCTTCTATACTGGTTGTCATACCAAGGTTAAACAGCCTCATCTGTCCAGCTATTTACCTACAGGGCGCGGAAGCAAAATTAAGAATATTCAAGCATAATAATAAACAACTCTATTATTAAACTAGATTAATTTCAATTTAAAAAAATAAACAACAAAATAGGATAGACACAAAACAGTAAATTTACTCAATATAGCCATTTTCTTTTCAATTATTCTATCAACACGCCTGTAATGATTTGTATGCCTTCAAAATAAATTAATCTGATATTTTATTCCATTCCTCCTCAGTAGCAGTCTTAAAAAAAACAATATATGGACAAGAACTATTTGTTTTGTTTTTTCAAATGACCCATATAGCATAATCAAGGGGGTTAAGGTCTAGGCTTAAATCTTGTTTAATTGCAGTCCTCACAATTTTCTCGTGGACTTTCAATTAATTAGCGTGCTTTCTTCTTGATGTTGTGGGGTTCTTCTTAATTGCCGTAGTGAGAGCAGTTAAAAACTTTCTTTTTTCTTTTTTTCAATCCTCCACTCCAACTTTTGCTTAAAAAGCTTTTTTTCTGTAATTTTTTAAATTTTGTATACTGTAAACAAAGGAACTTTGGTTCAGTTTTGGTATAAAGCAAATCACAAATTCTTTGTTGTTTCTTTTCATATTTGACTGAATTTTAATGAAAAGTGCTTGAATAATTGAGTTAAACATGAAAATTTTGATTTATCACATTTTTTTTCAAAAATTGAACAAATCAAACCAAAAAAAAACATTTTAAAATTATTCCATATTTTGCTTCTGTACCCTGTTCAAGCTAGAAGGGGAATTATCAGATGCATGTCTTTCTAAAGTATATAAGTGCTTAGTGAAATACAAACAGCCTCATGAAGGATTTGAACTCAGGTTGTCTATGATTATTATAATTACACCAGAATATGATATGTAGATATCTCTGGTAGAGAGATTCCAGTTCTGGAGCCCTGGGGAGTGTTGAGTTATCCCTATGTTGCCATTACCCACAGGTCTATGCTGATTTGATGTGACAGTCAGGGTTTTATTAGTGGGTCAAATAACTCAGTTTGAAAATTACTAGTATTAGATAGGAATACTTAAAACCATATAACTGCATGAAAATTATTAGTATTAATAATTACATGAAGCTATAATTGTTTACAAATTATTACTTATAAATTAGTTTAGAAATTATTAGTATTATGAATATTTGAAATCATTTTCCAGTGTGAAAATTATCTTAATTAAGAACTGGTTACTTGATAATACAATGTTTTATAAGGGACAATTATAATTATTAGTTTCCTGAAGCTTGAACTATTTGAAAGCATATAACTATGAACAAATTATTCATATTAGACAGGAATACATGAAAGCATAACCTTGCAAACAAATGATTATTATCATGAATAGGAATAGTTTCTCGAAGCCATATAATTTTGTATAGATTATTAGTATTCGATGGGGATAATTGAAAATGTAACTGTAGAAATTACGTAGCTGAAGAATTGTTACTTGGAGCTATAACTGTTTAGAAAGGATTATTATAATTAGTTATTTGAGACCCTATCATCATCATCATTATGTCGTGCTGCCAGCACAGACATCCCTGACCCTCTCTAGCCATTTCTCCCTATCATTCATTGCTTCTGGCAGGTCTTCAGGGTTACATCCCGTATCTTCACTGAGCTGCTGTACATATGTTCGAGCTGGTCATCCTGCTTTTGCTTGGCCATATACGGGGGTCCATAGGAGTACATTACTTATGAGCTCGTCCTTGCTTCTCCAGCAGTGTCCTGTATGTCTGGTTCATCTAGCTTGGATAGTTTTCATGATGAGAGGCAGGTGGCTGTATAGTTGGTGCCTTGTGGGGTGTTTCTGCCAGGACTTGTTCAATATTGCTTGCAGCATTCTTATGTAATTGCCGTCTAGCTTTTTCTCCAGAGGATTTGTTAGCGTCCAAGTAGTGCATCCATATAGCAATATCGATACAGCCACTGCTTGGAAGAAACTACGTTTCATTTTATCAGTCAGGTCTGACTTCCATATGATCGATAGCTTATCAATAGCTGTCCATGCCTTCGTTAGCTGCGTGTCGATGTCTTTTTCGGTTGATGAGACACTGCTTCCTAGGTAGGTGAACTTGTCTACTAGTTCAGAGACCCTATAATTGTTATAATACTTAAAACTATATAACTATATGAAATTAGAAAAGTTGCCATTCTGTAAAACCAACCAACCAACCAACCAACCAACCAAATCTGGTATATATACTTTAAAGGACTTTGTTATCAGGACTGTATTTACAATACGGTTTCCCAGTCAGCTGGGTCTATAGAATACACCAATTGCTTCTCTGCTGAGGAATAAGACCCCCTCCTCACAACAAGTATTCTGGATATGACACTAAAAAATCTGATGATGAGATTCCAGTAATGCTGGAGTTTTTGGGAATGTAGAGTACTCCTTCTTTGCCATTACTCCCAGGTCCACTCTGACCCAAAATGGTAGCACCTGATAGGGTCCTATCTATGGGTCAAATTGAAATAAACTGTGTACTTATGCTAAACTGAATTGTTTGAAATTGAACTGTTTATATATATAAAAATGGATTTAGCATAAAATAAGCTACAATGGTTGATATGCCATAAAACCAAACCAAACCAAACCAAACCAACTTTACAATAGGGATGAGTTTGATTGTCTCTTCAGTGGGACACCAAATTGTTTACTGATCAAATTTGGTGTGTGTACTTATTGAACTAAGGAGGAATTCTGGTAGTATAATGATTAACATGTTAGACTGCTGTCTTGAATTAAGAGAGTTTGAACTATTACATTCACTTTTGTACTAATACCCTTGAGAAAGGTATTGAACCCCCATATTCCTCCAGCTATGTGTTAAATAGTATCATTACTGTTCTTACCAGTCAGCTGGGAATGTAGAATATATCAACTGCATCTCTGCAGCAGGGTAAGACCCTCACTCCAAATAGTATCCTTGATGTGACACTAAACTATCAGATGGTCAGGCTCTAATAATGCTGGAGCTTTGGGGAATGCAGAGTACCCATTCATTGCCATTGCTCCCAAGTCCACTCTGGCCCATAGTGGTTGCACCTGACATGGTCCTATCAATGGGTCAAATAGAACTGTTTGGCATTTAAACTGTGTGCAAACAAATGACTTTTGCTAAACTGAACTGTTTGAAATAGAACTGTTAGTGATACTCAGCAATACTAGAACCATTTAACTGTGTGCAAAAGAATGGGCTCAGGCCCATTTAAAAATGATATCAACAAAATGTGTTTACAAATTGTATATTTAATATATATGCATAAACTGGATTTGGCATTAAATAACCTACAATGATTGATCTGATATAAAATCAAACCAAAACCAAAAACCAAAACTCTGTTCTTATATAGGGATGGTTTTGGCATTGAATAACCTACAAAGGTTGATAAACTATTAATCAAAGAAACCAAACCAAACCAAACCAAACCTTATTGGTCAGTGGAAAGGTTTTTTAAAGTAAGAAAAGGTATTCTTCATAGGGAAAATAAAGCTCTTATCCAAAAGAGGGTCTCTAACTATTGACAATCGAATTGTTTACACATAACCTGTCAGAACTTTTGAAAGAAACTATCATTATGATACTTTGTTCGCCTGATATTTTCTGAGTGCTACTCACTGGATTTGTCACCATGGATTGGTATATGGCCTCATAATCCATAGTGTCACATATATAAAATCACTGGACAAACAATGAAGGACTCGTAGATATATAAAAATGTAATTTATATTTTTATTCTCCAACGGCAACAATTGTGTGTAGTAGGAATACAGTCAAAGAGAGTTCGCAGATATCTTTCTTCTGTGGTAAGGACTCTTTTTGTGAAGTTGTGCGATGACCCAAGAACACACACGGGGAGCTAACAGGTCTGCTTGAGTGACCAGCGGATCTCTCCCTTTGCTTGAGTAACCAGCGGATCTCTGCCTTCAGTCCCAAATTACAGACCTTATATAGTCTTTTCAAGTCCCATGTGGATATATGAATATCCTCATCACCCACGTATTTTTCTGTTTATGGCTGGTTATCGGAACTAACATACTTCGATTTATTTTTTTGGTAATTTGTTCATCTTATCTGTGAATGGAAATATCTGTCACTCTATCCACAGGCAATAAATTAAATTCTTGCCATCATATTTTATATTTCTCTTTCCTGTGAAAACAACTTTGTTGATGTTATCTTGCGACCACATTGAATCTGCTAGGTTCATCCACGGCACTCTGTCGCTAGCTAAGCTAGTATATTACCCACAGTCTTAGGTCTGCCTGACCTTGTCTGATTGTCAATATTCTTGCAACCTGAGTAAAATTTCTTGAACCATCTGGTTATTATACTTTGGTCAACTATGCCTTCACCTTTAATGGATTGGGTTGAGTTAGGTTGGTTTGGGTTTTATGGAATATCAACCATTGTTGGTTATTTAATGCCAAATCCTGTTTTTACATATTTATTAACAATGTGCATTGCAAACACATTTTGTTGATACACATAGTTAAATGATCAAACAGTTCTATTTCTAACAATTTAGTTTAGCATAAGTCATTTGTTTGCACTTAGTTGAAATGTCAAACAGTTCTATTTAACCCATTGATAGGACCCTATATGGTGCTACCATTCTGGGGCCAGAGTGGACCTGGGAGTGATAGCAATGAAAGGGTACTCTCCATTCCCCCAAGCTCCAGCATTACTGGAGCCTCACCATCAGACTGTTTAGTGTCATATCAAGGACACTCATTAAAGGGTTTTTTTTTTTTACCCCACTGAAGAGATGCAGTCAGGGTATTCTGCAGCTCCATCCAACTGGGCTGTCACCTTTCACTCAGCAAATATTTTTGGTTGCTTCTGCAGCGTTATGGCCCAGTTCAAATTTATTAAGCACAAGTTCCCGAATTAGACCATGTTACATGTAGCTTTTAAATCATACAGAGTGAAACAATGTGCAACATGTCACTGTACCAACTACCACAACACTACCAGCCACAGGAGGAACTTGAATCGTTTAAATTGCATCAGTCATATGATATATATATGTGTCACAAATTAGTACATACCAAAATATTACAAAACTTTTGACTTGCTCAAGTATAAGTCATTCAGGTATGCGCACATCTTCATAAAATTAAAAATTTAATTCTTTAGTCTCGATACTTTTTGATCACAGTTCATATACTAATCAAACCATGGAATTATTCAGCTAGTATATAATAATCAATAGTAGAGAAAACAAAATGTGAAACTTCCTTTCCTAAGAGTAAATAATGCTATAAAATACAAATGTTCAATTTCATTTTAGTTTAAAGACAAGTGAGGCTAATGAAAATCTCACACTACAAAATCAAATTCATTACTGCATTTTAATCCTTGAAGTTGAGATGAAAAAGAAATTCAAAAAATTGATTTAGTTTTCTTTTGCCTTTTTATTTTTGGAAATTAGATATTGTAGAAATATTAAAAAAAAAATTCAAACTTAATTATCCAACTCTGCATACTGTTATCGATGATGGCAGTTGCATGATCCTTAAGAATTTGAGAAAGAGTAATAAGCTTTTATCTTCATTGAATTTCAGCCTAATTAAACAAATTAATCAACTGACAACTTCTCAAAATAGAAATCATTTTGCCGATGCTTGATTATTTTAATACTGTACATCCACCTCTTTCAGTTCGATTTGCTCTGTGTTCTTTCAAATAGTCATTAGATTTTTGCCGTCCTGGGCAAGAGAATTTAACCCCCCAGGAGACTCAAAATAGAATTGTAAAACAAAGAAATTACCAAACCAATTAAAAAAAATCAATTAGTTAAATTTGATTTTGTGGGGGTTAGGGAAAAAAGTTATATTTCTATAATTTTAGTCATTGTATGAATATTAAAGTCCGATTTGAGTATTACAGTGAAGTTTTATTATGGATTAAGAATTAGAAAATGATCTGATATAAATGACTGGATTTTTTTTACAAATGGATAAGACATTTCCGCTTAACTCTTGGATGAATATAGAATTTTCAATGGGTCGGGGATTTCAATTGTAGACTAAAATTAAAATATTTTTCAACTTATTCAAGTAAACAGAGGAAAAAAGGGAGTAAAGAAAAAAAGGAAGAAGGAAAGAAAAATAAAGAGAAAGTAAGAAAAGAAAGGAGGAAAGAAAAAGAAAGAAAGAAAGAAAAAGAAACAAAGAAAGAAATAAAGAAAGAAAAAGGGAGGAAGGAAAAAAGGAGAATGGAAAGAAAAAAGGGGAGAAAAGAAAAGGATTAAGGAAGAAAGAAAGAATGGAAAAAAGAAAGGAGAGGGAAAAGTACAAAGACTGAAAGAAAGGAAGAACGAAAAGAGAAAAAGAAAGAATTAAAGGACAGAAAAACAGAATGAAAAAAGAAAAAGAAGTGAAGAAAGAAAAAAGAAAGATGAATAGAAGGAGAAAAAAGGAAAGAAACAATAAAAGAAAGAAAAAATGGCATAAAAAGAACAAAAAGAAAATGTTTGAAAGAGAAATCAGAAAAGAAATAAAATGAATTTACTATCTCCACTTTCTCAGACAGGATGTGACATGAGGTCATATTTATTCGAAGAACATTTCTTTGTATGGGCAAGTGGTGCCAAAAATAGCTTAAAAAGCTAATGGCAATCCCTCTTAGACATGAAGAACTGACCCTGAACCTCGCCGTTTGAGAGAAAAGGGAGTTGCTGTCTGAAGAAATGGCCCTTGAAGATGAGCTCAATAAATTTTTCCTGTTGCAAAAGACCATAGATTCCCTTGAAAGAAAAAGAAAAAAAGAAAAAGAAGCATGACTATTGAAAGATGTTGGTTGGTTTTACAGCACGTCAACCTTTGTTGGGTTATCTTATTCCAAGGAAGTTAAACAAAAATGTATCTTCTCAATCATTTGAAACGAGCAAATGCTTCATACTCAGTTGCTTTATCAATGTTTAAAAAGTATTATTGAATTGGTTAGTTGGTTGGTTTTGTGACATGTCAATTCTTGTTGGGTTACTTCAGTCTAAAGTCAGTTGAACAATTATGATCTCTAGTTATATAGTGTACAAAAATGTATCTCTATAATTATTTTAAACAAGTAAATACTTCATATTTAGTTGCAATATGATTTTTTAAAGAGCCACTTCATTAATGATAATTTTTTAATGGCATATCAACCTTTCTGGATTATTTAATGACCAAGCCATCCTTGTAGCATAACAGTAGTTGTACTCATATCTGGGGGGATAAGGGAGTTCATGCCTTTTCCAAGGTTATTTGTCTGAAAGTGGATGTAATAGTGTGGCAGGAGTTAAAACTCACTATGTCACAATCCAGCAGATTAACATTAGGACTCACCTCATATTCATGTATGTGCCAGTTTAGTTTACTCAATACTCAACAGACCTTATTTGGTGTGATTTTTTCTTCTTTCCGAAACTAAAAATTCTTCTTATTAGCAAAGATTTGAGAAAGCAAAGGATGGTAAAGAAACAGTTGAAAGTTGGCTGACAGTTGGCTCCCTTTTCAATTGCTACTACACTGAGGCATATGGGAGGGTGCTACTTCTCTCCCTTGTTTGCTCCACTTACCCTTAATCTGTACCTTATGATGCTGAGTGTTAAGCAAGGGGGTATCAAGTAGCATTTTTTGAGTCTTAGGTATGACTCAACCTGGAATTAAACCCTGGTCTTCCAGACCATTGGAGAACACACTAACCATTGTACCAATGTCCCTTTGGTATAGTGATAAAGAAATACAATGGCTCAATTTCAAAGTATAACAAGAGAAATCTTTTAAAGTGATTTTGACTAATAAAAAACTTATTGGAAAATAACTTTGTTGAATATAAGGAAGTATTCTGTGGAAAAACAAGGTTTCATTTATCGTTAATTTCTGTCTTGGTAAATACAGCTTGAGTTTCCATGATTTTTGAACAAACCTTGTGTAAGATCATAAAGGTAATCTGTATTATGTATCTAAATTCTGTGGTTGATTAGATTTGGTTTGGTTTGGTTTGGTTTGGTTTTATGGCATATCAACCATTGTAGGTTATCTAATGTAAAATCCTTTTTATACATATATATTAAATATATGATTTCTAAACACATTTTGTAGATAACATTTTTAAACGAGTCTGAGCTCATTCCTTTTTTTTGCACACAGTAAAATGGTTTCACTTATTTTTATCTAATTCAAGTAATTCTATTTACAATTCGTCATTCGTTTTCACACAGTTAAATGTTTTCAAGTATTGCAATTCATCACCAACAAATCAATTAAACATGTCATTTGTTTACACATGGTTAAATGCTTAAACAGTTCTATTTTAAGCAATACAGTTGAGCATAAGTCATTTGTTAGTACACGGTTTAAAAGTCAAACAGTTCTATTTGACCCAATGATACCCCTCTGCAGAGATGCAGTTGGTGGAGTCCATAGCCCCAGCTGACTGGGCCAATCTGCTAGAATAAAAGTTTGTTCAAGCTCAATTTTAGCCTTGAGATAAAGATGGGAAATGGCTTTTCAAAAAGACAAGTCAATAAATCTGTGATTTTATCAATTTTCTTTAGATTCATTATATTTTGTTCATAATCAAAATTCGTATTGAATATAGCATTAGATTTAATGTTCAGATTCAAGCCAAATGCATTCATTAGACAAAACTTGATGTGTGGGTGTAGAGATAGATTAACAAAGATGCAGAAGCAATCTAAAAATAATAGATGGAAACACACACACACACACACACACACACACACACACACACACATATAGATATTCTTGTGGTGCAATGGTTATTGTCATAGGAAATGGACACAATGACTTGGGTTCAAATCCTGAATGAGGCTGGTTGCAGATGCCTTTGGGAAAGATATGAATCCAACTATTCTCCTTCCAGTTATGTGTAAATTATAGGACTGACTGAGATCTCTAATCTCATTATAGCAGCCTGTTTAGAGAAAGGAAAATTCAGAATTCAAACTTAATAAACTCTGCCTAAAATTGACCTTGTGTCACATCTTGCTTGTGTGGAGGGGGTTGGGTAAATATAACAGATGAGAATGAACAAGTGTTCAAGAGTGTTTGGGAAGAGTCCTCATTATGTAATGGCTAAAGTGCTTGAGTGTGGCTATGAAGTAAGCAAATCGTGCAATTATATTCATTTTCGGACTTATACCCTTGGGAAAAGAATTAAAACTGTTATCCTCCCAGCTATGTGTTAAATAGTATTGCTGTTGTTCTTCTACAAGGGAAGCTTTGGCATTGAATAACACACAAAGGTTTATATGTTGTCAAAATCAAAGAAACCAAATCAAAAAGCATTTGATGAATCAAAGAGAGCTCAAGAGATGGCCAGTAGAGAAAAATATAAAAAGTAGAAGTGATTAAGATCTCGCCTTATGATGACGTCTTTTGCTGAATAGAAAACAATCCTTTAATGATTGCATTTTCTTTTGTAAAGAAGATATATAAAACTAGTTATAATGAAACAATTATAATGACCGATAAAATGAAACGCAGTTTCTTCCAGGTAGCGGTCGTGTCGATACTGCTATATGGATGCACTACTTGGACGCTAACTAAACGGCTGGAGAAGAAGCTAGATGGCAATTACATAAGAATGTTGCAAGAAATATTGAACAAGTCCTGGTGGCAACACCCCACAAGGCACCAACTATACGGCCACCAACCTCCCATCATGAAAACTATCCAAGCTAGATGAACCAGACATGCAGGACAATGCTGGAGAAGCAAGGACAAGCTCATAAGTGATGTACTCCTATGGACCTCTGCATATGGCCGAGCAAAAGCAGGATGACCAGCTCGAACATACATAGAGCAGCTTGTGAGGATACGGGATGTAGCCCTGAAGACCTGCCAGAGGCGACGAATGATAGGGAGAAGTGGCAAGAGAGGGTCAGGGATATCCATGCTAGCAGCATGACATCATGATGATGATGATATATGTATATATATATATATATATACAGGGTGTCTCAAAATAGATGCAACCCATTAATATGATGATGATTTATTACTGTAACAAGCACAATGGTAGTCATTTGGAACACATCCTGTAAAAGGTGGATCTTGAGTTAGAGACAACAAATCAATGTTTTTTTCTTAATAATTATCATATCAGCTTCCAGTACATGCAATCTTTTTGGAGTGTCTTATCTCTACAATAAATCATTATCATATTAATATTGAGACAGTTTTGAATGATTCTTGTCTCCAAATATGTCATGACACAAAATATATTTTCCTCTCTTGTCCAAGGTATTGGGATCAAGGATTATATTCTATTTTCAAATCTGAATAAAAAATGATGACATTATTATTAGTAGAATTATTAGCAGTCACATAGGTCCCACGTATATTGAGACACTCTAATATATATATATATATATATATATGTATATATATATATATATATGTATATATATATATATGTATATATATATATATATATAATACATAATAAATATATATAAAAAATCCGTGGTGGTGTCCTTGTGGTGTAATGGTTAAAGCGATGGACTTTGAAATCATAGAAAGCGAGCTCGTACACCAGTCACGTCATTACGTTCACTTTCGGGCAAATACCCTTGGGAAAGGTATGAACCCCCTTATCCTCCCAGCTATGGGTTAAATACTACCACTACTGTTCTTCTTGGAGAATGGTTTTGGCATTAAATAACCTACAAAGGTTGATATGCCGTTAAACAAAGTAACCAAACCAAAAAAAAATGTAGTCAAGAGCGACTTAAATGCTCCCTTTCCAGTAGCTACTACATCAAGGAGTAGGGGAGGGCACAACTCATTTCCCTGGATTGCTCTACTTACTCTTGATATGTATCTTATAATGCTGAGTGTTAAACAAGGAGGTATCAAGTATCATTTTTGAATCTTTAGTATGACTCGATCTAGGATTGAATCCTGGTCTCCTATGTCATTGGAGAACAATCTACTCACTTGGACAATAATATATATATATATATATATATATATATATTTTTTTTTTTTTTCTTTTTTTAGCTTTCCATTTTCACCTTGAAAGCAACACTGCATGGATGAGCATTTTGTAACGTATCTTTAAAGCTTTTTTATTTTTCATTCTCCAAAATTCAAACCTGATAGTCAGCAGTTATTGAGAAAAGACAACATCCCTCATGATGCCGCCATTTGCAATCTCAGTATGAATACGTTATCATCCAAAGAGATCCACAAGGATGTCTTTTCTTTTCATTATGGTTTTAAAATGAGCAACTGAATGATGTATAATATTGTCCATTTTTTCAACAACTGCTGTCAAGTTCTGATTTTCTAAAACAGAAAGAAAGAAAGCCTTGTATTGATTTATTTAACAGCATATCTATGGGTTATTTAATACTGTCATTTGATTCATTCGTAAATGCTTGATCATAATAACTATATTTCCAATGTTTCATTGCAATCATTTTCTTTAAAATCATACTTTTTAATTCATCTACAATAATCATTTATTTGCATACAGTTATATGGTTTCAAGTATTCCAATTCAATACAAACAATTCATACACGATTATATGGTTTCCTGTATTCCAACCCAATACAAATAATTTTCAAACATCTATATTGACCCATAGATGAGTCCCTTACAGGTACTACCAATTTGAGTCAGAGTGAACTTGGGAGTAATGGTTATGAAGAAGTACTCATCAAGGCTCAAGAACTACTGGTATAGTTTGATATCATTTTCAGGAAAGACAGAAAGATATCTGTATTTATTATTGATGGAAAAAAAAAAAATTTCTGCACTTTTAAGAGAGTGTGATCTTTAAAAGGTGCTCTTCCTTCTAAATAGCCATGACACAAAAATTAGAAAAAAAGCAAAAAGAAACAAAAACTTTTGTAAAAAGAAACAAGAAACCAGCAAAATAATACCAAAGCAAAAAAGTCAGTCTTCTCAGATTGCATTACTAAATAGTAATTTTTGTATATAAGGCAACCTATTGAAGTATTGGATTTAATATG